>CM069155.1:22755883-22834284 GCA_035221665.1 Okamejei kenojei
TGAAAACAGGGTGGACCACGTGGAAAGGTTTTGCATTCTCCCACCCCGTGTATGGATTTGATTCAGTGCAGCATTGGCGTGGCTTTCGAGAATGTATATTTATTATTTATATAATTTTATTACCTTCACGATTGTCTATTGGCTGAAAGGAATATCTGCTTTGGAAATAATATTTTCTTATCTGTAGTTATATTCTGCTTCACGGGGGGAAAGGATCTGCATTCTTCATCCAACAAATTCTAATTCCTTCCAAGGAGCTTGAACGTTTTTCATGCCTCGGGGACAGTGCGGAGGCAGTTGTGAATCACAACATCCACTGTAGGTCGTTGACCTAGATCTATGCCCAGAGTTAGAAAAGACAGAGTGAAGAAAGAAAGTGTCTAATCTCACAGCGTCTAGTTAAACCCTCGTTATAATGGACCGCTTGCGGGGGGGAGGTAGGGGGGATGGGGATGGTGCGTTATTGTCTATATTAACAAGTGAACATATGGCTCTTTAGTGTAGAGACCCCAACGATAAATATTTCTGCTGAGCAAGAACTGCACTCACAGAAGAAGTACCTTTTTGCAACTGTAACATTAAGCCAAAAGTTTACTGCGCTAGTGCAAAGCTCCAAGGTCCCAAAGCAGTTATAGATCATCCCCAAATCGTACCCGTTCCTGCCTTCTCCCCCTTATCCGACTTCAGGAGGAAGGTCCAGAGCAGTGGTGGGTGGTTGCTATTAGCAGGCGGCTGCCCCGGCCTGGTAAGTTGGGCTGGGGATGACTCAGGTTTTTTATTAAATTCGTTTCCCCTCTCACCTATTGAAACCTATGTCCTCGGGTTCTCGAATTTTCCTTTTGTGTATAAGATCTGTGCATTCACCATCATATCAATTTCCCTATGTTTCCCCCTCGGGGCGCAGCTGTAGAGCTGCTGACTTACGCGCCAGGATACCCGGGATGGGTTTGGTCGACTGACTCTGGGTGCTTGTCTGTACAGAGTTTGTAGTTCTCCCCATGACCCCTGCGTGGGTTTTCTCCAAGATCTGTTTACTCCCACCTCAAAGGACATACAGGTTTGTAGGTTAATTGGCTTGGTTATAACTGTTAAATTGTCCCTTGTGTGTTGCTGGGCGTTAGGGCGTTGCTAATGTGCGGGATCGTGATCGGTACGGACCCGATGGCCTGTTTTCACACTGGTTCTCTAAACTAAGCCACTATAGATCACCTCTACAACCCTTGACTCTCCCGCCCAACTGCTGCCTACACCTTAGGCCATCGAGTCCTGGCAACATCCTTGTAAATCCTCTCTGCACATTTTCCCAGCTTAACAACATCTTTCCAATAGCAGGGTGCCAAAGCTGAACGCACACTCCCAATGTGGCCTCACCGACATCGAAGAATGGTTCCGCCGAACGTCACCTATCATTGTTCTCCAGCGTTGCTGCCTGATCCACTGAGTTACTCCAGCACTTTGAGTCCATCTTTGGCATAAACCAGCATCTGCAGTTCCTTTCTGCACACCGATGTTTAATGGTGGCCGTCATTCTTGGCACAGCAGAACTAGAGTGAGACCTTCCGGGGAAGAAAATGTAAAACGGGCATAAGTTCCCCATGGTAAGGTAGGAGTCAGGAGAGTACATTTAAAATCTCGGTCTCACCCATTACTCCCGAGAGATGCTGCCTGTCCTCCTTAGTTACTCCAGCTTCAGTGTAAACTAGCATCTGCAGTTCCTTCCTACACTTTTACCTTTACTGGCTTCATTTAGTATAAAGAGGCACACTTACAGAGGTAAAGCAAAGGTCAACAATGTAATGCGTTGCATTGAAAATGCACCTCGCGCTTGTGTTGGCTGACCTTGGTGTTATCAAAACATCTCCAATCATTGAGTCCAAATTACACAGTGCAACCCAGGCTCAATATGTGAGCCAGTCCTTTGCACCATTCCCAGACACATTTTCATTTTTATAAACAGCTGGACTATGCCCCCTTCTATCTGTTATTGCCTGACCATCAGCCCCCCCGACCCTCCCCCCCACCCCGCCTATAAAAGCTGGGAACTGGAGAGTGTACAGTTCAGGACAACAGGAAATCAAATCTGTAGAAACAAAGAACTGCTGGTTTATACCAAAAATACTCAGCGGGTCAGATATATCTCTTGGAGATGAATGGATATGGGTGATGTTTTGGCCTGAAGAAAGGGGTCTCTGACAAAAACACACTTATCTTTTTTTCTGAACAGATGCTGCCGGGACCCGCTGAGTTACTCCAGCATTGTGTCTCTACCGTAGGCAATCAACGCTGGCCGCCTTACAATTAGCTGAAGCCTTGTATTTATGCATTTAAAATATCAGGTGACTGTTTCTTCTTCCCTCTTTTGCGTTCATACGTTCTAGAACACGGAACAGCCCTTTGGTGTAGAGGTTTCAAAATTGATGGTAGATAACTTGCCGTTAGAATGTTCATAGAGTGATGCTACCCTTCAGTTCCTAAACTTGACAAACTGGACCAACGCGTCCCTGCTTACACTCGTCCCTTCTGCCTGGTTGGCCCATATCCCTCCAAACCTGTCCTATCTATGCACCTGTCCAATTGTTTCTTAAACTTCTTTCTGAAACTTCTTAACCATCTACACTTGTCGCTGTTTGTGGTTGTGCTTGGTTTAGAGATTAATCACTATTTTGAAATTGTCAAACTGATGGCAATAACCAATCATCACCCAAATTACATTTTTATTTTTTCATTGTTCAAGTGAATCGGACAGAGTTTAAAGAAATGTCTAACAGTTCAATCTTATCACCCTGTTTAGGTTAAAGGAAGCCCAGAGTTGTCATTGTGCCTGTAAAAGTGTACAAAGGTGGCACAGCAGTAGAGTTGCTGCCTCAAAGAGCTATAGACCCAGGTTCAATCCGGACTACAGGTGCTGTCCATACAGAGTTTGCACGTTCTTCTTGTGACTGCGTGTGTTTTCTCCGGGTGCTCCGGTTTCCTCCCACGTACCAATGGCGTGCAGGTTTGTCAGTTTGCTTCTGTAAAATAATTGTAAATTATCCCCAGTGTGTGGGATAGTGCTAGTGTACGGGGGGCTGGTCGCATGGACTCGGTGGGGCGACGGCATGTTTCTGCGCTGAATCTCTATCTGTAAGTGTAAGGTCTTCAGTGGAGAGAGAGTAGGTGTACCTGAGATCTCACTTCAAGGTAAGGATGAGCGCCAGATCAGATTAAAGAGATGAAAAAAGATATTTAAACCAGATGCCAGGGCCAGACAAGTGATAAATAGTTTCAAATAGTTATGAATGCAAAAACGCAAGCAGGAATTAAGCAGATGACATAATTGGGAGAAAGTTTTAATTCATATATTCTGGTTGGATGAATTTGAATCCCTACTCAGTTTCTATCATTGATCAGTAAAAATACATGCATACTTCTTGCTGAAAACCCACAAAACTCTCACTAACCCAGCAACTCAGTTCAATTCACCATCTCATTTGGGAGATTATTGTTCTTGTTATCCTCATGGCTAGGCTTTGCCTCACTCCCACCTCTCTTTTCCAGCACTCTCCCCTACTCCCACTGCCCCCCGCTCCATCGGTCTGAAGAAGAGGAACTGCAGATGCTGGAGAGTCTGGTAATGTAAATCACAAGAGTGCTGGAGGAACTTAGCAGGTCAGGCAGCATCTCTCGAGGATAATAGGGATATAGATAAGCAATGTTTTGTGTCAGTCCGAGGAAGGGTCCCGACCCGAAACGTCATCAGTCCAAACCCTCCAGAGATGCTGCCTGACCAGCTGAGTTACTCCAGCCCTTCGTTCTTTGCAGATCCTCCTGGCTGCTACTGGGTCTGTGCATGTCCAGAAGATGCATCTTAAAAGCAGAAGTTTGCTGATGCTGAACGTAATGATGAGAGCAGAAACCATCTGGTACCTCAGTGTCAATCAGGGGACTGTGCCCCAAAACCATCATTTCAGTTTGAAGATGACTAATCTTTTGTCTTCTCAACTAAAGAGACATATTTGTGGTCTATGTTGATCGTGACCAGCATTGGAAAGGTTTCTTGCTTTAACAGGTTCTCAGTTACAAAGCCCTTGTCTGGTGCTGGAGGGGTGATCTTATGGAGGTGTGCAAAATGCAGAGAACAGATCGGGTGAATGCAGTCTTTTTCCCAGGGATCAAGAGCAAGAGAGTATCTTCTTCTCCGTCTTTCGTGTGGCGTGCACAGCCTAAAGTCGTTGGACAACTTGTTCGATTTGATCTTCCGTTTGAGCACGAGAGTATGGATTCAAAGAAAGCATTTGCAGATCACAGGGAGAACGTCCAAACTCTGTACTGGCAACACCCGTAGTCAGGAATTAACCCGGGTCTCTGGCGCTGTAAGTTAGCAACTTTACTACTGTGCCCCCGTGCCACCCATCCACTGTTTATCCATTTTTTTCCTAGAGATGCTGCCTGGCATGCTGAGTTCCTCCAGCACTCTGTATCATTTTATTGTATACCACTATCTGCACTTCCTTCTGTCTGCTAGAGTGCGGAGGTTTGAGGCGAGTTAATGTTGCATAGAGGAAGGTTTGACAACTGCCCCAGACGCTCAGAGCAGTGCCCGTGAATTTACTGCCAGAAGTGTTTGAAATCGGAAATAAAAGCAAAGAAATGCTGGAAATATTCAGCCCGATAGGCAGCATCTGTGGAGAGATGGAGTTAACATCTCAAGTCTATGCCCTGAGCTACCAGGGTCTGATGAAAGGTTATCAAACTGAAACATTTACTCTGTTTCTCTTACCACCCATCTTATGAACACTTTATTGTCAGTACTTTACAGGTCACAGTGAAATTCTTTGCTTGCATGCCTGAGGTATGCAAATAGTGGCCACATAGAGGGCACTATCAAAGTTACAAAGTACTCCCGCGCCAGGTCCCCCTCCCTGTTCTCCCCCTTCTCCACCCAGTCCTCAATTGTCCATTGTTCTTCCACCTCGCTCAAGGTGGGTCCTCCGTTGTTTGTCCCCCGGCAGCGGCATCCTCGCTTCCATGTGTGTCGTGTTTCCAGCAGCTTTGATTGCACATCCGTTTGTTCCGGATGGCATTTTATTCTAATCCCCCTCTTTGTCTTAACCTCTCCCCCCCTCCTGCCTCTCCGACCACCTCCACTCATAACATCATCTCTACATCTTCTCCTGCCCTTGGACTATCTGCCAAACCAGTGTCTAATTCAGTCGGTTACAGATCACAGGCCCCTAATATTGGAGATACATGGTACAGATACAAAACAAGACAAAAGGCGCTGGCGTTACTCAGTTGGTCAGGCAGCGTCTCTGGAGAACAGGAACAGGCAACGTTTTGGATCGTTCTTCAGATCTCTTCAGAAAATTCCGCAGTTTGTTTTGCGTTTTTATTATTGCGCTGGATGTTCCCTGCTGGCGTCGAGAGCCTCACTCAGAACGTTGAAGTCCGTCAGCTAGACTTTTGCTTGCATTAACAGCAGAGATATAAACAAGGACACCCCCTGCTGTGCACATTCATTATAATCCTCCGAAATGAAGATATTAAATAAAGCAAGCTGGAAGTTCCCTGCCCTTTTGTGAGGTGAAGCTCAAACCAAACAGAGCACAGGATAAGCCCCACGTCTAAACACTTTCTGCTGGAGGCCCTAAGGTGTGAAGGCCACACTGGTTCCAGGCATGCACTGGGCAAGTTCACCAATGTATTTTCATATGTTCCCTCCAGGGCTAGTTATTTACATACTGTACATCCCTTAATTGCCATCTGTGCACCCAGCGGCACTCTCTCCACAAAGTGAATACTTCCATCTGTTGATGTTGCTCTCTTAGTGATCCAAATTTTTTCCCATCTTTGTGTCTTAGCAACAAATGGTTTATCTTAAAAAAAAAAATTGTTTGTTTGCCCAAAGCTCATCAGGGAAATATTTGCTAATTCCTCTTCCCAGTGAGCTTAAATCATGGAAAAATGAAATATGCAAACAAATGGTCACTTCTGCTTGCAAATAATCTAATTTAGTTTTTTTTTAAATTGTTCGTTAATGCAAAATGAATTCAGCTATTGCAGTAATGGTCATGTTCTTGTAGGAAGCTCTGTGATTAATATGCACAGCTAATTGTCATTTCATTATTATTATTATTATTATCATCACTCTTTCATCTCTATTTGTTTAAATTAAGAAATCAGGTAAGTTCTTCTCGGGCCTTATTTGGTGATAATTATGACCTGTGCCAGATGTGATTCACATCAACTCACTTCAGTCGGGCTACGCTCCAGGTTGCTATTGTTGTCATTCATTCTTGAGCAGGCAGCTCCATTCAAGACCACAGGAACTTGCAGTGAGTTGTGGACACGGCCCAGACCATCACGCAAACCAACTTCCCTTCCGTTGACTCCATCTACACTTCACTGCCTTGGCAAGGCCACCAGCATAATCAAGGACCAGTCCCACCCCTGTCACTCCCTCTTCTCCCCTCTCCCATCAGGCAAATGGTATGGAAGGGTGAAAATTCATACCTCCAGATTCCAGGACAGTTTCTTCCCAGTTGTTATCAAGGAACTGAACAGTCCTCTCACCAACTAAAGAACGGTTCTGTTCCTTGATAACAACTCGCTCAGTGGAGACTTTCAAATTATCTTTAATCGGAGTGGGAGTGGGGGTGGGAGTGAGGGGGTTGAAGAAAGGTGGAAGAGTGGAAGGGCAGGACAATGCATAGCAGATCAGAGGTGAACACAGGGGAGGGGAGGAGGTTGATAGGCAGATGAATTCAGTGGAAATCCCGGGAGTCAGACGGGAGCTGCGCCCCCAGGCCCACAGCCAGCGCAGAGAAGCAGCGCTAAACCCAGTTCAACTCTGCCTCTCCCACCAGGTTAACCTACAGCCCTGCCTGGACTTAAGGGAAATATGGCCCAGGCTTACAGCCAGTGCGGAGAAGCAGCACTAACTCCACGGCTACGGACTGGTATACCGTCAGTCCAGGCCGGGCTGTAGGTTAACCTGGCGAGACAGGCAGAGTTGAGCTGCACTTAGCGCTGGATTGAGCTGAAATTACCATTCACAGGGCCCACAGGAGCCTCGCGGGTGTGTGGGAGTGTGCGCATGCGGCCGCCAAGAAATTGTGTCCCCCCATCCCCTCCATATTTTGATAGCGATTTCCGTCACTGGATGGATGGACAAACCATGCTGTCTGATCCGCTGAGGGCAGCATGGTGACCCAGTGGTAGAGTTGCTGTCTTACAGCGCCAGAGACACTGGTTCAATCCTGACCACGGGTGCTGTCTGTACAGAGTTTGTACGTTCTCCCTGTGACCGCATGCATTTCCTCCCACACTGGTTTGTGGTTTAATTGACTGCTATGAAAAATTGTAATTAGTCCCTAGTGTGTAGAATAGTGCTAGTGTACATGGTGATCGCTCGTCGACAGGAACTCGACGGGCCGAAGAGCCTGTTTCCATGCTGTGTCGCTAAAGAGTGACTCCAGCATTTTGTGATTAACCTCAGTAACTATTAACATCTATGGGCTGTCTTTGGTTGCACTATGGACTTTGGATTCTGTGATTGTATTACAGTTATTAATTTATTGATTTAAAAAAATCAATTATATATTATGTGTAAATTGAAGTTACGGGCCTGTTAAGCTGCAGCAAGTAAGAATGTCATTGTTCCATTGTTGGTTCATGTGACAAGTACACACTCTTCATTCTTGATGCAATGTGTCTGGAGATGGCTGATTAGACCAATCTGTGCTAGCAAACTCCCTCCGCACAAGTGACAGACGTATGCATGCTGTAACATCTGAAGCTCCTGATTTTCGAGACTCTCTTTCCCTCTCTGTATCCTCCATTCTAGTTGCCTCGCATGAACAAGCACCTATACGGATTCAGTGCACTAGTGAGACAGAGGAACCTGCTGGCCACTAGATCGCTAGAAACTGCAGCGTGCAAAGTGTGAGATGGTGGGTGCGTGCCGGAGAGAATGTTGGAGAGAGGGAGGGTGTGAGTGAATGAGAGAGTGAGTGGGAAAGTGAGACAGGGTACGTGTGCCGTGTGTGTTAGCTGAGAACTAGACTGGGCTTCATGATCAGCTGCCTAATACTCACTGCCTTGACTTGCCCATGCAGGAGCTAGCCAGATGAGAGACAGGAGGGCTTGTACAGCGATTGACTGAGTGAAAGATACAGCATGGAAACATGCCCTTCCTCTCTCCAACCTGCCCGGTTGAGTCCATGCCAACCCATTGATCGCCCATTCTCACAGGTCCTGTGTTAACCCAGTGGGGGCAATTTACAGAGGGCCAATTAACCTACACGACCGCATGTCTTTGGGATACGGGAGGAAACCGGAGCACCCGGAGGAAGCCGGCGCGGTCACAGGGAGAATGTGCAAGCCACACGCACACACAGCACCCAAGGTCAGGATCGAACCTGGGTCTCCGAGTCTCTGGCGCTGTGAGGCAAGTGGCTCTACCAGCTGCGCCACTTTGCCGCTCATAACTTTCAGCGTACTGAACATGGGTTAATGCAGTTACATAAAGGGGAAAAGTGAAGGGGAAATATATAAAAATGTGTCAAAAAATAAACCCATTAATTTTTTTTTCTCTTGTCAACCCTGCTGCGTCATTGGTGTGAATGGTCAGCTGGTCACTGCAACAGTGGAGCTGGTTGTCAACTTGGACAACTAAACTTCAGCCAAGCCCGATGGTGACAGGGAGATTCTCCGTAACGTTCCCTGATAATCCAACGTGGGATCATCGAGGCAACTGGCAGCCTGCAGGTGAAGAGGTCTTGTGGCTGGCAAGCTGCACAATTCCAAATGTCAAGCACATTGGACCCAAAACAAAAACTCATTTCCTGCTCGTTTCTTAACCCGAGGGAAGAAATAAAGTTTTAAAAAATATATCTGACAATCTACAATTATCCTCCAATTGACCTTTAGCAGAACCCAAATGAAATCAGTCTCTGGAGGACCTGGGATGTGTTGAAGCAAGCAGAGGCACATTGTGGCATTAAAGGGACCGTTTAGTGTAGTTTAGCGATATAGCGCGTAAGCAGGCCCTTTGGCCCACCGAGTCGGCAGCAACCAGCGATCACCCCATACGCTAGCACTATCCTACACACTAAGGACAATTTACAATCTTTACAGAAGACAATTAACCTACAAACCTGCACATCTTTGGGACGTGGGAGGAAACCGGAGAACCTGGAGAAAACCCACGAGCTCACAGGGAGAACGTACTGGTCACTCCAGCATTTTGTGTCTTTTTTAGGGTAGAAGAGGGCAGCACGGTGGCACAGAGGTAGAGTTGCTGCATTAAGCGCCAGAGACCCGGGCTCAATCCTGACTACGGATACTGTCTGTACGGAGTTTGTACATTCTTCCTGTGACCGTGGGGGTTTTCTCCAGGTGCTCTGGTTTCTTCCCACACTCCAAAGGCATAATTGGCTTTGGTAAAATTTGTAAATTGTCCCTAGTGTGTGTAGGTTAGTGTTAGTGGACGTGTATCGGTGGTCAGTGCAGATGTATTGGGCCAAAGTGCCCGTTTCTGTGCTGTACCTCGAACATAAACTAAAGTAAAACTAAGAGGTTTGGGTTATGTCTGCAAAATGGTACCTATAACAATGCCTACTCTTGGGGCTGCATTTGAAATAACAAGCAGGACCAGCAGAGTGATTGACTCCATGTCATGGTTTTAAACCATATCACATTCACCTTTCTTTACAGCCTGCTTCCTACAGATTAACTTTTTCTTCTAGATCCAAGCAGTAAACGAGCCAATAACAACTGCAAGAACAGCTCTACATTTGCCAAACCAAGCCAATGCATCACTTTAACCAGTGGGGTTGGTCAAACCTCAATCTCTGTAAAAAACAACTATGTTCCTCGCACACCAATACTTAACAAAGAAGCTGGACAATTTAATTAAACATCAGAGACTGAGATCAGGGAGAGAGAGAGACGATTACAAAACATGGTTCAGGATTAAATAGCTTGTTTTCCACTCAAGTGATTTTGAGTTTCACACGATAGATGATTTTCCAGTTGGTCATACTCATTGAAAAGCAGTTATTCCTGGTCCATGATCATGATATAACATCCATTTGATTAATTTTAAATTACAGTACTTTTGTAATACTCTGCCATTGCAATAAAAAGAGATTTTACTGAGATGCCCATTCCAAAGGGATTACATTAATGCAATTTGATTTTGCACATGTTTAGCCAATGCTCGTTTATCCATTGCTTTAGACTTTAGAGATACAGCGTGGAAACAGGCCCTTTGGCCCACCGAGTGTGCGCTGACCAGCGCTCACCCCGAACATTGGTATTATCCTACACACTAGGGATGATTAAATTACAACTTACCAAAGCCAATTAACCTACAAACTTGTAACATCTTTGGGATGTGGGAGGAAACCGGAGCACCCGGAAAAAAACCCACTTGGTCATAGGGAGGATGCCGAAACTCCATAAAGATAGCACCCGTAGTCAGGATCGAACACAGGGTCACTGGCGCTGGGAGGTAGCAACTCTACCGCTGCTCCTCTGTGCCCTTCCCATGTTTATACGTTGCATGGTTATCATTCGCATTGGACGGTTATCCTTTGACACTCTCTCCCCTTGCTCTCTAACCATATTTCAAGCTCTAATCACTGGGTGATATTCCTTGGAGCCAAATTGAAAGTATTCGGGTAAGAATCCATTCTCCGTTGTATCTGTTACTGCTACACACCGACAAATGCCAGTTGATCTCAGTTCCTGAAATACTGTTCCATTAACTAAAGTAAAACTGAATTTTATATGCCTAAAACAACAATGAATATTTTAGTTTATCGCATACTCTGCCCATACAACCCGAACAAATTTCTATCCTGATCCTCTTCATTACTTGTGACACCGTCAATTGCTTTTGAATGGATGCCTGCATGTTTGCTTTTGAATAAGATGCCTCATAGATTAGAAATGGGCAAGTGAGATCTAACAGATGGAAGTACTGGGACTTTCGGTAAGTAAAACAAACAGGGTACATAGTTATGTTGGCATAGTCATGAAGTTGTACCATTGCTGCCTTTGGCACTTGCTATCAATTAGGAGTCAACCATGCAGATACTGTTCCTTAAATCATTGGGAGAATATCACGACATAAGGTTAACCTCAATGAGAGATTCAAACCTCATTCAACTCAATTTAAACTTATGGAGTTGAAGGAAGTGTTTAAGTGAAGGGTTATGGACCTTCCATTTCATCTGACTCACCCGTGCCCACTTCCTTCCCTTCAGTCCACCATCTCAGGAACAGTCTTCAGCCACGCTGCCCAATTCCCACAATATCCCCTTCCTCCCTCCCTTTCTTTCTTTCTTTCTTTCCCCTTAACCCCCCCCCCGTCCATCTTCCATTGCCCCTCTAACTTCAAGAGCCCATCTCCTTTCCTTTTTTTCTGTGACAGTTTGGGATCCATTTACACAAGGCACAACATAAAGGCAAAGATGTGGCGGCACCTGGTGGCAACCCTAGGGCACAAGGAACCATCGGCTCTAGAGGGCGGCATCTTGGTGTGAGAAGCGCTAGTCACGGGGTCGGTACCCGAGTGGTATTTAAGGCTGGGCAACGCCCATGTCCGGCGAGGAGAAGGGAGCTGTATTGGAGAGAATAAACACGTCTAATGCACATAACACGTGTCCAACCAGTTTTTGGCTAGACTCCTGCGAGTCCCGCCACATTGGATCACGTCGGGGTCACCAATGTGGCGGGGACTCGCAGGAGTCTAGCCAAAAACTGGTTGGACACGAGTTGTGTGCATTAGACGTGTTTATTCTCTCCAATACAGTTCCCTTCTCCTCGCCGGACACCACAAAAACCACTCCGGTACCGACCCCACGACTAGCGCCTCCCACACCAAGACCCCGCCCACTAGAGCCGATGGTTCGTTGTGCCCTTGGGTTGCCACCAGGTGCCGCCACAAAGACACCATAAAGGCAGTCTAGGACTTTATTCAGAATGTAGAAAGAAGGAACTGCAGGTGCTGGTTTGCACAAAAAGACACAAAGCGCTGGAGTAACTCAGCGGAGCAGGCAGCATCTCCAGAGAACATGGATAGATGTCGTTTCAGGTCGGGAACCTTTGACTGAAGAAGGGTTCCGAGCTGAAGCGTCACCTATCCATGTTCTCCAGACATGCTGTCTGGCCTGCTGAGTTACTCCAGAACTTTGTGTCCTAGGACATTATAATTGGAGCACAGGAGGATTGGGGGGGGGGGGGGGGGGGGGGGGGGGGAGATCTGATAGAGGTGTGTAAGATCATGAGAGGACTAGATAAGGTGCAGGAACAATAGTCTTTTACTTAGAGTAGGGGACTCGAGTACCAGAGGACATAGGTTTGAGGTGAGATGGAAAAGATTTAATCGGAACTTGAAGGGTAACTTTATTGCACTTGGTACTTGGTGGTTGGTACAAGGAGCGAGCTTCCAGAGGAGGTAATTGAGTCAAGTACTATAACAACAATTGGAAGACATTGGGACAGGCATGTGAATAGGAAAGAGTTTAGAGGGGTACGGGACAAACGTAGGCAGATGCACATCTTTTTGGCATGGTCAATTTGGGCTGAAGGGCCTGTTTCTGTGCTGCGTGACTCTATGACTCTAAGCAGTGGCTTTGATGCATGTTACCAGAAAACAAGTTAAGTTCAAGTTAACCACATGATTTGGATAAAAAAGTTAATTTGCTGCATTGTTGTAGAGATGGAAGCACTGAGGATGTGGTGAGAAAATTGGCAACGGTGGAGATAAACCTGTTGTAAAAACGTCCAAATTGTTGGACATGATTTGTTTTTCAGCTTCCAAAATATTCTTACACATGTGTTGACCTCTTTTTTTTTGCAGGCATCAAACCCAGCCGAACTATAAAACAATAGCCCAGTGTCAGCTGAAGTTAACACTGAAATCACAGCTGAATGCAGCCTTGGGAACGCAATGCTTAGAACTCCTCAAACATAACAAATCTGTCATGTTACTGGTAATATAAATGTCTTCCATTATGCAAATACGGCAAAATGATGTTTGTATTGCACTATCTGCTCATCTTAAGTGTGTGTGTGTGTGCGTGTCGGAATAAAGTGTGTAAAACTGTATGGGAGACCTGGTAGGTGCAGAACAGGGGAAATGCAATCTACTGCAAAATGCTTCACATCATGTTTAAGTGTACGCCCTGATAAGCAGATAAAGACTGTGGGAAATTGACACTGACCATGAGAGCAGCATATCAACACTGCTACCTGCTCAGAGATATAGGAGCGAGCGAACAATGTTGAAGAGGCAGTTCCATTTTTTATGATCGCTTCCCAAGGGAAAGCTGTCTCTCAATAACACATTACAGCTTAATTTCAGGACATGTAAATCCCAGGCCTGTGTTGTGTGCCTCGGTGGTTTCAGTTCTACCACCGTGCAGATAAGCAACTCCCAAGCACTGTGGCAGACACTTCGTCCAAAGTCACACCCGACCTCTCGACATGGGACAACTTTGCAGAATTGCAGAGAGTTGTGGATGCAGGCCAGACCACCGAGCAAAGCAACCCTCCCTTCCATCGACTCCATTTACACCTCACGCTGCCTCGAGGACCAGCCTCACCCACCCGGTCATTCCCTCTTCTCCCCTCTCCCATCAGCCAAGTGTGAAAACGCACACCTGCAGATTCAGAGGCAGTTTCTTCCCAGCTGTTATCAGGCAACTGAACCATCCTACCACAACTGGAGAGGGATCCTGACCTCCCATCTACCTCGTTGGAGACCCGCAGACTATGTTTAATTGGGTTTTATCTTACACTAAACGTTATTCCCTTTATCATGTATCGGTGCACTGTGGATCGCTTGAAGTTCAAAAACCCAGCGGGATCTGGGAATAATTCAGAACAACTATGGAGCGAGTCAAACTGCTCAGTGTGCCCAGGAAATATGTCAAAGAGTAGACACAAGGAACTGCAGTTGCATAGAACGCAAGGTGCTGCAGTAACTCTGTGGATCAGGCCGAGTCGCCTAGACGACAAGGATAGGTGACATTTCGGGTTGGGACCCTTCTTCAGAACAGGTAGGGGACATCAGTAGGAGACAGGAGAGGGCAAAACAGCGGGGCTGTGTTGTGAATTTGTCAGACAACCTGATTTGAGCTGAGGTTGAATCCATGCCGGCATGAACTGGACTTCAGTCAAAACTCCTTGGCACGATCGAGAAAGAATCAAACGTTCAGGCTTGATCTTAGATTGAGCAAGGCACGCAGGCAAGAGCTGGAAGATGGGCAAATGCTTGAGCACGGGGTGAGATCGAGTTAAACACCTGGCGTACAGTGGGAGGGGATAAAGGAGTCTCAGCATGGATGCGGAAGGAATCCAACACCTGGCGGCTGAAACACCAGGTTTAACAATTTCACACTGCAACTCTGCATTGGTTACGGTTCCCATATCAGCTTGCAATTATAGCTATTAGAGCGTCTAAAAATAAAAGGGATAACTAATCAATTAAAACCCTCAATAGGCCACACAGTCAACACATTACATCCACGCAGTTATCTATCACCTACATCTACATCCATAAGCAAACACTACTGTCGCTTCATCCTGTATCTGTGCACTGTGGACGGCTAGTCTGTAATCAGGTGAGGTCGTTTCGCGGCAAAGTCCGCAACAAAACAACTTTGCACTGTACCTCAGTACACGTGACAATAAACTACTGAGGCAAAATACCCGTGCTGATCATTGTTCCGACTACCTGCCTCTCTAACATCCTCCCTCACCTGTATCAACCCGTTTCCTCCCACCCCTTGTCCTACCCTTCCTCTCTTCCAGCTTTTTCCCCCCCCCCCCCACCCCACCCCCATACAATCAGCCTGAAGAAGGGGTCCTGACCCGAAACGTCACCTATCCACGTTCTCAGGAGATGCTGCCTGATCCACTGAGTTACTCCAGCACCTTGTGTCTTTTGATTTTGTAAACTAGCGCCTGCAGTTCCTCGTTTCTACATTCGTCTCTGTAATCCAATGCAACGTTGGTTTCAGAGTTGCTGAGATAAGTATATTTCATTCTGAGTGTCTGGGATTCTTCAGAGAGATACAGAGTTCAGCCAATGCCTAACTGGTGCTGGCTGATGAATGTTAGAATGCCGGGTCCCACCCGCACTGTCAAGCTATAACTCACTTGCGGCAATTTCCATTTTTATTTTCCACTGGGGAGGAGAGAAATCATTCACTTCCGTGAAATAAAGAGAGCTCTTGGCAGTTTTAACAGGTTTACTGGGGAGTTTTAGTGGGGGGTTTTTTTGCCTCCCGTTTTAAACAGCGTTTGTTGAGACCCTGCTGGCTTCTGGAAGTGAGCGCGGTTTTAAAGCTTGTTAATGAATTCCTCCCTCTGCACATACCCCACTGCAGGCCTGACTGAAAGGCAAGGCTGGAGTCACTCTGGGAGGTTTATGTAACATCAATGTGTCTTGTATATAAACTATACAAGGTTTTGATTAGACCCCAGCCAATGGCTCAATCCAAACATATTTATTCTACATGTATACAACCCATAAAAACATTTCCTCCCAACTCTCTATCAATCAACGTATAAATAATCAAATTCTTGAATTACACCCCCAGCCTGTATCTCATTCCCAGGTATCAGTCATTTCAAGCTATGGTCGCGGTTTGCTTTGGGCGGCTCAGTGGTGCAGCCGGTACAGTCACTGCCTCACAGCGCCAGAGTCCCGGGTTCCATCCTGACCTCGGGCGCTGTCCATGTGGAACTTGCATGTTCTCCTTGTGACCGCGCGGGTTGCCTCCGGACGCTTCGGTTTCATCCCACATCCCAAAGACGTGCGGCTTTGTAGGTTAATCGGCCCTCTGTCAATTGCCCTAGTGTACAGGGAGTGGATGGGAAAAGTGGGATTGCAAAGAACTAGTGTGAACGGGTGATCGATGGTCGGCGCTGAAAGGCCTGTTGCCATGCAATATCTCTAAAAACTCTAAAACCACGAGGTGATCCAGGGGCTGTGATTAATGATCTGATTCATGAGAATGCAATTTTAACAAGGCAGGCAAGAAAAGTAAATTCAATTAATTGATTATGTTTCGAATAAAAAGCTAGTATTATGTTTTCTTAAGACTTCAGGAGTCCATTCTGCCTACAGAGTGCATGGCAGGTTACAGGATATTACCACCAGTGCTTCATCTATTTCCCCTTAAACCTATTCTGTCTCAACATCTCCTACCTCTCTGCCATCCCCATTACACTTGGCAACATTTGCAGCAGCCAATTCATCTACCAGTACACCTTTGGGAAATGGGAGTAATCACAGTACCTGGAAAGAACTCATGTGGTAACAGGGAGAGTCTGCAAACTCCACACAGACAGCAGCAAAGTGTGGAATCAAGAGTCAAGTCAAAATTCAAGAAGGTTTAATTGTTGTATGTGCCGACAACAAAACACTGACACTTTGCAGTTTAGCTGTCCTGTAAACACAATACACACAGATATTATATAATAAACAAAAAAAAAATCACTAATTTAATAACAGCAATACCTGTGCAAAAAAACCCCAAAGACTCAAAACAGCCCATAGAAGTTCATAGCTGAGGTTAGTGTTGTCCAGTGTTCAAGAGCCTGATGGTTGTTGGGAAGAAGCTGGTCTTGAACCTGGGGGACATGGTTTTCAGCCTCCTGTACCTTCTTCCCGATGGACGATCCTGATGAGATGAGAACATGGCCAGGGAGTTGTGCATCTTTGATGATGCTGGCTGCCTCCTATAGATCCCTTTGATGGTGGACCAGGCAGTGCCCACCACTCTCTGTGATCTCCTTGGGGAGCTGAGTAGCAGCAGAAATGTGTATCATGCCCCCCCCGCCTCCCCATGTGTAGCATGTTCCACTGTGCTACACATCATAAAGGTAACCAGATTATATAAATCTCCTTCCTACCCATACCCCAGTTCACCAACATGAAAGATGGTTGCTGTCAAAGTACGTTGATAAGTGACTCCAAAGCAACACAATGACTCGAACACAACCACCAGATTAGTTGAATAAACAACTGTGTGCCAAACCAGATGAAGATTGGCAATGAATGTTGACCTTGCCAATGGCACCCAATGCTTATGAATAAATATAAAGGAAAGTTAGATTTATGATACGGTACGATACGATACCATTTCTCCCAGGAGGGAAATTGGTTTGCCAACAGTCATAAAACACGACAAGATACATGAAACATGACTTTAGACTTTAGAGATACAACGAGAGAAAAGGGCCCTCAGCCCACCGAGTCTGTGCTGACCAGCGATAACCCATACACTAGCACTATCCTACACACTAGGGACAATTTTACAACTTCCAAAGCCAATTCCTACAAACCTGGAAGCCTTTGGAGCGTGGGGAGAAACAGGAGCACCCGTTGTCAGGATCAGACCCGGGCCCCGGGTGCTGTAAGGCAGTAATTCTAGTGCTGCAACACTGTGCTGCCCATTTATCTTTTTTAAATCAATGGATAGATACCCAGGAAGAATTTTAAAAAAGCTGCTGGAAGAACTCAAAGGGCCAAGCAACATCTGCAGAGGGTTGGGACCCCTGCTCGGAGTCCTGCACTGAGCTCTGATGTGGGGTCTTGACCGTTTCTCTGCCTCCACCGATCCGCTGAGGTCCTCCAGCAGTTAGATTGTCCCTCTAGACTCCAGCATCTGCAGTCTCTGTGCACCCGAGAAGAATAGATAGGCACGAACCTGGCTGAAAGCCTTGGAAGGTGAAATAATGAATGTCTGGGATTAAATTACTTGATGGAGGCTAAATGAAGTGTTCAGTGTGGATGTCCATGTAGATATTTGTTACTCACCACATGAAGTCGTCCAGGCCTGTTTGTTAAATAAAACCTGTGGTGTTATTCACCATCAAATGCCTCTTGCAGAATAAATCCTTCAAATCTTGATCAAATTAATTGGATCAAGGGAAAGCTTTGCAAAGATGCTGCATTGATCCAACCTTCCTCTCTGTGTTCCCTCCGTTCCGAGCATTTCTCCTGTACACAGGCAACAATGCTGCCTCCCCATCTTCTCTCTCTTCTGTTATTCACACAGTCTCTTCCACACTCACAGGTAATTATATTCCAGGAACTCCAGGTTATTTCATAATTGTGCAATAAATAATTCTTCCACGGAAACATAGAAAATAGGTGCAGAGGTAGGCCATTCGGCCCTACCATTCAAAGCACCACCATTCAATATGATCATGGTTGATCATCCAAAATCAGTATCCCGTTCCTGCTCTCTCCCCATATCCCTTGATTCCGTTAGCCCTAAAAGTTATGTCCAACTCTCTCATGAAGACATCCAGTGAATTGGCCTCCACTGCCTTCTGTGGCAGAGAATTCCACAGATTCACAATTCTCGGGGTGATGAATGATTGCAGGCTGTAGGAGGACTAAAGATCCAGCAAGGGTAATATACGAACAAGTGATTTTACCCATAGATGAATTCCTCCATTTTGCCATTTCCACCTTTTAGATTTCCCATTGAGACACATCCTCTCATCTACCTATCATTTAACATGTAAACAATCAAACCTCTTAACTACACTTTAGATTGTAACTTTAGTTTAGTTTAGAGATACAGTGCGTAAACAGGCCCCGTAGGCCCATGCCGACCAGCCATCCCCTCACATTAATACTACCAAACACACAATAGGGACAATTTACACTTATGCCAAGCTAATTAACCTACAAACCTGTATGTCTTTGGAATGTGGGTGGAAACCAAAGATCTCTGAGAAAAGGGGGAGAACGTACAAACTTGTCTCTTTGAAGTATGTACATCAGCAGAGGAAATAGAGCTGTTTGGCACAGAAACAGGCCCTTCGGCCCAACCTGTCCATGCCAACCAAGATGCCCCATCCAGGCTAGCTCCATTGACCCTTGACCTGCTAACCCTTTTGCATTTTGTACCTGTCCAAAATGACAATTAATATTTTCCTACAAACGAAATAAGTTTCATATTTAGAGCATATTCAAAGTGTGTAGGAAGGAACTGCAGATGGTGGTTTACACCGAAGATAGACACAAACTGCTGGAGTATCTCAGGGGTTCAGGTAGTATCTCTGGTGAAAAGGAGTAGGTAACATTGCAGGTCTGGTCTGAAGAAAGGTCTGGACCAGAAATGTCATCTATCCCTTTGCCCCAGAGATGCTACCTGACCCACTGAGTTACTCCAGCATTTTGTGTCTACCGCCATGGGAAAATTTGTTATACCCTCTATCTTATCTATCCCTCTTACAATTTAAAATCCGTTACCCCTCAGCCTCCTCCGCTCTAGGGAAAAGAAACACAGTTTACTCCAATCTCTTCTTCCTCGTCATTGAAATGCTCCATCCCGCATTGCAGGCAGCACCCCGATGAATCTCTCCTGCACCATCTCCATTGCAAGTTGGTAATTTAAGTAATTAAGTAAGTTTATTGGCCAAGTATTCACATACAAGGAATTTGCCTTGGTGCTCCACCCACAACTAACAACATGACAGACAGTGACAGTTACGAATGACCCAGAAAACACTAAACATGAATAATAATAAGACATCAATGATAAAACACCAGTGATCAAGCATGTGAACCAACAAAATACCAACAACCCTGCAACACCCTGCAACATTGGTGTACAAAGCCAAGCAGAGCTTCCGACCAAGTGCCTTCTTAGAAACAAAATGTACATTCATCAATGCTGTTGGTCTGCCACGACCATTGGTAAAGATAATAGAGGGAAGGATGGTCAAAAGCAAGTTGTTGACTGGTTCAAGTGCCGGGGAACACAAGTTACAAATTAGGAGCAAGGATAGAAGTCAGGCAGAACATATACACACACAAAAGATAAGGCAGCTGTGGAATAAATTACTGAGGAAGAGCACCATTGTGGACTGTATAAATGGGTTCAAGAAGCAATTAGATGCTTTTATTGAGAGAGAAGGGTTTAGATATACTGTGGGTCAGTGAGGTTGAGCGAGTAAAAAGGAATGTGATAGTTGGATCTGATAGACATTCCTGTTCCCAAGGTTCAGTTTTAGACTGGCACATCTGAAAGAATTTGTAGCAATTGATGGTTAAATCGTGGATGGGGGGGGGGGGGGGAGGGGGAGGAGGAATAGCGTGCACGTTTGCACATGAGAGTGTGCCTGTGAGAGTGAGTGCAGCATGCACTTTTGCACATCAGAGTGTGCACGTGTCTCTTCCTCCAGAAACCAGTAATGAATCTGATTTTTGTTTAGTGGGTAAACTGGCATGATGGGCCGACAGTGGCATCTTGTGTTCAGCATTGTTGCCAATAATGTGTCCTCCTCACCTATTCGACACTTCAAACAGAGTTTTCTGTAAATTCACTTGTGCGAGAGTGTGCACGTGTGCGCATTGTTCATGCGTGTGCATTTTCAGGGTCACACGATGCAGCTGTCCTCTGACTGTGACGGCGGCTCATAATCCAGGACCCTCTCCCATCAGTCAAGCTGCACTGGGGCGCAGGAGGGTGAGGGGTGATCTTAGAGAGGTCAACAAGATCATATGAGGAATAGATAGAATGAATACACAGAGTCTTTTGCCCAGAGTGGGGGATTCAAGAACCAGAGCACATAGGTTTAAGGTGAGGGAGAAAAGATTTAATGGAAACGTGAAGAGTAACGTTTTTACACAAAGGGCGGTGGGTGCATGGAATGAGTTGCCAGAAGAGCTAGTTGAGGCAGATACCATCACAACATTTACAAGATACAAGATACATTTTTTAAGAAACAGATTTAAGAAACATTTAGACAGGTACATGGATAGGACAGGTTTAGAGGGATATGGGACAAACACAGGCAGGTGGGACTAGTGTAGCTGGGGCATGTTGGCCGGTGTGTGGGCAGGTTTGGGCCGAAGGGCTGGTTTCCATGATGTATGACTATGGCCGCCATCAAGCAGTGAAGGCACAATGCAGAAACCATTCATTTTCTCCAAACAAATCTAGGCAGTGCGCTACCAGCTGCGCCACAGGGTGGTTCAGTGGCGCAGCGGGTAGAGCCACTACCTCACGGTGCCAGAGACCTGGGCTTGATCCTGATCGCAGGTCCTGTCTGTGTGGAGTTTGCACGTTCTCCCTGTGACCGCGTGGGTTTCCTCCGGGTGCTCCAGTTTACTCTCACATTCCAATTACGTGCGGGTTTGTAGGTTAATTGGCCTCCACAAATTGCCTCTAATGAATAGTGGCTACCATAAAAATGGCCAATCAATGGGCCTGTTTACATGGTGTATCTTTTAACCAAAACCCAAAGATAAAGTTGAGCACTATGGAGATACCCATTATGTACCATTGACGCTGGGATCTAGTCCACAGGAAGAACCATTCCTACTTTAAGAAGGTAACATCAACTTAATACAACCGCAATCTCTCAGCACTCACCTATATTACACTTTCTACAGGGATATCTTGATGTTAGATCTGCTACTGTCCAGTAAAAGCACATACATCAGGCTGTTGTTCATAGATGACAGCTCAGCTTTCAACACCATCATCCCTGCCAAGCTGGTTACCAAGCTCATGGAGCTTTAAAGAAGGAACTGCAGATGCTGGAGAATCGAGGGGACACAAAAGGCTGGAGAAGGGTCTCCACCCGAAAAGTCGCCTATCTCCTTCGCTCCTTAGATGTTGCTGCACCCGCTGAGTTTCTCCAGCCTTTTGTGTACCACCAAGCTCATGGAGCTGGGTCTCTGTGCATCCCTCTGCAACTGGATCCTTGACTTCCGCATCAACAGCCCACAATCGGTATGAATTGGCAGCAACACTTTTGTTGTTGAATGAATCAGAAATGATAATGAGTCAGAGAATAGGAAGGCGATCGATCGACTGACCAAATGGTGCCAGCACAATAACCTTGCCCTCAATGTCAGTAAGACGAAGGAACTGATAGTCAACTGTGGAAGAGGAAGGACAAGTGTCCACCAACCTGTCTTCATCAACGGATGGGGCGAAGGTGGAGAGAGTCAAAATCTTAAAATTCCTGGGCGTGCACATCTCTGAAGATCTGTTTTGGACTCAGCACATTGATGCAATCATGAAGGAAGCCGATCGATGCCTCAACTTCCTTGAATACTCTCTTGAACTTCTACAAGTGCACAGTAGCGAGCATGTTGGCTGGTTGCATCACAGCCTGGTTCGACATCTCGAATGCCCAGGAATAAAGAAGATTGCAAAAATTGCTGACCACTGCCCAGCCCATCATGGGCACTGACCTCCCCACCATCAAAAGGATCTACAGGAGTCGCTGCCTAAAAAAGATAACCAGCATCATCAGAAATCCACACCACCCTGGCCACACACTCATTTCACTCCTTCCATCAAAATACTGTTGCTCCCATCAGTTCAGCAGTACTGTTACTGCCAAGTACTGTTACCCTAATTAGCTCAGCAGTACTGTTACTGCCATCAGTTCAGCAGTAACGTTGGGGTGGAAGATTGCAACCTATCTGGCTTTCTGTAGCGCTAGTATGGGTATTGTGGGCTGAAGGGACTGGTTTCCAGAGGGCTAGTATGGACATTCTGGGCCAAATGGATTCTTGGGCTGGCAGCTCAGTCACTCAAGCCTGGTGGGCTGGCGGCTCAGTCACTCAAGCTTGTTGTGCTGGCAGCTCACTCACTCACGGCTGGTATTCCTTGAAATTCCATTTCAAGAAGGGTGCATGGCCACCAAATTCAAGTGCAGTTTCTTACCACTTCAAGTAGGGTGCAAGGCCACCAAATTCAAATGCAATTTCATACCATTTCAGGGTGCAAGGCCACTAAAGACTGCGAGCCGTGACCGCTCCTCCTCCATCTTGCAGAGACTGAGCCATGCCCACACTTCTGGGCTTTATAGTCCCTCCCACCGGAAGGGGCGTGGCCTTCATGGCATGATTGACAGGTGGGAGAATCTCAACATGTTTTAAACACTAATAGCTCTTTTATAATAATAATTCTTTAATTTTTCATCGATGGGAGAAATCCTCTTGTAGGCGCAGCGGAGGGGGACTCTGAGTAAGATGGCCAAAAATCACAGCCGTAAGTGGCAGTGCTTTATCTAAAATCAATATACAGAACAACAGGAAGTGGTCAAGATCAGACTTTTAGTAATATAGATGATTTGCACAGTAAAATGTTTGCCTGAGTGAGTCACCTTTGGATATTTTACAGCCTCGAAAGGGTACTACGTCAATGCACCGGGTTGTCGTGTACATGACGTGGTTTCTGCTAAATTTGCTAAGCAGCAAGTTCCCCGACTGAGTCGGGGGGGGGGGGGAGAATATGCAATGCCTTTTTAGCGCAAATAACAGTTTATTCTTGTTGCTCATTTGGCAGCAATTAGACTGGTGCACATTCCATTAAGCCAAACGCCACACAAGCACAGGGTAAGTGCCAGACCTTGCTCCAAGCACCTAATGCAATTGATTGCTGCATGCTATCAGTTTATCTCATTAGTTATGCGCTCTCTCCTCCGCCTGCTCTCAGATCCAGAATGTAAATGGCATATCAAGGAATGTGACATCACTGGAGCGATTTGAATAATAACCAAATGCTTTTTCTACTGCGGTTGTGTTTAAAGATCACATGTAAATCAAATGTCAGGGAGGGGGAAAAATTGCTTTTTAGGCTGTCAGGAAAACAATTTAGCATCAGTTAGAGGTGACTGTTGGTAGCTGTCTGAATTATGTAAATGAAATCTCACGGCAGTCAGTCCAAGCCCCTTGTTTACAAAAAGGAATTACTAACGTTCTTTAACCCCTGAGTAACCTTGCCGCAGCTTCCAGTCTACCTTGCTTTGTGATATCATTGCTTTGCTCTGCGGTAGAGGTAGCCCTGAAACAGATTCACGGCAACGTGTCTGTGTGCTGCCTCCACACGGTCCCCTCCCATCCATTCCTGAAGGCCGAGGTGCCTTGAGCTGGAGGGAGAGGTCGGGCAGGCTAGGACTTTATTCCTGGAAATCTGAAATCAAAGCACAGAATATCTCAAATGATTGAGCTTGATATTATCCAGAGCTTCAAAGAACACAGTTGGGAAGATTAAACATGATCCAGCAGAGTTTAAGCGTGAAGAATGGTCCCGATCCAAAACATCACCCATCCGGTAGAAGCAAGGAACTGCAGATGCTGGTTTGCAAAAATAGACAAAGTGCAGGAGTAACTCAGCGGGCCAGACAGCATCTCTGGCAAATATGGATAGGTGGCATTTTGGGTCGGCACCCTTCTACAGACTGATTGCAGTTAGGGGTTGGAGGGAGAAAGCTGGGGGCAGGACAAAGCCGGGCAAGTGATAGGTGGATACAGGTGAGGAGGGTTTGATGGACAGTTAGGTGGATAAAGTCCAGAAATGAGGAGACAAGAGGGTGTGAAATAAGTAGAGAAGGTGGGAAATGTGAAGCCAGAGGATATGAACATGGGTCAGGGGAAAGAGTGGAGGGGGTGGGGCACAGCGATGGGAGAGGGCATAAAACAAATGGGGGTGGGGTGTTCTGTCTAATTGCGGCATCTAAAATCAAAGAAATCTTAGGTAAAGAAGATACTATAACAGCATTTAATGTATTTGGACAGCCGCATGGATAGAAAAGGTTTAGAGGAATATGGGTCAAACATAGGCAGGTGGATATGCAGGCATAATGTAGTTGGGGCAATTTGGTTGGCAATGGCAAGTTCGGCTGATGGGCCTGTTTTCATGATCTATGATCCTGGAAGACATTTCCTTGCCTTTTGGAGACATTATCAATTTCATACTTGACAAAGTCTGCAGTCCTGCTCCACCTATTACCCCAAAGGATAGTAAAACAATTTTCAATCTCACTTTCTAAGTTCCCTTTGACTGGGAATGGGAATCCTGTGGTGAGGTTGACTTGAGGCCTCCCAGTGATGTTCCAATTGAAGCCTAGCTTGTGACATCATCACAAGCCAACCATTTAAACAGAACTCTGCACGGTCCGGATAGATGCCTGCTTCGTACAAACCTTACATGGACAAGGGACCTGGAACATCTTATGTCCAACATTTTCCAATGTTGTAATTTGCTGGTAAATTCAGTTGACTTGGATGATATTAATTCCTTTCCCAAATAATATACAGTCTTTCTTTCAAGCATTTTTGTTATTTGTCTCAGATTCAGTCAACACAGAAACAGGCCATTTAGTCCAATGTATCTATGCTGCCCGAGGTGCCCCATCTAACCTAGTCCCATTTACCCATATCCATCTAAACCTTCCCTTTCCATTTACCTGTCCAAATGTGTTTTAAATGTTGTTACTGTACCTGCTCATCTATCTCCCCTGGCACCTTGTTCCATGACACCCCCCCCCCCCCCCCCCCCCCCCCCCTCTCTCTCTGTGTGAAAAAGTTGCCCCTCAGTTGCCCCTTCGTATGAAATCTTTCCGCTCTCACCTTAAACCATGTCATCTGGCCCTTGATTCCGCTACCCTGGAAGAGAGACTCTGCGCATTCACTCTATCTATTTCCCTCACGATTGTATGCACCTCTATAAGAACACCCCTCAGCCTCCTGTTCCCCAAGGAATAAAGTTCTGACCTGCCCAACCTCTCTCTGCAGCCCAGGTCCTTGTGTCCTGGCAACACCCCTGTAGATCTTCTCTTCACTCTTTCATTCATCTCACCTGGGGGGTGATTCATGAATTAGGATGAAGTGCACAAGCAGCGTTCATGAACAATGTGGAGCATTCTCCTGGAGATAAAGCCCTCAAAGGATTAGAGAACAAAGTTGGGATCTTCAGAGGTCACGATCTACCGAAGGGCTTCTGATCTCAGGGAAACTGACAGAAGGAAGTACCAGAGGGCAGGTTTTGAACTAGCTCACACCACGTACGACTAACACACAAGGATTGACCCTAGAGCACAGATCTGTAAGCATAATGTTATTTAGAGCATAGAACAGTACAGCACAGGAACAAGTCCTTTAATCCTTTAGCCCACAATGTCTGAGCTGAACATGATGCCACTTGAGATCATCTCTTATCTACCTGCACATAATCCATATCCTTCGAATGCCTTCATATGCATATCGAAAAGCAATGCCTCATATCTGCTCATAAAGTCTCTTAAAAACACCACTGCCAAACATCATATCTGCCTCAAACCCCCAGCAGCACATTCCAGGTACCCACCACCCTCTGCGTTAAAACTTTCCCCACCCATCTCCTTCAAACACTGCCCCTCTCACCTTCAAGCTATGTGACCTAGTGTATGAGTTTTCCATCCTGGGAAAAAGGTTCTGACTGTCTACCCTATCTGTGCCTCTCATCATTGTATTAGTTTTGTTTATTATTGTCCAGACTACTTCCTCCCAGTCAACAAAAAATACTCTACATGGTTACAATCAAGCCATCCGCTGTGTACAGAAAAAGGATGAAAGGTAGATTTAGCTCTTGGGGCTAATGGAATCAAGGGGCGCTGTGGGGAAGAAACAGGAACGGGGTACTGATTTTGGATGATCAGCCATGATCTTTTCGAATGGCGATGCTGGCTCAAAGGCCAATGCACCTATTTTTCTATGTGTATCATTTAGTGCAGGATGAAGTCCAATTCTATCCGGTCTCTCCTCAACCTCCAGTGTTCCAGCGAAAACAATCTAAGTCTGTCCAACCTTTTCCTGAAGCGAATACCCCCTAATCCAGGTAACATCTGGTAAATCCTCCCTTTTTCCATAGCCTTCACATCCTTTCTGCAGTGGGGGGACCAAAACTGGGCACAATATTCCAGATGTGTCCTCGCCAAAGTCCTATAAAGCTGCGTCATGATATCCGGATTCTTACATTCAATGCCCCGACCTACGAAGGCACATGTACCGTATGCATTCTCATCTTATCTGATGCACAGTTGCAGCGCAACTCTACGCGAGGTCAGCTGCACATGAAGGCTTCTGGCGCTCACGTTAGACCACAATTAATACACACAGTCACCCAGGGCAAGAATTCACCTCTCTTGAGCTGGGCAGAGAGAGGCAGCCTCCACCATACACATTCCAATATCCTCCCAGATCCTTCATCAATCATTGAATCAATTTTCCAATGCCTCTTGACATTAATGTTATCATTAGCGGTAAATTAAGCCCCGATTCTAACGCCTTTTGCTTCATTTTGCTCCGGTGCCTTTTCATCATTAATGCTAGCTTGCCCTGGAAAACCATTTTGTTGTCGAAACCAATTCCTGGTCCACAATTTTACACGCTGTCCCATCCACACTTACAAGGCCAGTGCTCTCCGCTTCTTCATATTTACTCATAATCAATTAATCAATCAACATTTAATCAGTTGAGTTCATCTAATCAATAGATATAATTTGTACGTGAAGATGATGGCTTACCCGGTTACGATCAGTTCTTCCAACCACCGAATTGTTAACAACAATTTTTGTTGGTGGGTATTTTGATGACAGAATCATAGTCATAGATTATTTACAGCACAGAAACAGGCTCTTCGTTCTGCATGTCCAGGGTGACCTTTTTGCCCAATCTAACACTAATCCATTTGCCCACATTAGGACCATATCCTTACCTTGCCTCTTTAACTATCTGTCTAAATGCTTCTTAAACATAGTCATTGTATCTGAAATCCACCATGTCCTCTGGTAGCATTGTCCTGATACCACTATTCTTTCTGTAAAAAAAGTTTCCCTCTCACATTCCCTCTAAAACTCCTTTCTTTCACCGTAAATCTATGCCCTCTTGTTTTTTTTTCTTACCTTTACCTTGAGAGAAAGGTTCTCACTTTTACCTAACTGTCCCTCTCACAACCTTATTTACTTCTATCCAGTCGCCACTCAGTTTAGTTTTAGTGTATTGTCACATGTACCGAGGTACAGTGAAAAGTGGTCTTGGAATGGGACAGTTCCCAAACCAAACTGTGATGCATCCTGCTAAATGCTTCCTATGGTGCATCTGTAGAAGTTGGTGGGACATGCCAAACTTCCTAAGCCTTCTAAATAAGTAGATGCATTGCAGTTTCCAACTGCTCAGGGATAGCAAGCCCAGCCTCTCACACAAAGTGCTGGAGTAACTCAGCGGCTCAGGAAGCATCTCTGGAAGGCATGGTCAGGTGCCCTATCAGGTCAGGACCCATCTTCAGTCTGGGGGAGGCCCTCGACCAAAGCATCACCTATCCATGTTCTCCAAAGATGCTGCCTGTTACCCGCTGAGTTACTCCAGCACTTTGTGTGTGTGTGTGTGTGTGTGTGTGTTTTTTTGTAAACCAGCATCTGCAGTTCTTTGCGTCAATCCTATCTCTGCCCAGTGGTGCAGCGGTAGAACTGCTGCCTGACAGGGGTGGGAGATTGCAACCTCTTAACGTGGTCCGCCCTGTTTCGACTAATGCAATCAACTCGACGTGCACAAACGGAAGATCAAATAGAACAAGTTGTCCTACAACTTTAGGCTGTGCACGGCACACGAAAGAAGAAGACGAAGCTGCCTGACAGAGCCAGAGACCCGGTGTCACTTTGGTGTAAAGACGGGTGCTTCTTGGGCAAATATTGATCGATGTCTCGTCATTACCCAATGCATTCAGCCTGGCCGGCTGTGGACTGTCAGTACACGCAGCCCTTTTTATACATATTATAGTTAAAACAGATAAAACATGTGGAGGTGGTGTCAGTGCAAGGTGAATGAATGGGTGTGCTGGAATGCAGTGGAGAAGCGACAGTCTGGTCAAATTACAATCAGTAAGCCTCTCCATGTTAATCAGCGGTGAAAGAAAATGTTTTGTTTTCTTCAGATGAACACGGATTGTGAAGCATCGCTCAGATTCTTCACTGGAAACCAAGCGTTTCTCCGTTAAAGCGTCGAGCTTCTCTTATTATTATTTTTTTGGTTGTTGTCGTTCTCCCTGTTCAAAGGAAGGAATTTTTTTTTTTAAATGCAGAGCAATATGTAAATGGCGCTGGGAAGGCAGCGGCAGAGGGACAGGGGCCGGGGCATTTAGTATTCAGCTGCTGTTACCAGCAGCCAATTAATCAGCCTGGCGGCAGGAGCGATGCGGAGAGGATGAGTTCAGCCTTCACGTTGATGAAGCTGGTCTGGGGCAAGCGGTGCCGCACCTGAGCTCTCGACTCGAGATGTAGAATACAGGATCATGGGAATAGCTTCAGCCCTTTGTCTTCTCGCCGAGGATGTAAAATGTCAGGCACCCAGGGCTGGCTGTGTAATATCTACTTTAAACAATTCCAGCGCCAGCTTAACTCTTTCACGAGTACTCTGTCAAATTTTCCAATTTCGTGACTGGTCCATTCAAATGTGCGTGTAATTTGAGCCCTCTCGCCGCTTTTAGTGTTATTATTATAGTTTCAGTTTGGTTTAGCTTTAGGATACAGCGTGCTTAACAGGCCCTTCGGCCCACCGGATCAGTGCCGACCAGCTAGCACCATCCTATCCTACACACACTAGGGGCAATTCACAATTATTACCGAAGCCAATTATTAATTTACAAACCTGTTACGTCTTGTAGGGAGTGTGGGAGTAAGTCGGAGAAAACGCATCCGGTCACAGGGAGAAGAAAGTACAAACTCCGGACAGACAGCACCCGGAGTCAGGATCGAACCCGGTCTCTGCCGCTGTAAGGCAGCAACTGTGCCACTGCGCCGCCCCTCAGTTTTTAGCACTCCATTCAAAACATAGAAACATAGAAAATAGGTGCAGGAGTAGGCCATTCGGCCCTTCGAGCCTGCACCGCCATTCAATATGATCATGGCTGATCATCCAACTCAGTATCCTGTACCTGCCTTCTCTCCATACCCCCTGATCCCTTTAGCCACAAGGGCCACATCTAACTCCCTCTTAAATATAGCCAATGAACTGGCCTCAACTGCCTTCTGTGGCAGAACATTGCAGATTACCCAGGGCTTTT
Organism: Okamejei kenojei; assembly: GCA_035221665.1. Lineage (NCBI taxonomy): Eukaryota > Metazoa > Chordata > Chondrichthyes > Rajiformes > Rajidae > Okamejei > Okamejei kenojei. Next base: position 22,785,748 of record CM069155.1, read on the forward strand.
GTAGGAAGGAACTGCAGATGCTGGTTTACACTGAAGGTAGACACAAAATGCTGGAGTAACTCAGCGAGACAGGCAGCATTTCCTTGTACCCCTCGTCAGCACATATATCCCAGCCAACAATGGGCCCTCCAGCATTTTGTGTCTATCCTTACTGTGGACTTAAACATAGAAACGTAGAAAGTAGGTGCAGGAGGAGGCCATTCGGCCCTTCGAGCCAGCACCATCATTCATTGTGATCATGGCTGATCGTCCCCAATCAATAACCCGTGCCTGCCTTCTCCCCATACCCCTTAATTCCACTGGCTCCTAGAGCTCTATCTAACTCTCTCTTAAATCCACCCAGTGACTTGATCTCCACTGCCCTCTGTGGCAGGGAATTCCATAAATTCACAACTCTCTGGGTGAAAACGTTTTTTCTCACCTCAGTCTTAAATGGCTTCCCCTTTATTCTAAGACTGTGGACCCTGGTTCTGGACTCGCCCAACATTGGGAACATTTTTTCTGCATCAAGCTTGTCCAGTCCTTTTATTATTTTATATGTGTGTGTGTATATATACACTGTGTTGTCTTATGAATATTCACCACGTTCTGATAAGATGTTCTGATGTTTAGATAACTCGTTCTGATGTTGTTTTCTAAGGGTTAATACATTAGTTAATATCTTGGGCAAATGAGGGAACCGCAAATAGGTTATGATCACTCAGTGGATTTTCCAGACTTGTATCTTTAAACGTGTCCAGATGCGATTTGAGATTTTCCTAAAATCACAAACATGGTATCACATGAAAATCTTCCCCTGAGGAAAGGTTGGTAACATAATATATTTTCCAAATGTAGCTCTATGTATCTGAAATAATTAAAAAAAACAAACAGTTGTCTGTTGTCAGCAACAGTGAGAGAAGGGGCAGTCCGTGCCCGCAGGTACCTGCAGGTTTGGACAACATGCAGAAGATAGGCACAAAATGCTGGAGTAACTCAGCGGGTCAGGAAGCACCCATGGAGAAATAGGAATAGGCGACGTTTCGGCTCGGAACCTTCGTTAGGCTGAGGAGTGGGAGAACTGGAGGTGGGAAAGGGCCGACAGCAGATGACCTCAGGAAGGGTGGATCCCATAATGAATGGCCCATTGTTGTCTGGGGATTATGTGAACAGTGGAGCAGGTAGGATGTGGGAGGGTGGGGATATATGGGGGTGGTGGAGGGGATGTAGGAGTTACTTAAAATTAGCGGAATCAACGTTCAAATGCGAGGTGCTGCCCCTTCAATTTGCACGTGGCCTCACTCTGACAGTGAAGATAAGACAGCGGAGTCAGCGGATATGTGGAGGAGGCAGGCACGGGGTACTGATTGGGGATGATCAGCCGTGATCACATTGAATGGTGGTGCTGGCTCGAAGGGCCGAATGGCCTACTCCTGCACCTATTGTCTATAGAATGGGTGACGTTTTGGGTCCAGACCCTTCTTCAGCCTCTTCTTCTCTCCAGATCCCGCTCAGCCTGTCCCGCTGAATTTTGTGTCTATCTTCGATTTAAACCAGCAATTTGGCAACTGGGAGATTGCGTTGGGGAAAGCAGACTGACTATGTGCTCCGCGTAAAGATCGGCAGGTCTATGCTTGGTCTCAGCGATGTATAGGAGCCCACACCGGATACACTAGATGAGGTGGAGGAGATGCAAGTAAACCTCTGCCTCACCTGAGAGGACTGTCAGGGTCCCTGGATGACGTCGAGGGAGGAGGTGTAAGGACAACATTCAAACAGGTGACCAAGAACAGAAGGACCAGGCAAAGAGATAGTCTGAGCAATTAAATTTTTCTAGCATCTTTATTATCGATTTAATGGAATCCCGATGTGCTTTGCAGCCAAATAAATAAATGCTGAGGTGAATCACTCTTGCTAGGCAGATATCACAGCAGCCGATTCTTGGCCCATGCCTCATGCAAGATCCCAGAAACAACCGCTGAGGCAGTGCCGTGATCATCTACTATAGGAATGTTGAGGGAGTGGTGCAGCAGGTAAAGCGGCTGCCTCACCGCGCCAGAGATCCATGGTTAATCCTGACCCTGGATGCTGTCTGTGTGGAGTTTGCACATTCTCCCTATGACCACGTGGGTTTCCTCTGGGTGCCACGGTTTCCTCCCGCATCCCAAAGACTTGCGGGTTTGTAGGTTAACTGGCCCTCTATAAATTGCCCCTAGTGTGCAGAGAGTGGATGGGACAGTGGGATAACATAGGACTTGGGTAATCGATGGTCAGCATGGACTCGGTGGGCTGAAGGGCCTGTCTCCATGCTGTATCTCTAAACTAAACTAAAGAGTCTTGCCAAGGTGGCAAGGAGGGTGGATTCATGGGAATGAGAAGGCCTATTGTTAAAAATCCTTTAACAAATAAACTTAAAACCTTTAACTATAGTCAGGATGTTATCAACATTCGTAATAGTTCAAATGACAATTCGTGCTAAATTAGGACTCCAGTTTTCAGTTTAGTTTATTGTCACATGTACCGAGGTACAGTGAAAAGCTTTTGTTGCGTGCTAACCAGTCAGCGGAAAGACAATACTTGATTATAATCGAGCCAATTACAATGTCTAGATAAGGGAATAACATTTAGTGCAAGGTAAAACCAGTAAAGTGCGATCAAAGATAGTCCAAGGGTCACCAATGAGGTAGATAGTTGTTCAGGACTTTCTCTGAATAGATAACTTTCTCTTGCCTAGTAAGATGTGAAAGTTAAAAAAAAGACACAAAGCGCTGGAGTAACTCAGTAGGTAGACAAAAGTGCTGGAGAAACTCAGCGGGTGCAGCAGCTTCTATGGAGCGAAGGAAATAGGCAATGTTTCGGGCCGAAACCTTTCTTCAGACTGATGGAGTAACTCAATGGGTTGGGCAACATCCCTGGAGAACATAAACAGGTGAGGTTTTGGGTCGGGACCTTTTTGAGGTACATTGGGAACATCCCGTAATCAATATTCTCAGAGGAGGGGGAGTGAATCAGACTCCCGGGACAATTGAAGCAAGACTGTTGGAATGAAAATCATTTTGTTCTTAGTTTTCACTTCAAACGACCAGGTTCAGGAATAGCTACTTCCCCACAGCCATCAGGTTATTAAACCTGGCTCGGACAAAACTCTGAACATTAATAATCCATTGTCTGTTATTTGCACTTTATCAGTTTATTTATTCATGTATGTATTTACGTATTTAATGATATATGGACACACTGATCTGTTTTGTAGTCAATGCCTACTATGTTCTGTTGTGCTGAAGCAAAGCAAGAATGTCATTGTCCTATCAGGGACACGTGACAATAAACTCACTTGAACTTGAAAAGTGCCTGAAGTCATTGTGACTCAGCGCCAAAGATAGACGCTTTTTTTTCACGCCCCCACACTTCATCTCCCCTCCCCACCCACCTCATACTTTCAGTCTGAAGATGAGACCCGAACCGAAAAACATCACCCATCCTTTTTCTCCAGAGATGCTGCCTGATCCGCTGAGTTACTCCAGCACCTTGTGCCTACCCTCTCTAGCCTGGCAGTGTTCCATGGAATGACGGAAGAGAACCTTTGTTTGACATTTAACTTGTGCAGTTTTTAAACTTAAATATGTTATAACGAATAACCATCACATCACCCATTGAATCCCTCAAAATGGTCAGTCAATGCAGGCCAGTAAAACGCAGACACCAAAAGGGAAAATCTCCTCAAAGTGTGCAGAAACAACAGACTGCAGAGATGCTGGTTTATAAAAAAAAGACACAAAGTGTTTGGAACGAATCGATGGGTCAAGCAGCATCTCTGGAGAACATTAAAACATGTCCATGTTTGGTCCTTGTGGCTGAAGGGATCAGGGGGTATGGAGGGAAGGCAAGTACAGGATACTGAGTTGGATGATCAGCCATGATCATATTGAATGGCGGTGCAGGCTCGAAGGGCCGAATGGCCTGCTCCTGCACCTAATTTCTATGTTTCTATGTTTCTATGTACACCAGAGATAGACACAAAATTTTGGAGTAACTTAGCGGGTCAGGCAGCATCTCTGGAGAAAAGGAATAGGTAATGTTTCAACTCGAGACCCTTTTTGAGACTGAGAATCAGGGGAGAGGGAAACTAAAGATATGAAAAGGTTCAGAACAAACAGCACAGAGCCGGCATGATCATTCCTGGGTCATCGGCAACAGTTCTCCAGAGATGCTGTCTGACCCGCGGTGTTACTCCAGCACTTTGTGTCTTTCTCTTTTTCCGCAATGTCTGTCGAGGTTAGTTTAGAGATACAGCGTAGAAACAGGCCCTTCGGCCCACCGAGCCAGTGCCACCAGGGCTCCCCGCCCACTCACGCTACCCCACACACACTAGGGGCAATTTACATTTATACAATTAACCTACCAACCTGTTCGTCTTTGGAGTGTGGGAGGAAACCGGAGATCCCAGAGAGAGCCCACACAGGTCAAGGTGAGGACGTACGATCCCCGTACGGACAGCGCCTGTAGTCAGGTTCAAACCCGGGTCTCTGGCGCTGTCAGGCAGCAGCTCTACCGCTGCGCCACCGTGCCACCCTTTTAGAAATTCTCATGTATCTGACAGGTGATCTGTGAGACTCTCTCTCTCACTGCTCCCTCTCTGTGATCCGTGCTCTCTTCCTCTCTCCAAAGCAAAGGCTGTGAGACTCTCTCTCCTCTCTCCCTGCACACCCCCCCCCCCCCCCCCCCCCCACCCGTGCCATCTGCTTGCAATGAGGATAAACCTTCACCCTGCATGTAATCAGTCCAATGTTGATCGAAGGAATTCTCAGTGGCGCAGCTTTGAGAGAGCTATGTGTACAGAGCCCGCACTGCACTTGACTTCAAGAGTCCTGTTTTCTAGCTGTATGGCATTTCCAATCCATTTTGAATGATCCGAGAAATTCTGTTGCAGATGCTGGCCGCCTGAGGTGAAAAGTCTTATTCGCGCAAGCATTCCCACCCTTCACTCCGATAGCTTTGAAAGTATACCAAAAATGTGGACATTTTTTTTCCAAAAAGGCCTGGATAGAGTAGATGTGGAGAGGATGGTTCCACTAGTGGGAGAGTCTAGGACCAGAGGCTGCAGACTCGGAATAAAAGGACGTACCTTTAGAAAGGAGATGAGGAGGAATTTATTTTGTCAGGGGGTGGCGAATCTGTGGAATTCATTGCCACAGGCGGCTGTGGAGGTCACGTCAGTGGGTATTTTTAAGGCGGAGGTTGGCAGATTTTTGCTTAGTTAAGGGTGTTAATTGTTATGGGGAGAAGGCAGGAGAATGCGGTTGAGAGAGAGAGATAGATCAGCCATGATTAAATGGCAGAGTAGACTTGATGGGCCAAAAGGTCTCATTTTGCTCCTATCAACCTTGAGCATGAAATGGGGGTGTTGGGGAATTGTGTTGCTGGAGGGAGTCTCCTGGAATGCTGTAGATCCAACAGAATCCTGAGGATAAAGTTCACTAACTTCTGTACTTGCAAGGTCTAGGAGCCAGTCCGCAGAAGGGAGCACTGCACCATTCTCATTGACTGCAGACAGCGGAAGGGGGATGTATTATCGTACGACCCATTAAGTGTAAAATGAATAGAAGGCAGTCTCAACAACCATTCAACGATGCCATCGACAGTGAAAGTAAATATATCACCTGGTACCGGGGCCCACCCCCACTCCTCGGAAAATAACTGTGTCATTTCCATCCCAGTATTAAATTGGGTTCAATTAGCTACCTTGGTGCTGAATTCTACAAGTTGCTGAAGACAGTAATTAATTTCTCATCACATTATTGCGTGTAATGTAGAGCTTTCTGCAATGGAAGCAAATGTGAGTTTATCAATCACATGTCTGATGGAAGGTTATTACAAGGTTATTTGTTACAGTGAAGGTTCAGATTATTCACTATGCCATGTGGATTATAATGTACTTGTTGTTGCATGCAACATTTATTTAGTTGCAAATCCCACGGGGGCTTCGGAAAGCCATTAAGGTATACAGGATTATGTATATCCATGGCTAGTTTACGTCCTTGCTCGTTACCATGGCGCCAATGGGATTCCGATCCGGAGTGCTGGCAGCTCAGGTGTCAAAGCTTAAAAAATGGGAAAAGGCTCGTTTCCAAAATGAAATAATTTTGTTGTGGAAATTCTGAGCGATTTTGTAATTTCATGCTTGTGTATGATAATTTGATGCTGTCCTGCTTCGCGTAACTCACTGCCTCAGACACTGACAGCAAATAAATACTCTGCTCTCCATTCTACGTGTGAGCCTGTGTGCTCCTGAATGTGTGTGTGTGCGCGCTCGCATGCACGTGTGTGTGTGTGTGTGTGTGTGCATGTGTGCGTTTGCGTGTGAGTGTGGATGTGTGAGAGTGTGTGTGTGTGCACGCATGTGTGCACGTGTGTGTGTGTGTGCGTGTGATTATGTGTGTCTGTATGTGCAAGTGTGCACGTGTGCTTGTGTGTGTGTGTGTGTGTCTGTGTGTGCATGTGTGTCTGTGCGCATGTGTGAGTGAGTGTGTGTGTGTGTAAGTGTGTGCACACGTGTAAGTGTACACACATGTGTCATGCTGCAGACACGGACAGCTAATAAATTCTCTGCTTTCTATTCTAGGTGGGTGTGTGTGTGTGTGGTATGTGTTTGCCATGTGTATATTTTATATGTTATAAGCAGACCTGGTCCACCCCGTCAGGCCTTGTGCTAACCCCTGCAGTGGCAGAGTTAGTGTCTTGTCGGATTCATGTGTCAGCACTTCCTGACCAGACACTTTCAGCTTGTGGTGCTGGACATACAAGGGTAGTTTTACATTGCCCCAGTACCAGGTATACCGCAGATACCCCAGGTGTCTGATTCCAGAATGCGGGATTGGAGAGCTGGCATGGAACATAGAACAGGACAGTACAGTAATCGGCTCTACGGCCCACGATGTTTGTGCCAAACATGTTGCCAAAACACCATTACTGTATCTGCCTCCAGCATCACCTCCGGCTGCACATTCCAGGCACCCACTACCCTGTGTGTAAAAACAACCTGCCCCTCTCACCTTAAAGCTATGCCCTCTAGTCTTTGTTATTTTCATCCTGGAAAAAAGGTTCTGAGTGTCTACCCTATTTTTGCCTCTCATCATTTGTGTATCCCGCTATCAGGTCTCCTCTCAACCTCCAATGTTCCAGAGAAAACAATCCAAATCTGTCCAACCTCTCCCTGTGGCCGGTGCAACCTAATCCAGGCCACAAACTCTTTGAATCACTTCCCAGACAGACATAAAAACTGTTTTTATCCATGAGTAGTTGCTCTACTCAACAGCCAAAAATCTGTAGCCTCCCTTTGATCTGGTATTTTGTTGGTTCACATGCTTGATCAATGGTGTTTTATCATTAATGTTTTATTATTATTAATGTTCGGTGTCTTCTGAGTCATTCATAACTGTCACTGTATGTCATGTTGTCACTTGTGGGTGGAGCACCAAGGCAAATTCCTTGTATGTGAATACTTGGGTAATAAACTTACTTACTTACTTAGCTGGGTTATGTGGCCAGTGCATCCCAATACAGGCATAACTGGGTTAGCAGGGAACGGAGGGATGTGGATGTGACAGATGAGTTTACCTTATCTTAACTTCATGGCCAGCACCGATATTGTGGGCTGAGGATAGACACAAAGTGCTGGAGTAACTCAACGGGTCAGGCAGCATCTCGGGAGAAAAAGGATGGGTGATGTTTCGGGTCATAAAGTCCTAGTCATAGGGTGATACAGTGTGGAAACAGGCCCTTCGGCCCAATTTGCCCATACCGGCCAACATGTCCCAGCTACACTATTCCCACCAGCCCGCGTTGGATCCATATCATCCCAAACCTGTCCTATCCATGTTGAAGAAGGGTCTCGACCCGAAAAGGTCACCCATTCCTTCTCTCCAGAGATGCTGCCTGTCCCGCTGAGTTACTCCAGCTTTTTTGTGTCTACCTTCTGTTTAAACCAGCATCTGCAGTTCCTTTCTACACACTGCCCTATCCATGAACCTGTCCAAATGTTTCTTAAACGTTGGGATAGTCCCCGCCCCAACTACATCCTCTGGCAGCTTGTTCCATACCCTTGCCACCCATTGTGTGAAAAATGTTTCCCCCTTCACCTTAAACCTATGTTCACTGGTCCTGAATTCACCTACTCTGGGCAGGAGACTGTGCACCTTGGGTTAGAACCCGTCTTGAGACTGAGGGGCTTGTTTCCGTGCTGTTCTGTTCTATGTTCTACGGCTGAGACACAAGCTGGGTTGAGCTGTCCCCCCTGCTTAGTTGATGATAAATGCTACCAGGCCTGCACTTGGAGATAAAATAGAACTTTTTAGATTTTAGTGTAAATTAAGACGAGTTCTTCATTTCAAGTGCCTTGACCTTTAGTGCATTCAGCAATGAAAATGAATGGCAAATCATTTTTGCTGGATGGTAAATTATAGGGAGTGTGTATTTTTGAAATTTGCATTTTATCATCAGAGCACATAACTATTTGAGAACAGTGTCAGGCTGTACAAGCTTTAAATAAAACCTTGCTGATGCTGGAAATCTGAAACTTGAACAAAAATGCTGGAAATACTCAAAACAAGGTGAGGGAGCATTTGTGGAGAAAGAAATGAAAGTCAGTACTTCACCGACCACTTTGGGCTAGTGTGTGGACCAGCATTTTCCGTTTATGTTTCACAAGGTTTGACATAAAATCTGAGCTGGGTGGAACGATAACCAAAGGTCAGGCATCGTAACCTAGAAAGGGTGACTCTCGGTCTGAAGAAGGGTCTCGACCCGAAACATCACCCATTCCTTCTCTCCAGGGATGCTGCCTGACCCGCTGAGTTACTCCAGCTTTTTGTGTCTACCTTTGCGATTACCTAGAATTCTTTGGAAACTGCTCCCTTTTTGCAATGCGGCGATAGAATGATTCAAAGGTGTTTTATCTGTGACCAACGGTAGATTGCTGCCCTGCAGAGAACATCACGGCCAAGCTCCATCCTCTCCTGAATGAATGCCGACTCAAGGGCCTGTCCCACTGTACGAGGTAATTCAATGACTCCCCATGATTCGAACTTGGAGAATGACGGTAATAGCCGCTCGTAATCACGGTAATAGCCGCTCGTAGGTACTCGCTGAAAAAACTTTGCTGAAAAAACTTCACGAGTTACCGCGTTTCCCGAGTACCTGCCGTTAGCGTTACGAGCCGCTACGAGACATCCACGAGCTCCGGCGTACCCGCTACGTACATTCTACGTACTTACCACGAGATTGATTTTTTTTTTAAACTCGGGGGAGCTCTTGAATTACCTCGTACAGTGGGACAGGCCCTCAACTCCTCAATGAAATCTCACTCACTTTCCCACTCTCCCCGGTGACCTCGATTGTGACCTTAAACCTGCGATTTCTTCTGCACTTGGATGCCCAGTTGCATCACCTGAAGCAGATAAGTCAGAGGAGGCGAAGGACTGGACCATTACAACAGATACGTGCTTATATGGTTCTTGGCTGGGCTGCTTTTATTTGGAGAGAATTTAGGCTGCGAATGCTGCCGAGTCAATTTGAATGATGCAACATTAATTCTTAATAATGTTGGTTAAAGAAAAAAATAATTGGAACACAGAAACTTGCAATGACTTGTTCCCTCTTCTCAGAGTCTGGTAGTGTTAACGTGAGCTGCATTCAAAGACAACGCTTACACATAAAACATGACAAGAAGCGGCACCCTATGGAAATCAAATTAAAAATATTAGCGTTGAATCTCGCGGAGGCGTCCGATATTTGGAGTCAATTTCTTCCTTTCGCGCGGTGTGAAGATGGTTTGATCTGTAACCTATTGGGCTAGCTCTGGGTGCTGCTTTAAATAAAGAGGTTGAAGATATATGCTGTTGTCCGCCATTTGAATTTATCTCTGCAGGCGTAGCTGGGTAAAAGTGATCTTCCTCCCAAGCTCAGTAAGCACTGTGCAAACTGAAACTCTATATTCTGGCTGTGAATGAGTTTACCAGAGTCCGATAGGCTGTTGTCATGGCTACTCTGCTCCGATACTCCCATTTGTCTGCTTTTAAAGCTCCAGTACATTACATCGACTACATTTTTCATTTTACCGCCCAGGACAAGGCTTTACTGTTCCTCATTGTACGAGATTTAGCAATCAATTACATTCCTTGTCTGAGTATTATGGAGGTTTATCACAGGGGAGGGGAAGAGCAAACAGCTTAAAGGGGCACTGACTTCATTAAAATGGCAGACATTTATTATCGAGCTGTCAGCTTTATTAATGGACAAATATTTGGGCTAAAACATAACACTCCCATGGGGTAAATGTATTCCCAGAGTATATGCACCAATGTGTTAAAAAAAAAGGGCATTCTTCACCAGTGACCGATACTGTGCTTTTTATTCAGACTTACAAGTCTTCTCTTTCCTCTGCATAGAGTGGACAGTGCAGAACCGGGCCATTCGGTCCATCTGTTCTGTGCTGGTCCTTGCACTTCACATGAGCCTCCTTCCAGCCTGGTTGACCTAACCTGAATCGACTCAATGTGCCGGGCCAAGAGATTACAAGGAGGGTATGAATAAACATTTTTCTTACACAGAAGATCATCAAATAATCTAAAAAAACACTGTCACAGTGGTGCAGCTGGTGGAGACACTGCCCCACAGCACAAGAGACGCAGGTTCGATGCTGACTGTGTGGAGTTTGCACGTTGTCCCTGTGACTGAGTGGATTTCCTCCAGGTGCTCCGGTTTCCTCCCACATCACAAAAGGCGGCTGGATTTTTAGGTTAATAGGCCTCTGTAAATTGTCCCTCTAGTGTGCGGAGCGTTGATGATATCATGGGATTATTTATGTTCATATCTTCATAAGTTATAGGAGCAGAAGTAGGCCATTCGGCCCACCAAGTCTACTCCGCCATTCAATCATGGCTGATCTATCTTTCCCTCTCAACCCCCTTCTCCCCATAACCCTTGACTCCTGTACTGATCAAGAATCTGATAATCTCCGCCTTAAAAATATCCGTTGACTTGGCCTCCAAGGGGTATAGGGATATAAGATGGGACAACATGGAACTAGAGTGAACGGGTGATCGATGGTCAGCATGAACCCGTGGGGCTGAAGGGCCTGTTTCCAATGCTGTATCTCGAACCTAAACTGAGACTAAATTCCGGGCGCAGCCGTTCCCATCCAAGTAATTGCTCTGCTGGAAGCAGATCTGCCTGTTTACTCTGGTGGGCCAAAGGTCGCCTGCGTAAAGCAGTTCCCAGCTGGGCTATAACTCGTGGGGAAGGCCTGATAGAGTTGAAAGTGGGTGGATGGAGCACTCCACCAGTTGTAAGGCAACTCCCTACCCCCACCCCCACCCCCCCCCCACCCCCCCCACTTTCCCCTCCCTCCTCTGTGTCTGCGTGAGGAATGTTAATTGAAGCTTCCATCTAAGTCAGGAGGCCCCTGTCCCTTGCAAAGCTTCAACTGTGACCTCTGCATAGATTCCCTCCCACTGTAAGAGGTGGGGCGCAGCGCAGCTTTGTAAGAAAAGGAAGTCAATGACAAACACTCATAAGGAGAAATAAGAATTACGTCGGAATAATCCCCATAGGGCTTTTAACCTTTCTAATAAATTATCCAGGAAGTTTCTGCAACAGGTTTGAATTAGAAAAAATGAGTATAAATCTGCTGAAGAGTGAAGTCTTTCTGTTGAACCCCAAATGGTTAAGGGTTCATCAGACTGGGTCCGAAGTACAGACATAGAACAGTTCAGCACAGAAACAGGCCCTTCGGCCCAAAATGTCTGTGCAAACATGAGCCCAAGATATGCTAATCTCCTCAGCCTGCACGCGATCTATATCCCTCAGGCTGAAGAAGGGTCTCGACCCGAAACGTCACCCATTCCTTCTCTCCAGAGAGGCTGCCTGAGTTACTCCAGCATTTTGGAGCATCTATCTTCCCACTATCCATGTATACTTCTGTCAGGAGGAAACGAAGCACTCGGAGAAAACACACGCGATCAGCGGGAGAGCGTACAAGAACTCCACGTTGACAGCGCCCAAGGTCAGGATTGAACCCAGGGCTCTGACGCTGAGAGGCAGCAGCTCTACAAGCTGCATCACTTAGAATGTAGAACATAGAACATTACAGTGGAAGAACAGGCCATTCGGCCCACAATGTCCATGCTATACATGATGCCAAGACCATCTTTTATCTGCCTGCACATGACCTATATCCCTCCATTCCCTGCATAGCTATGTGCCTATCTAAAACCTTGTTAAATGCCACCATCATATGTGCCTCCAGCACCACCCCTGCCCGCATGTTCCAGGCACCCACCACTCTCTGTGTAAAAATATACTTGCCCCGCACATACCCTTTGAACTTTGTTCATCTCTTTGCTCATAAAACGATATGCTCTGGGCTCCTTGGCCATCGCTGCCAGATCTGAGTTCCTCTGTACCCTTTCATTTCATTAGTTTCCCCCTCCCCTGACTCGTTCTGGAGAAGGGACTCGGCCCAATACGCCACCTCTACAGAATTCCTTTTCTCCAGAGATGCAGCCCGGTCCGCTGAGTTACTCCAGCATTTTGTGAGCCTATCTTTGTTATAAACCAGCAACTGCAGTTCCTTCCTGCACATTTTGTCTGCAGCTCTTTGTTTCTACATGAAGGAGGAGTGAGCTTCATGGTGTAACTCAGTTACCGAGCCCCGCGTTGTGTATGCGGTTGTACTGCTTCAGGCTGCGGTTACCATGCACCATTTTCAATTGCAGCAAAAGGCCTTTCATACTCAAGCCATTGGCCCGCTGATGAAGATTTTAGTTTTTCATTTTAGTTTTAGAGATACAGCGCGGAAACAGGCCCTCCGGCCCACCGAGTCCGCACCGACCAGCGATCCCCGCTCATTAACACTATCCTACACGCACGGGGGATCATTCACACATACACCAAGCTAATTAACCTGCAAAAAACTGTACATCTTTGGCGTGTGGGAGGAAACTGAAAATCTCGGAGTAAACCCACGGGGAGAACATAGAAACATAGAAACATAGAAATTAGGTGCAGGAGTAGGCCATTCAGCCCTTCGAGCCTGCACCGCCATTCAATATGATCATGGCTGATCATCCAACTCAGTATCCCGTACCTGCCTTCTCTCCATACCCTCTGATCCCCTTAGCCACAAGGGCCACATCCAACTCACTCTTAAATATAGCCAATGAAAACTGGCCTCAACTACCCTCTGTGGCAGAGAGTTCCAAAGACTCACCACTCTCTGTGTGAAGAAAGTCTTTCTCATCTCGGTCTTAAAGATTTCCCCCTTATCCTTAAGCTGTGACCCCTTGTCCTGGACTTCCCAACATCGGGAACAATCTTCCTGCATCTAGCCTGTCCAACCCCTTAAGAATTTTGTAAGTTTCTATAAGATCCCCTCTTAATCTCCTAAATTCCAGAGAGTATAAACCGAGTCTATCCAGTCTTTTCTCATAAGACAGTCCTGACATCCCAGGAATCAGTCTGGTGAACCTTCTCTGCACTCCCTCTATGGCAAATGTCCTTCCTCAGATTTGGAGACCAAAACTGCACGCAATGACTCCAGGTGTGGTCTCACCAAGACCCTGTACAACTGAAGTAGAACCTCCCTGCTCCTGTACTCAAATCCTTTTGCTATGAAAGCTAACATACCATTCGCTTTTTTCACTGCCTGCTGCACCTGCATGCCTACTTTCAATGACTGGTGTACCATGACACCCAGGTCTCGCTGCATCTCCCCTTTTCCTAATCGGCCACCATTTAAATAATAGTCTGCTTTCCTGTTTTGCCACCAAAGTGGATAACCTCACATTTATCCACATTATACAGCATCTGCCAAACATTTGCCCACTCACCCAGCCTATTCCAAGTCACCTTGCAGTCTCCTAGCATCCTCCTCACAGCTAACACTGCCCCCCAGCTTAGTGTCATCCGCAAACTTGGAGATATTGCGTTCAATTCCCTCATCCAGATCATTAATATATATTGTAAATAGCTGGGGTCCCAGCACTGAGCCCTGCGGTACCCCACTAGTTACTGCCTGCCATTGTGAAAAGGACCCATTTACTCCTACTCTTTGCTTCCTGTTTGCCAGCCAGTTCTCTATCCACATCAATACTGAACCCCTAATACAGTATGCTTTAAGTTTGTATACTAATCTCTTATGTGGGACCTTGTCGAAAGCCTTCTGGAAGTCCAGATATACCACATCCACTGGTTCTCCCTTATCCACGCTACAGATAAGAACGTACAATCTCCGTAGAGGGAGCACCCGTAGCCGGGATCGAACCCGGGTCTCCGGCGCTGTACGTCAGAAACTCTGCCGCTACACCACCGTGCCACCCTACTTTGAAGGTGTCCCGTACTTTGGTGGTTCAATCCCACACCCACTGTCCTGACGATGGGTGCGAGACATGGACACAGCAAGAACAACGTGCTCCCATTCCACTACCTTCTCCTCCTCATCGTATCTTCTCGTCCTCTTTTACCTCACTCTCTCTCACGCTCCCCGGAGCTGGATAAACTTGGCCACAATGAGAAACTACTTGATATAGCTTCTGAGGAAGTAGTTCAGGCAAGTACGCTAACATCATTTAAAAGAGGTAGAGAAATTGCTGGAGTAATTCAGTGGGTCAGGCAGCATCTCTGGCGGATTACATTTCTGGTCGATGCACCTCTTCAGACTGATTGCAATAGAGAGGGGGGAGCAAGAAAATGGGTGGGGGCAGGACACAAATATACACCAAAGTGCTGGAGTAACTCAGCCGGTCGGGCATCATCTCCGGAGAACACGGATAGGAGATGGTTTCAGGTCGGAACCTTTCTTCAGATATTGTGGCTGGGGGGGTGAGGAGAGGAGAAAGCTGGAAGAAAGGTGGGGGCAGGACAATGCCTGGCAAGTGGTGGGTGGATATAGGTGAAGGGGGGGGGGGGGGTTGATAGGCAGATGGTTAAACAAAGGCAGATATGAAAAGACAAAAGGTGTGAGATAAGGTCCCAATTGTGAAGCCAGATGATGGAATATTGTTGGAAGAGGGTAGGTGACGTTTCGGGTCAGGACCCTTCTTCAGGCTGGTTCTGGTGGGGGGGGGGGGTGGGGGGGGGGGGGGGGGGGGGGGGGGGGGGGGGGGGGGGGGGGGGGGGAAGAGGATAAAGCTGGAAGAGAGGGGGCGCGGGACAAAAAAGCAAGTGACAAAGTGCAGGATTAACTCAGCGGGTCGGGCAGCATCTCAGGAGAATATGGAGGTGACTTTTCAGGTCGGGACCCTCCTTTAGACTCTAGAATGGGAAGTGGCCAGCCGGGCTAAGGTATTCTGGCAGAATCATTGTTTGGCAGGGTCGCAGAGGTGATCGGCGGAAGCAGGAAGGCGGTACACCTCCAAAATTGAGAAAGGAGGAGTGGAGATGTAAAAGGTGAGGTTGGGGAGCACTGTTCTCATCTGGAGACAGGGGGTGAGTTGGAGCCTTGTCTGTTTCTGTTCCTGCTGATCACTGGCTGGCTGGTGGAACGCGGCTCGCTAACTGCCTGTCAGTTTGAGCGAGGAAGAAAGTCCCTCATTAGCAATAACTCTGCACAGTTCCCCCGGGGAACCCTGGTATTTGGTGGGAATGTCCGCGTTAAACATTGTTTTTACGGAAAACATAACGCACGGGGCATTCTGGGTACAGCCCAGAAATAAAATGAAATGAAATCTAAATAAACAGCTTCTGATATTTGTAAGGGCTTGTTTTTTTTTTTACGCAGTGAAGTAATACAGATCCAGAATCCAATGGTGTGTCCTTCAGAGTCCCAAAGGATGCAGTCTGTGAGAGACTGACTACAGAGACATGAGGAACTGGTGGCGCAGTGGTAAGAGTTGCTGCCTCACAGTGCCAGAGACCCGGGTTTAATTCTAACTACCTGTCTGGTGCCTGTCTGTACGGAGTTTGCACGTTCTTCCTGTGACGGCATGAGTTTTCTCCGGCTTCCTCCCACATCCCAAAGACCTGCCGGTTTTGTAGGTTAATTGGCCCTCTGTAAAATTGTCCTGAGTGTATAGGGAGTGGATGAGAAAGTGGGATAACATAGAACTGGTGCGAAGGGGTGATCGATGGTCGATGTGGACTCAGTGGGCCGAAGGGCCTGTTTTCATGCTGGGTTTTTCACTCAAACAATCAATCATGTACATGGTGCCCCTGTCAACTTCAGTGAAAGGATTTGGTTACAACCGTTTCTGAGGAAGAGAAGAACTTACTGGTGTGTAGGAAGGAACTGCAGATGCCGGTTTACACCACAGATAGACGCAAAATTCTGGAATAACTCAGAAGGACAGGCAGCATCTCTGGAGGGAAGGAATGGTGACGTTTCATGTCAAGACCCTTCTTCAGTCTGAATCTTGTAATCGTAATCTTGTTTCCTAGGGTTAAGAAAATTGAATATACTGCTATAGTAATATCAGATCACTCACCTGTGACACTGGACCTAGGCTTTCCTTTAAATATTAAAGAACGACCTCTTTGGAAACTCAACCCCCTTTTGCTTTCCAATGGAAAATTTTGCAGTTTTGTGTCGGCTAACATAGACACATTCCTTGAAATGAATAAAACTGAGTCCGTATCCTGTTCTTTAATTTGGGAAACTTTAAAAGCCGACTTAAGAGGTCAAATCATATCTTATACTTCATACGCCAATAAAGAACGTAAGAAGGAAATGGAAACCCTGTTAAAATCCATCTTGACCCTGGATAGGCAATATTCTGAAGCACCCACCACCCAATTATACAAAAGCCGGGCTGATTTACAAATGAAATTCAATCTTTTATCTACTAATCAAACAGAACAACTAATTCTCCGGACTCGTGGTCTTTATTATGAATATGGTGATAAGGCAGGCCGGCTTATGGCTCACCAGCTGAAACGTCAATCCGCGTTACGGCTTATTCCTCAGACAAGAGACATACACCAAGACATAACAAACAATCCAAAAGAAATAAACAATACTTTCACAGCCTTTTATTCTTCTCCTTACACCTCAGAATTTCCCTTGGATACTATGAATATGGAACCTTTCTTAGACGATTTGGAAATACCCACTCTGGAATTAGAAGACATAGAAAATCTAGACCCACCCCTTGGGCAGGAAGAGATGAATAATGCCATAATGGCAATGCAGAGCGGTAAAACCCCTGGCCCTGACGGCTACCCATTAGAATTTTATAAGAAATTTAAGGATAAGCTCACACCTGTTCTTTTAGAAATGTGAAGAATCTTTGGAAAAAGGTTCATTACCCCCCACTCTTTCACAGGCTTCTATTTCACTTCTTCTTAAAAAAGACAAGGATCCGACTCAATGTGGATCATACCGCCCCATCTCACTTTTGAATGTGGATGTAAACATTTTGGCGAAGGCGCTGGCTTGCCGTTTAGAATGCCAACTTCACATCTCAGAAGATCAAACAGGTTTCATTAAAAATCGTCATTCCTTTTCTAATATCCATCGATTGGCCAGCGTGGTCTGTTCGCCCAGTGCTTCTCCGCGCCCAGAGGCTGTTATCTCTTTGGACGGGGAGAAGGCATTTGATCGAGTGGAGTGGCCATGTTTGTTCAGAGTCATGGAGAGATTTGGATTTGGCAAAATATTTGTAGCCTGGGTTAAGCTATTATATCATTCACCCTTAGTATGTATACTGACAAATAATTTGCGATCTGATTATTTTCAATTAACACGTGGCACTCGTGCCCACTGTCTCCGCTTCTTTTTGCCATTGCAATTGAGCCTCTCTCTATCACACTTAGGTGAACTACATTATTCCAGGGCATTAGGAGAGGAAACAGGGAACATCGTGTGTCTCTATATGCTGATGACCTCCTTATTTATGTGAGCGACCCTATAGCCAGTAGCCCTGCAATTGTGTCCTTGTTGGATCAGTTTGGGACTTTTTCTGGCTATAAATTAAACCTCCAAAAAAGCAAATGCTTTCCCATCAACTTAGCCCTACAGATCCAACAGGAAACCCTGCCCTTTCCCATATCTCAAGAAGGGTTTGTATATTTAGGAATACACATCACCCGCTTTTTCACATCCCTGTTTGCTGCTAACTACATGCCTCAAGTTAGCCAAATGAAGGCTGACTGAGAGATGGCGTAGTCTGCCACTCACTATGGTTGGGAGAGTGCAGTCAGTGAAGATGACTGTACTTCCCAGATTTCTTTACTTGTTCCAATGTTTGCCGGTTTTCCTACCCAAGTCATTTTTTAACTCAGTTAACCAATCTATAACCTCCTTTATATGAGGTAACAAGGTTCCAAGGGTCAATAAGTGTACTCTCCAAAGAGATCGTGAAGTAGGTGGACTGGGCCTTCCTAGCTTTATTAATTATTACTGGGCATCCAATACCCAAAAGATATTACTCTGGCTACACCGACCAGATACAGACTGGTGTCTGCTTGAATCACAATCCTGTTACTCCTCGTCTCTCCCAGCTTTAGTATATTCCTCCCTGCCATTGAAACCCTCTAGATTTACATCCAACCCTGTCGTACTATCAACCATCAAAATTTTTAACCAATTTCGTTGCCATTATAAGCTTACATCAGCTTCAGTTCTGGGTCCCATTCACACTAACCAGTTATTCCTCCCCTCTACACTTGACTCAACCTTTCGACAGTGGGGTTTGAATGGTCTTATGTCCATTAAGGATTTATACACTGACAACATATTTGATAGTTACGACTACCTACACAAAAAACGTGGTCTCCCACATAATAATTTCTTTAAATATCTTCAGGTTCGCCACTGTGTCATGAAACAATTTCCTTCTTTTCCTGATCTCCCTCCTGTCACAATGTTGGATAAACTCACTCTTACCTTTGCAAATAAAGGACTGATCTCTGCTGTATATTCTCGATTGATGTATTTAGGGGATCAAAACCTGAACAAAGTTAAAGCTAGGTGGGAGGATGACCTTGGTATGGATCTGTCTGAGGAATGCTGGACAGAAGCGCTGAAAAAAGTCCACTCCTCGTCATCATGTGCTAGATTGGGGCTCATACAATTTAAAGTTTTACACAGGGTTCATTTAAGCAAAGCCAGGCTTGCTAACATATATCCAGGGACGGACGCTGGCTGTGACAGGTGCTCGTTCTCTCCAGCCAATCTAGCTCATGCATTCTGGTCTTGCCCCAAACTTGTTAACTACTGGGCAGTGGTTTTTAAAACCATCAGTGAAGTCCTTGGGATGACAGTGAGACCTTGCCTGCTTGTAGCTGTATTTGGTGTAGCAGATAAAACCTTGGGTTTAAATGCAACCCAGTCTGATATCATTACATTTACATCACTTTTGGCCCGTAGGAGAATCTTGCTGGTCTGGAAATCTAACACTCCTCCATCTGCCGCTGCTTGGCTGGAAGACGTCATGTTTGTTTTAAGGTTAGAAAAGATTAAATTCACATTGAGGGGTCTGTGAAAAAGTTTTATTTGAAATGGGAACCCTTTTTTATCATACTTTGAGGGTCTAAAGGAACTACCTGTTGACTGAGGGCACTTGACATTAAGTGGGGATCTGCCTTTATTCTGTTTTGTTACTTTATTATTGTTAAAAGGTGCATTTGATTTTGTGATATATTTGGATTGTGAAAAAATAAGCTGCCAAGGGGCGTTTAGGGAGGGTGGGTTAGGGTTATTTTGTTTATATTATTATTATTATTATTATTATTATTATTATTATTATTATTTATAAAAAACAAAATGGAGGAAAATGTAATGCTATACATCAGATGTACTGTGAATCTTTTTTTTTCCCTCCAATAAAAAACTATTAATTAAAAAAAAATCTTGTTTATGTGAATGAGGCTTGCATGGGAATGAAGGTCATAAGGTCATATGGTCATAAGTGATAGGAGCCAAATTAGGCCATTCGCCACATCAGGTCTGCTCCGCCATTCAATCAACCATGATCACAATGAATGACGGTGCTGGCTCGAAGGGCCGAATGGCCTCCTCCTGCACCTATTTTCTATGTTTCCATGTTTCTATGTTTCATAGCTGATCTATCTCTCCCTCCTAACCCAATTCTCCTGCCTTCTCCCCATAACCACTGACACCCGTACTAATCAAGAATCAATCTATCTCTGCCTTAAAAATATCCATTGACAGCCCCCACAGCCTTCTGTGACAAAGAATTCCACAGATTCACCACCCTCTGACTAAAGAAATCCCTCCTCATCTCCTTCCTCTCGTCCTAGACTCTCCCACTAGTGGGAACATCCTCTCCACATCCACTCTATCCAGGCCGTTCAGTATTCCGAATCAATGATGTATTCAACAAACAAGATGGGCCTATCAAGATAGAAGGTGCCTCGGTGACAATTCCTGCAGTGCCAGAGGGTCCTGCTTGTCACCAGGTGCAGCCATGGTGCAGGCACTTGGAAAAGTGATGGGTTAACGTGAGGCGAGTGATTAGTCAGCAGACACCGTGTCAGCACTGACCTAGGCGTCCACATCACCCTGGAGGCATACAGGGGCCAAGTGACACCTGGCAGGGGTGAGAGAGTCCCCTCTGCCCTGTACGTGCAGCCATGGAACAGAAACCTATAGGAAGTATGTGTGCCTGCTTTACAAGGTCAAGGCACTGCCCACTGCCTTCTACCCTCTGTCTTTGTTCAAGTGATGACACTGACACCCAATCACACAAACACACACTCACACACACACACACACACACACACACACACACACACACACACACACACACACACACACACACACACACACACACACGCACGCACGTACGCGCACGCACGCACGCACGCACGCACGCACGCACGCACACATACACACACACACACACACACACGCACGCACGCACACATACACACACACACACACACACACGCAGGCACACATACACACTCATCCACTCACACGCACGCATGCAAGCTGCATCCCTAAATTAAACTACACATGGAACAAAGGTATTTGCACCTGCAAGTGCCGAAACAGAAGACACATACACATTCACACACACACACGCGTGCACACACGCACCCACACACATGCACGCAAGCACGCACACGCACACGGGCACACATGCACACAGAAGTGGCAATCCTGTATAGAAATTAAAACAAAAGTAACAGAGCCTTTTCCAGGATGGAAAATAGGAGACGAAACGGCATTGATTTAAAGTGTGAGGGACAAAAGTTTAAAAAATATGTGCAAGGCAGTTTTATTATACAGAGAGTGGTGGGTGCCTGGGATGCGTTGCCAGAGTTGGTGGTCGAGGCAGATGCTACACCAAAGAGGTTTTTGGATAGGCACATGTAAATGCAGGGAATGGAGGGATATGAATCACCTGCAGGCAGAGGAGATTAGTTTAACTTAGCATCATGTCCAACACAAACTTTGTGGTTCATTTGCTGTACTATTCAATGTTATAAATGTCCCCACCTCTCTTTTCCAACTCTCTCTCCCCTATTCCATAGTCTGAAGAATTTTGATTCAGGACTGATGAACCAAATGTCCATTCCCTCCACAGATGCTGCCTGACCCGCTGCGTTACTCCAGCACTTTGTGTTTTTTTAAGACAACATTGAAAATGGTTTCCAACGCAAAATAATGGAGGGATAAGGATTATGCGCAGGTAGATAAGAGATGGTCTTGATATCATGAGCGAACAGCCTCAAAATAAATGGACGAACCTTCAGAATGGAGATGAGAGGGAATGTCTTTAGTTAGAAGGTGGTGAATCTGTGGAATTAATTGCCACAGACGGCTGTGGAGGCCAACTCATTGGTTTTTTTTAAATGCAGAGATTGATAGATTCTTGATTAGTTAGGGCATCAAAGATTACGGGCAGTAGGTAGGAGAATGGGGTTGAGAGGGGAAAATAGATCAGCCATGATTTACTGGCAGAGCAGACTCAATGTGCTGAATCTGAGGAAAGATTCAATGTGCCTAATCTGAGGAAAGACATTCTTGCCATAGAGGGAGTACAGAGAAGGTTCACCAGACTGATTCCTGGGATGGCACGACTTCCATATGAAGAAAGACTGGATAGACTCGGCTTGTACTCGCTGGATTTAGAAGATTTAGGGGGGATCTCATAGAGACTTACAAAATTCTTAAGGAGTTGGACAGGCTAGATGCAGGAAGATTGTTCCCGATGTTGGGGAGGTCCAGGACAAGGGGTCACAGTTTAAGGATAAGGGGGAAGCCTTTTAGGACCGAGATGAGAAAATCATTTTTCACACAGAGAGTGGTGAATCTGTGGAATTCTCTGCCACAGAAGGTATTTGAGGCCAGTTCGTTGGCTATATTTAAGAGGGAGTTAGATGTGGCCCTTGTGGCTAAAGGGATCAGGGGGTATGGAGAGAAGGCAGGTACAGGATACTGAGTTGGATGATCAGCCATGATCATATTGAATGGCGGTGCAGGCTCAAAGGGCCGAATGGCCTACTCCTGCACCTATTTTCTATGTTTCTATGAATGGCCTAACGCTGCTCCTTTGACATAGTCTTATACCAAAGATAGACACAAAATGCTGGAGTAACTCAGTGACATCTCTGGAGAACATGGATGGGTGACGGTTTGGTCCCCTCTTCAGACTGTTATGGTCTATGTTTGGCACAGTCGTTGTGCCGTACTGTTCGATGTTCTGAGTCTGACCTACGAAATCCGTCTGCCATGATAAACTAAACTAAACTAAACGTACAAACTCCACACACACACACACAGCACCCTAGGTCAGGACTGAACCAGCGATTCTGGCACTGTAAGGCGGCAGGTCTATCAGCTGTGCCAGCGTGGATAGTGAATAAATTCACCAGATTAAAGTGAGTTGAAAGAAGCACAGGAGCTTTGAACATGGCAAGTGATATTTTAAAATTTATAATTGGGAACACGATACAGCTCCTTGCCAGAGTAATGAGACATCACAGTAACAGTCGGACTTAATGATGATTCCACACAGGTTCTATC
Organism: Okamejei kenojei; assembly: GCA_035221665.1. Lineage (NCBI taxonomy): Eukaryota > Metazoa > Chordata > Chondrichthyes > Rajiformes > Rajidae > Okamejei > Okamejei kenojei. Next base: position 22,808,714 of record CM069155.1, read on the forward strand.
ACACTGCTCCCCTGCTCTAATTAAATATACTAATGACTCAGAGAGGAGCAAACTGCATCCAATTCAAAGATTCGCTTGATTCTTCTGTACTTCTTCAGAAGGAGGAAGTTTTCGGACCTGTGAGTGTAATTTCCAATCGGTTTGGCCTTTGATCAGTTGCCTTGGTCTCATTTTCCCTCTGGTTTCTCTCAGACTCTGCTCACTGCCACACTTTGAGGGAATGTGAAGGTGCGTTTGGGACCCGCATTCTCCACAGTGCGATTTGTAATGGTGAGTTGTTTCACAGAGGGCCGAAGAACACAGAAGGGGCTGCGTGATGATTCCTTATTGCTTCACATCAAGGGGATCCCCCTGTGGTGGATAATGAGCTGTGATCTACTGCGCCCTCGGATTGGACTGAGATACTAACTGCTTCCCGAGTGAGTCTTGTCCAGGCAGCTGACAGAGGTAACTGTAAACTGCACACCCTCTGATGGGGAAAACAACAGGGGCGCCCTGGGGGGTTTCCGGGAACGCTGGGCACCGCGGGGGGTTGAATGTATCCTTGACAAGGATTGTACGATAGTTGTATAATAGCTTATCGTTTGTCGTGTGTAATGGTGGTGGGTTTGTTTTATTTTTTATTGGACTGTTTATATTAGTTTAATATTTGAATTAATATTTTTCATTAAAAAAAAAGAAAAAAAGAGGGGGAAAACAATGACAGATCCTGATCGTGGTAGGTGAATGACTGTTCTCAAGACCATCACTTAATGAGGCATCTTGAGATCCCTTTGAGTTTTAGAATTGCTATGTGATTTGTAATAAAGTAGCTTTGAAAGTTTAAGAGTGGTCGCAAAGCCATTATTTAACTTGCTCCCGAGTCCCGATCCATCACAGGTACTGACCTCCTCACCAACTCAAATGGCCAGGAACAAACGTCATTGCAAAGATCCTTCATGTCCATCACGTGCACTGACCTCCCCGCCATCGAAGGCCTATCACATGCACTGTCAGTAACTGACCTCCCCACCATCCAAGGGATCTACAGGAGTTGCTGCCTCAAAAAGGCAGTCAATATTATTAAAGACACACACCACCCTGGCCATGCTCTCATCTCACTCCTGCCATTGGGAAGAAGGTACATGAGTCTGAAAACCGTGACCTCCAAGTTTAAGAACAGTTTCTTCCCAACAACCATTGCACAACACTAATCACAGCTATGAACTTCTCTGGACTCTCTTTGGTTGCACTAAATCCTTTGGGTTTTTTTTTTTTGCACTAGTGTTGTGCTTATCAATTGATTGATTATATATTATCTATGTGTGTTGTGTTCACAGACTACTCATGTCACTGCAAGTAGGAAGTTCATTTTCCTTTGCTAGTATATGACAGTTAAACATTCCTGACTCTTGACGTGAAAACAAAATGGCTTTGTGGGGAGAAAGCATGATAACGTGAATAATGTTTCATGCAAGATAAAGGCCGATTAAAGATAGTCCAAGTGTCCCCAGTGAGGCACATAGTAGCTCAGGTCCGACTCACTAGTTGTTGCTAGGATGGTTCAGCTGCCTAATAACAGCTAGGAAGAAACTGTCCCTGAACCTGGAGGTGTGGCATTTTCACACTTCTGTACCTCTTGCCTGATAGGAGAGGGGAGAAGAGGGAATGACCGGAGTGAGACTCAACCTCGCTTAAGCTGGTGGCCTTGCCGAGGCAGCGTGAAGTGTTGTTGGAGTCAATGGAAGGGAGTTTGGTTTGTGCAGTGGTCTGGGCTGCACCAACAATTTTCTGTAATATCTTGCGGTCTCGGATGGAGCTGTTCACAAACCCTGCTGTGATGTTTTCTATGGCGCACCTGTAGAAGTTGGTTAGAGTTGTTGGGGACATGCTGGACTTTCTAAGCCTTTGCTTCATTGGCATGTAATCTACTGGGCAGTCGTGCTTGGAACTAGTGTGGGCTTCCACAGGTCATAAGGTCACAAGGGATGGGGTAGATAAATGCCATTTGGCCCATCAAGTCTACTCCGTCATTCTGTCACGGCTGATCTAACTCTCCCTCCTAACCCCATTCTCCTGCCTTCTCCCCATAACCTCTGACACCTGTACTAATGAAGAATCTATCTATCTCCGCCTTAAAAATATCCACTGACTTGGCCTCCGCTGCCTTCTGTGGCAAAGAATTCCACAGATTCACCACCAAGGTCTACAAGTGAGAAAACCCACGCAGTCACAGGGGAGAACATACCAAACTCCATACAGACAGCACCCGTAGTGGGGATTGAACTCGGGCCCCCGGCGCTGCAAGCGCTGTAAAGCAGCAACTCTACCATTGCTCCACAGATTCACCACCAAGGTCTACAAGTGAGAGACGCCTCTACCAAGTCACCTTCACTCCTCATCAACCCCAGTGTCTTCCTGCTGTCAAAATACATAAAACACACATCAGACAGAGCGCTGTTTCATGATACTAAACATGCACCTTTTCTGTCCTGTTCTTTTTTTTAAATTGAATTGAATACTTTATTTTCACATGTGACATGTCACAGTGGAATTCTTTGCTTTTTTTAAAAATCTTTCTAAAACCTGTAACCGGGTTTTTTTTTCCTTCTAAACCATGAGTCACATCCTGTGATATATTTCTGATTTGATGAGATTTTGCTCTTTTGTTCTTCACCTTGCCGCTAGACGTCCACCTCAACTCTCTGTCTCTTTATCGCACCATTTGTCCAGGAGTGACGATGGTGCCAAGAAATGATTCAATTCCCCTGGAACCAGCCGTCCTCTCGTTAATGGAGGGAGGCTGGTGCCGTGATTGTCTCGATCCTCGCAGCTCCCATTCCCCCCCATTGCAGGAGCAGCTGCCTCGTTTTATGTACAATCCCTCATCCAGACTCTCCGTTTTGTGCGTCCATGAGTCCAGAGATCGGCACAGGCTGTGAACGTGGGGGCGGCACCAGAGGCCCGGGTTCGATCCCGACCTCGGCTGCTGTCTGTGCGGAATTTGCACGTTCTTCCTGTGACCGTGTGGGCTTTCTTCAGGTGCCCTGATTTCCTCTCACATCCCAGAGACATGTGGGTTTGTAGCTGTTAGGGTGCAGGTATTACATGTGGGTAAGTTGTAGGTTTGGAGGTTCTGTAAACTGCCCCTAGTGCTGTGAACATAGAACGGCAGAATTAGACCATTCGGCCCATCAAGTCTACTCTGCCATTCAATCATGGCTGATCTATCTTTCCCTCTTAACCCCATTCTTTCCCTCTTAACCCCCCCAGACGTTCCTGCCTTCACCCCATAGCCCCTGACACCAGTACTAATCAAGCATGTACCTATTTCTGTCTTAGTCTCCACAATCTTCTGTGGCAATGAATTCCACAGATTCACCACCCTCTGACTAAAGAAATTCCTCCTCATCTCCTTCCTAAAGGAACGTCCTTTAATTCTGAGGCTGTGACCTCCAGTCCTAGACTCTCCCACTAGTGGAAACATCCTCTCCACATCCACTCTATCCAGGCCTTTCTCGGTCCACGCTGTTTCATCATTCACTGCTGCTCGCTGCCTCCTCAGCCAGTACGGAGAGGCAGTTCTATTGCATGTAATTCGCCTTTGCTGTCTAATATTGTCCATATGAAATTGTAAATTCACTTCCTCTAGCACAGGGCAAGACCTATTGATGTGATGTGTGGCACTCAGACAGAGAAGCCTCTTTTTTTTTCTCCCTTGACACACTGAGAAATATCATGGGAGAAAACAAATAGGATAACAAAACTCTCTGTGTGCTTATTTCCCTCTTTCTCTCTGTCTCTTTCTCTATCTCTCTTGCTGTCTCGCTTATTGTAGTTTTCAGGTGGGGGGGGGGTGAAATTAAGATGCTAAAACTCTCTCTCTGTTTCTCTCTGTTTCACCCTGTCTCTGTGTCTCAGTCTCTAGTTAAGGCAGGTACATGTATATGGAAGTCTTAGATTGATATCGACAAGTCTATATCAGATCTACGCTCCAGCAACAGCAGACAGCTTCTCCTTTTCTGTTTGAATGGTTCCCTTAACATCTTGCAAAATTCCTCCCTGAACCTTCTTAATTTCAAGGGCCCCAGTGGTGGTTGAACTGGTGAATTTCAGGCTTCTCTGGGGCAGTGTTAAACAATCGCAATACAACAGTGTCAAAGATTAATGTATTGGAAGTCAATACATTGGGCAAATGGGAAAATACGACGAGCTTGGATGGGGCATCTTGGTCAGCGTGAACAACATACTGCACGGCCAGTTTCAATGCTGTATGACTCTATGACTCTATTTTTGTAATTTCATGAAAAGTGTCTTCCAACACATTAATCTTGGACCCCGTTGCACTTTAGTTTAGTTTAGATATACGGCGCGGAAACAGGCCCTTCGACCGGCCCAGCGATCCCCGCACATTAACACTACCCTACACACACTGGGACGATTTTACATTCATAACCAAGTCGATTAACCTACACGCCTGTACGCCTTTGGAGTGTGAGAGGAAACCGAAGATCTGGGAGAAAAAAACCCACGCAGGTCACGGGGAGAACGTACAAACTCCGTACAGACAGCACCCGTGGTCAAGATCGAACCCGGGTCTCTGGCGCTGTAAAGCGGTGACTCTGCCGCTATGCCACCGTGCCATCGTACTGAGCTTGTTAAATCTGCCCCAGTGAAACACAAGAATGAAATTCTTACTTGCAGCAGCGTAACAGGTCTGTGAACACAGTACTCAATAGATAACAACATGAAACAAACAAAAAACGTTCAATAACTAAATAAAACAATATTAATGCAAAAAAAAAAAAAACAAAGCCCAAAGTCCCTAGTGCAACCAAGACCAAGTTTGTAGTTCGAAGTTTAGTTGGTGTAGTGCAGCGTTCAAGAGCCTGATAGTTGTTGGAAAGAAGTTGTTCCCGAACGTGGAGGTCATGGTTTTCAGTCTTGTGTCTTCACCCGATGGCAGGAATGAAACAAGAGTGTGGCCAAGGTGGTGTGGGTCTCTGATGATGTTGGCTGCCTTTTTTGGGGAAGTGCCTTCAGTAGATTCCTTCAATGTTGGGGAGGTCCGTGCATACCAATGATCTGATCTCATCGGATAGCATGTAGATTAGTTTCGATTTACAGCGCAGAAACAGGCCCTTTGGCCCACCAAGGCCAACCAGCGCACATTAACACACACAAGGGACAGTTTACACTTATACCAAGTATACAATGAACCTATAGGACTTTGGAGTGTGGGGGGAAACCGAACATCTCACGTGGTCACGAGGAGAATGTGCAAACTCAGTCCAAACAGCACCCGTAGTCGGGATTGAACCCGGGTCTCTGGCACTGCAAGCAGTAACTCTACCGCTACGCCACCGTGCCGCCCACTGTAAAACAAAGCCTCTCACCGTACTTTGGTACACGTGACAAACCTAAATCGAACAGTGTCCGGGGACAAGATGAAGGGAGCAAAGGAAATTAAAATGGATGGGGAAAAGCGTCGGAGAAGCCGGCTGTCAGGAAGATGTTGGCAATGGTACCAGCCTCTGTGTGAGTGCCCTGTGGAGGAAGATATCGGGTTAGCTTCAAGGTCTACTCCCTGCATGACTGATCAGCATCATTTCCATACTGTAATTACCTTCCCCTGATCCTCTCTCCCGATTTTACTGCTATCTTGTAGAGGCGCATTGGGTGTGAGTAATTTAAGGCTGCATTAGATGTCAGAGCCCATGAAACAATCAGCCAGCGAAGAAATATGGGTGCGGATAATAATTGATCAGTCCCATTAGCGGCAGGAGAGGCCTGTTAGTTCCTGCTCGGGCTTCTCTGCAATGGCCCTTGTTGATTCTTATAATGTAGATTTTTTTTCACTTGAGGGAGCAGCTGGCTCATTGAAGGTATAAGCTGCCAGCACAGCACATGCAGAACGGCAGTGTATTATAACAAGACAATCTCCTGCCTGTCAGCGAAGGCAATGAGAATGAGGGAGCAATCCTGCTGATGATCTGAGCTAGAACACGTTGCTCAAATACCATTACTATCCGATTTCACATCGAGAGCACAATTTACATTTGATTCTGTGCTAAATTAATTTTGCTGTCATCGCAGCCCCATGCTCTTTACCCTCTTTCTTTTTCTCTCTCCCTATTTTGTTAACTGATTCTTTTTTATCTCATTTTATTGCTTAGAGGGGGGAGGGTTAAAGTGAAAAGGAATGGGAAATAGATGATAATGGAAATTAAACTGCAGCCCGTAAGTGAATCCGATTTCATTGATTCAGATGTAACGACTATTAAAATGTGTCTAATCCCACACTGCGATGAGTTTCAATTTGGTCTTGGGATCATGCAGGATAAGTGACAATGAATTTCAGCTCCCCCACCCCACCCCCAACGGATGTCGGCCGCTACTGCTCCGCAGTTGAGCGTACGAAGGAACTGTAGGGAGATCTGATTGATGGCGCCCGAGCAGATTGCAGAGAGAGTTCTGTGCAGAATCCATTATCTCCATTGTCGCTGTAAGGTGAGAATGGAGTAACGCCTTCTTGCTTCGCATCTTCCATCGGGCCGAGGAAGGGTCCCGACCCTAAACGCCATCAGTCCGCTCCGTCCACAGAGACAAGGAACTGCAGATGCAGTCTGGGGAAGGGTCTTGACCCCAAAATGTCACCTATTCCTTTTCTCCAGAGATGCTGTATGACCCGCTGAGTTACCCCAGACCTTTGTGTCTAACTGCAGATGCTCGATTACACTAAAAGACACAAAGTGTTGGAGTAACTCTGTGGGTCAGGCAACGTCCGGAGAACATGGATAGGTGACGTTTCAGGTCACAGAATCATAGAATCATAGAAAATAGGTGCAGGAGTAGGCCATTCGGCCCTTCGAGCCTGCACCGCCATTCAATATGATCATGGCTGATCATCCAACTCAGTATCCTGTACCTGCCTTCTCTCCATACCCCCTGATCCCTTTAGCCACAAGGGCCACATCTAACTCCCTCTTAAATATAGCCAATGAACTGGCTTCAACTACCTTCTGTGGCAGAGAATTCCACAGACTCACCACTCTCTGTGTGAAAAATGAAAAGGTCAGGACCGTACGAAGGGGTTCTGAAGGGGGTCTGAAGAAGGGTCCCAACTGGGAACGTCACCTATCTGTGTTCTACACAGACATTGCCTGCTGATTTCCTCATGCGCGTATGTCTGCTTGCTCTATTTCTGGATCATTCCCGATTCATTTGTTGCCCCGTGTTGGATTTTGAGTCTACAGTTGAGGATAACTCTCTCCCACAACCCCGGGGCAAGCTCTCATTTCTGCCTTTGAGTTCACCCACCAAGGCATTGCGTTTGGGAGACACAGCAGCCAGCAGATGCTAGAATCTTGAGCAAAAAAAAAACAAAGTGCTGGAGGAACTCAGCAGGTCTGGCAGTACCTGTGGAGCGAATGGACAGGCGTCATTTCAGGTTGAGTCTGAAGAAGGGTCCTGTCGCAAAATATAATTTATGGAGCAAAGGAAATAGGCAACTATTCTGGCCGAAACGTTGCCTATTTCCTTCGCTCCATAGATGCTGCTGCACCCGCTGAGTTTCTCCACCATTTTTGTTTTCCTTATATTTTCCAGGATCTGCAGTTCCTTCTTAAGCTAAATATAATTTGCTAATTTCCCTCCACTGATGCTGTGTGGCCTACTGAGATGCTCCAGCAATTTGTGTTTTGGAACAAGGCTCTATGTTTCCCCTCTTCATCTTGGTGTTTAGTTCGTAGATACAGCGCGGAAACAGGCCCTTCGGACTACCGAGTCCGCGCCGACCAGTGGTCCCTGCACACGAATGCAAGCTCCACACTACACGCACGAGGGGACAATTTACAGATTGGGTTAGAGCCAATTAGCCTACAAACCCGCACATCATTGGAGCGCGGGAGGAAACCGGAGCACGCAGCGAAAACCCACGCAGGTCACGGAGAAAACGTACAAACTCCGTACAGACAGCACCCGTAGTCAGGATCAAGCCCGCGTCTCTGGCGATGTAAGGCAGCAACTCTTCAGCTGTGCCACCGTGCCGCCCATGTTAGAATAGAACTACCTGATTCGGCATTTGAGGATTGACCGAGGGATGTGAGCTGCTCATCCACACCCTTCAGCCCTTCTCCCCCTCAGTATCTCTTGCCTGCAGTGCCAGCTCCTTACAACTTCACCCACATTTGTATCAACTCAAGGAGACACCAGAGAATTATCTTACAAGATGGAAGAGTAAGTTGCAGGAACCTGGGCTTCTCTGAAGCCTGGGCTTCTGAGGCCAGTACAGGAATTGGCTCTGAAGATCAATAGGGTCTTTGAAGATTGGGTTCCAACAAACCCCTGGCCTGGTCCCCAACCTCCAGCTGATATGGGAGCTCCGAAGAGGATAAGTACCAGTAAAAAGAGATGCTGGACTGGAAAGGAAGACCTGAATTGGGTTAGGGCCAACTTAAGAACAGGACGAGTGGCAACCCAACTCTTGTGAGTTGTCCATCCTTGGAAACGTGATGCATCATACTTTGTCCTGATCTGATTCCTTCCATCCACCACTACAGTAGAAGGGGCAGGAGTCCTTCTGACAACTCCTCTCCACTGTCTGGAACTCCTGGACCAGTGATGGAGACTGATCTCATCATAGCCCCCAATGCACCATGTTTAATTTATTTTCATTATGTGGCTACTGTTAACACCAGCGGACAGGTTACATCAACAGGACATGAGGACATATGCTGTGACAATGTCAGCACATTTTTTCTTCCATCTGCTCTGGGCAGATGCATCAGGAGAAATAGTAGGGATCATTCTTCGAACAAGGTGATGGAAACCACATTTTCAGATTCACTACTCTCCACAAACCAGGTATAGGTTTAGGCTTAGATTATTATTGCCACATGTACCAAGGTACAGTGAAAAGCTTTTTTTTGCATGCAATCCAATTAAGCCGGATAATATTATACATAAATACAATCTAGACCAACTCAAGTACAATAGGTAGAGCAAAGGGGGAGATAAAAGGTTTCTACAAGGCGCGCCTTTCCATTTTAGGCTGCTCAACGTAGACTTTGGGGCAGTTTGGTCTTCCAACATCAGTCAGTCGTACCCTGGCAACTCCCTCTTCCACCCTCTCCCACCAGGCAAAAGGTATAGTGGCATGAAAATGGATACCTCCAGATTCAGGGACAGTTTCTTCCAAGCTGTTATCAGGCAACAGGCCATTGTGATCATGCCTATACCACTTTAAATGTGGGCCTCAGTTCTGGGACGGTGCATCTTACCCAACACAAGCAGTAGAAGTCAGAGAGACGTATAGAATGAGGTTTGCCGTGCCGACCAAGTTGCCCAAACGGCACTAGTCCCACTTTCCTGCGTTGAGTCCACATTGTTCTAAATCTTTCCTATCCATGTGCCGCTCCAAATGTCTTTTAAGTGGTGTCATAGTAAAAAGCCTCAAAAACCTCCTCTGACGGCTCGTTCCATATAACCACCACCCTCTGAGTGAAAAAGTCCACCCTCGCGTTCCAATTAAATCTTTCCCCTCTCAACTTATGCCTATGATCTCTGGTCACAAAGTGCTGGAGTAACTCGGCATTTCTGGACAACGTGGATAGTTTAGAGCTACAGCGCAGATAGATGCCCTCTGGCCCACCGGGCGGTAGGCGACAGGTGATGTTCCAGGTCAGGACCCTTCTTCACACCTTTAATGTCCTCTGTTTCTTGATTCCCCTACTCTGACTACAAGACTCTGTGCATTCCCCAACAGCTGAGGCTTCATCAGTTTAGTTTAGTTTAGAGATACAGCCCAGAAACAGGCCCTTTGGCGCACCAAGCCCACGCCAACCAGCGATCCCCGCACACTAACACTACCCTACACATGCACTGGGGACAATTTACAAATATACCAAGCCAATTAACCTACAAACCTGTACGTCTTTGGAGCGCAGGAGGAAACCGGAGATCCCAGAGAAAACCCATGCAGGTCACGGGGGTGAAGGCACAAACTCCGTACGGACAGCACCCGTAGTCGGGATCGAACCCGGGTCTCTGGCGCTGCAAGGCAGCAACTCTTCCACTGCGTCACCGTGCTGCCCGGGTCTGGTCATCTGGGTGTGATTCCAGCGGGAGTGTAACTGGAGTCAATCAGAGCTTACCTGAGACCGTCCTTGCAACAGACAGAAATCATGTTCTCGCTGCCTTCCCCTCAATGTCCATTGGTCTTGCTCCGTCTTTTCACTTTCTAACTCTATGACTTCATTAAGAGAATAAAAATGAACCTTCTATCTTCTGCGGCAACAGATACTAAATAAAGCAGAACCGTGAACTAATCGGGTTATGTATTAAACATTAAACACGCTGTCTGCTGTGTACTTAACAGTAAAGGTCTATTAGAAATCTATTAGTGATGGTTAGAAGCACTGACTGCTCATTACCCTCCTACTGAACACCGCAAACACACATTATTTGGGATTAAAGGCAGATTTAATGAGATTTAAACCTTCCTGGTTACCTATACCTGAATTTAGTAATAACCAATTTATGAAATGTTTACTGGTCTCAGATGCCCGATATCTGCCCTCAGATTTCCAAGTTAACCAATTAAAGATTCAAAGATCAGAACAACACAGCAGGTGGCCATTTGACCCGTTAGACTGCTTGCTCATCCCCACAAATGTTCTTTCCTCATAGCATGGAACATAGAACAGTACAGCACAGGAATAGGCCCTTCGGCCCACAGTGTGAGCGTGAACATGATGCCAAGGTCATCACTTATCTACTTGCACATAACCCGTATCCCTGGGCGCTGACCCCAAACACTAGCACTCTCCGACACACTGGGGACAATTGATTATTTCACCAAAGCCAATTAGTCGGCAGACCTGTACGTCTTTGGAGTGTGGGAGGAAGCCGGAACGCCCATGGGGTCACAGGGAGAATGTACAAACTCCGTACAGACAGCGCCCATAGTCAGGATCGAACCCAGGTCTCTGGCGCTGTAAAGCTGCAACTCTACCGCCAGACCACCGTGCTGCCCAAAATCGTATCTGCCTGCACGTGATCCTTATCCCCTTTCCATTCACTGCATATCCATGTGGTATTGCCAGGAACCGAGGGCCTGAGCTACAGGGAGAGATTGAGCTGGCTCGGACTTGATTCCTTGGGAGCACAGGAGGCCGAGGGGTGATCATGTCGCGGATTATAAAATCTTAAGGGGAATACAGAGGGTGAATGGTCTGTTATTATGAACTTGTTGAAATGTGACTCCATGTCTGAAAGATGCTGCATAAGCGAGCTGGCACAGTTCATCCTGTAAATGGCTGCTTAGGATGCATCTCATCAGAGCAATGGGCTGATCTTATTAACCGATCAATAGTTTACTCATTTGATTGCGGTAGTTTCCAGTTATTAGGGTGAGTGCACTGGGCATAATGTAGTAAACCAACAACCCTGTAACACGGGGTCTTGCAGAGATAATCACCTGGTTATATCAGAAGACTCCAATCCAACTATCCCTTGAGCGGGATGCACCATGCACAAGGTGTTTCACAGCGAGAGCAGATTGAAGAACGTTACGATAAAATGTGTGGGATACAGTATATCCCAAAAAGCCAGTGTGAATGAGGCAGGGTGTGCAAAGGAGTTTTGCAGTGTACTGTGTCTGAGGATGTTACAGTTAGTGACTGGGGATGCGTTAGTCTGTTAGAGTGAGGTTTATGGGACTGATTGGTTGAATTGTCTGAAAGACACAGCATGGAAACAGGCTCTTCAGCCCATCTAATCCACGCCAACCATCGATCACCTGTCAACACCAGTTCTATGCTATCCCACGTTCGCATCCACTGCCTGCACACCAGTGGCAATTTACAGAGGCCAGTTAACCTACAAACCCGCACGTCTCTGGGACGTGGGAGGAAACCGGAGCACGCGGTCATGGGGAGAACGTGCAAACTCCGCGCAGACAGCACCGGCGAGGTCAGGGTGGAACCCGGGTCCCTGACGCTGTGAGGCAGCTGCTCTACCAGCTGCGCCACTGTGCCGCCCAATCAATATATCCACAGCACAGAACCAGGCCTTTTGGCCCACAATGTCCGTGCTGGATATGACGCCAAGCTAAACTAATCTCTGCCTGCACAGAGGGAGTGAAAATATCAAAGACTGCCAGAGCAAAGATCAGAAATATATCAGAGCGTATTGGCAAAGTTAATGATGTGATATATGTCAGAAAGTGTGAGCTTGGGAGAATCGGATATCTTAGAGAATAATTCAGTGAGGGTGTGGAATACAAGAGTGGTGGTGCGAATGGTGTGGGAGATATTAAAGAACAAGGTGAAAGGTATGGGATCAGTTGGTCTGTTAGAACGAAGGGTGTGGGAGAAATCAGAGTATTAGAGTCAGGACTGTGAAATAGTAATGTTAGCGTGAAAGGTGTTCCCTTTAGTCTATTTACAAACATAGAGTGAAAAGCTTGTTCTGTATGTTATCCCGTCAAATTACACCGCAGGGAGGAACTGCAGATGCAGGTTTAAGCCGAAGATAACACAAAAAGCTGGAGTAACTCAGCGGGTCAGAAAGCATCTCTGGAGAAAAGGAATAGATGACGTTTCGGGTCAAGACCCTTCTTCAGACTGAGGAAACATCACCTATTCCTTTTCTCCAGTGATGCTGTCTGACCCGCTGAGTAACTCCAGCTTTTTTGGTATTGTGAGCTCTTCTTGGTATTGTATTCCTTTGAATGTATGATGATCCTGGACCAGTTGGCCAGAGCCATGGCTGCAGGGGACAGGTCAGAAGACAACCCAATAAACTCTTACTAATGCTTACAGCCCAGAGAGTATAGACATTGATTTCTCTAATTTCAAGTAATCCTTGCATTCCCTCTCTCTCCGTCCCTCCCCACCTAATCGTGCTGTTAGTTTCATTGTCATCCTGCTAGTTTCACTGTTCGTATCTCTTCGTTATCACCTCTCCCACTACCAACAATGGCCCATGGTGAGCTCCACCTTTCCCTGCTCATCGGTGCCAGCTCTGACTTGTTCTGTACCTTTTCATATCTCTAATTTCCCTCGCCCTGCGCATCTCCTTTAAACTAAAAAAAAACGTGCCCTTCACCTCTTTTAAACTTTGCCTATCTCCCGATAAAACTATGTCCTCTGGGCTCCTTGGCCATCAGAGCCAGCTCTGACTTGTTCTGCACCTTTTCATTCCACTAGTTTCCCTCAGACTCTCAGTCTGAAGAAGGGTCTTGACCCGAAACACCACCAATTCCTTTTCTCCACAGATGCTGCCTTGACCCGCTGAGTTAAGGGCCTGTCCCACTTACGTGCCCATGGAATGGGTGACGTTTCGGGTCAAGCCCCTTCTTTCAGACTGAAGAAGGCTCTCGACCCGAAACATCACCCGTTCCTTCTCTCCAGAGATGCTGCCGGTCCCGCTGAGTTACTCCGGCACTTTGCGTCCATCTTCAAATGACGTCACGCGCTCCAGACGGCTGTGCGGTCGAATGAAGTCGCGCGCGACCTTCACGGGACCGTCGCGCTCATCGCGACCACGAGGTCGTGCAATTTGCGTGCCAAGGACACGTAAGTGGGACAGGCCCTTTACTCCAGAAGTTTGTGTCTGCTCTTGGTGTAAACCAGCGTCAGCAGTTCTGTCCTACACATCATCTTCATTCTGCAGCGTCGAGGGTGGACCAAAGTGTTTAAAACCAGTTGCTAAGTTAGACACACAGGAGTGCCAACCATCCCCTCCGTAAACCGGTGCCAGCCCCTCATGCTGATGAGGCTGGGAACAGCTGGCTGATGTGTTCTCCTGCCATCCACTGGTATACGGACTGGCTGCATTAACCAGCAGCTCTCCTGCTACAGGGGCCAAAAGCTCCACTGGCATCTGTGCTTGCTGAACCATTCCAAGTGAAGGCAATTTCGGTCCAAGGGAAAGTGAGCTCCCGACATTTCCCTATGAAGAGTGCAGGAGTTTTACTCTGAGTTTTACGCTACTTTCATAGGTTTAAGGTGGAGGGGAAAAGATCTAAGAGGGAATCTGAGGGGTAACGTATTCACACAAAGGGTGGTGGGTGTATGGAACAAGCTTCCGGAGTAGGTAGTTGAGGCAGGGACTATCGCAACATTTAAAACAGTTAGACAGGTACATGATTAGGACAGATTAGGTGGGATATGGGCCACATGTCGGCAGGTGGGACTAGTGTAGCTGGGGCATGTTGACCGGTGTGGGCAAGTTGGGCCGAAGGGCCTGTTTCCATGCTGTATGACTATGACTATATGACTCTATGATGCACATATTTATCCAATCAACCATCAGACTTTTGTACAGTGCACACTAGCCCACAAGCCTGCCTCAGTAACTATGATTGACTATGGACCTTGTTTTGTTTGCACTCAAGACTTTGTGTTTGCACCGTTTAGTTTAGATTAGTTTCGTTTATTTAGTATAATTTAGGGACACAGGCCCATCAGCGCACTAAGTCCTCACTGACCAGCGAACCCTGTACACTGGCACTATCCTACGCACACATTAGGGAAAATTTACAATTTTACCAAAGTCAATTAACCTACAAATCTGCATGTCTTTGGAGCGTGGGAGGAATCCGGAGCACCCGCAGAAAACCCACGCGGCCACGGGGAGAACGTAAAAACTCCATACAGACAGCATCTGTAGGCGGGATCGAACCTGGGTCACTGGCGCTGTAAGGCAGTAGCTCAACCGCTGCACTACTGTGCAGGTCTGCTTACCTAGTATTGGTATTATTAATTTATTGCATTATGATTAGTCTATTTATTTGTATGAAATTGCATGAATTAATTTCATTGTTCTATTGCTGGTGCATATGATAATAATAATAATAATAATAATAATAATAATAATAATAATAATAATAATAATAATAATAATATATTTGTATAGCACGTTTAAAAACATCTCACGTTGACCAAAGTGCATCACATCATTGCAGGTACTAAATCTGATACAGACCTAGCGATACATACATAAAATGTTTACAGCGCCCCCTCAGCTGGGCTCAACACTCTAGATAATTAAACACTCTTGACTCTTCTCGCGCTTGACATATGACCAATGTTTTTTGGACCACATCTCTCCATCTTGGGTTTTGATGCTTTCTTCTTGCCCATTGCTCATTCTAAGCTCTTCCCTCTTCTGCTCCTTTCATCACATTGTAAGTGTGATGTCACCGGCCTCTGTGCCCTGCCTTCACATCTTGTGGTTGCCTGGAATTAGATACTTATTGGAGACCAGGTCTGCAAGCTCCGTAGGTGTGACCTGTCAATAGTCGCTCACTAGAGACACAGGCCAGTCCCTCCAGGCGTTGAGGAACTCCTGAGGACCCTTTAGGTTGGACACGATGTCTCTGGAGTTTTATGAAAATCACAGCATCTCGATAAGCTTTGATGTGGAATCTAGGTAACCCAAACTGGGGACGACACGGGCGCAATAAGTCTGTTGTGTGGAGTTAGTCCATGCTTGTGGACTAATTAGTTGAGGTAGGTACCACAACAACATCTAAAAGACATTTGGACAGGTATATGGATAGGAAAGGTTTAGAGGGATATGGGCCAAATGTGGACAAATGGGATGAGCTTGGATGGGGCATTTTGGTCAGCATGAACAAGTTGGGCCGAACGGCCTGCTTCCATGCTGTATGACTCCATGACTGAGCAAGATGCCATCCAGCTTGAGGCGGATTACTGTCCCAATTTCTGGCTTAATATTGAAAAGAAAAATCAATAAACATGCCAATGTTTCCTCACGAAACATAACTCGACTGTTCTGCAGCCTCTATGCGTGCCTGAGGCGTCTTCATGTTCACAACGGGCAGCAAGGTGATTTATTGTGTGTCGTAGGATTACAATTTGAACAGAACCATGGATGGGCCCCTGCATGCCCTTCTCTCGGTTTTATCTTTGATGTGTTCAGCTGAACTTTAGCCACGGTTTGCAGCTGCCTTCAGTACACTGTCAGTTGGAAGGGAACGTGTTTAGAATTTACAGTTTAAGGTTTAGCATGGAAACAGACCCTCCAGCCCACTGAGTCCAACGATCACCCATACACTAGTTCAATCCTCCACACTAGGGTCAATTTACTGAAGCCAAATAACGTACCAACCCGCCCGTCTTTGGAATGTGGGGCGGTGGCGGTGGCGCTGGTGCAGTGGTAGAGCTGCTGCCTTACAGCGCCAGAGACCCGGGTTCGATCCCGACTACGAGTGCTGTCTGCGTGGAGTTTGTACGCTCTCCCCGTGACTTACGAGTCCCAGTTACCTCCCACACTCCAAAGACGTACAGATTTATCGGCTAATTGGCTTGGTAAAATGGAAAATTCTCGCTAGTGTGTGTAGGAAGGTGTTAGTGTGCGGAAATCGCTGATCAGCAGGGACTCGGGACTCAGTGGGCAGAAGGGCCTGTTTCCACGCTGTGTCTCTAAACGAAACTAAACTAAACTAAACACCCGTCGAAAACCCACACGGTCACTGGGAGAACGTGCAAACTCCGTATGGACAGCACCCGTAGTCAGGATCGAACCCGACCCTCTGGCGCTGTCTCTGGCAACTCTACCAGCTGTGCCACTGTGCCCCTGTGGTGTGGGCCAGGAGTAAGATGCAACCTGAAAGAAAAAACTCTGCAATTATCAGACAGGGGCATTGACTAGACCCACATGTGAGCTGGGCAGGGGCACTGGAGACTGGCGGGGTGGCGTTTAGAGATGCAACAGGCAACTCGTTGAACTGAATCCATGCCATATGGTCTCACTGGGATTCAGACAATGCGCACCGATGCCAAGCAAAGCAAACTTTCATAAGAGGAGTCCTAGAGTTATAGAGTCATAGAGTAATACAGCATGGAAACAGGCCCATCAGCCCAACCAACCAACATATCCCATCTACACTAGGCCCACCTGCCTGCATGAATGAATGAATGATGATGAATGAATGAATAAATACTTTATTTTCACATGTGACAAGTCACAGTGAAATGTTTTACTTGCAAACCAGAGGTTTGCAAATAGTCGTCACATAAAGGGCACTGACAAAATTAAATTTGGCCCATATCCCTCAAAATCTGTCCTATCCATGTACCTGTCTAAATGTTCCTAAAGCGGTGTGAGGAGATTGTACCGATCTTGTGGAGGGTGATGGGTTAAGTCCATGAATCTGCATGTGTTTGTTTTAGACACAGGATTCGAGTCCCAGTGCCAGGAAAATATAACTGGTGGGTCTGGCACCGAGCTCTTGCATGGGATGAGTAAAGCTGAATGCTGCTGTGATAATCTGGACGGGGATTGTTGACATTTCTCTCCAGCTCCACTGCGCTTGTTTAGTTACATCTCCAGCAGTGCCAGAGCTGTGGAATTAGTCGTAAAGTCAGAGAATGGAAACAGGCCCTTTGGCTCAATTTGCCCGTGCTGGCAAAGGTGCACCATCTATCAGTTTGTCTGCATTTGCCCATATCCCTCTAAGCCATTCCTAGCGCCGTACCTGTCCAAATGTCTTTTAAGAAAAGGAATAGGTGACCATTTGGGTCGGAACCCTTCTTCAGACCCATTCAGAGTGAAGAAGGGTTCCGACCTGAAACATCACCTATTCCTTTTCTCCAGGGATGCAGCATATGGGTAACTCCAGCTTTTTGTGCCTATCTTGAGTATAAACCAGCATCTGCAGTTCCTACACAAATGCCTTTTAATTGCCTTTTGTTGGATTAGTGTAGCCCTCAGAAGCCTATGCTTGCTGAGTCCCTTCGTGCTGCAGGTCTGTTATATTAGATTAACCCTTTGGGACACCAGTGATTCAGGAATTGCTTTCTGCCCTGTAATTCCAGAAGCCTAGATATCATAGAAACTCTTTGAGATCCACCGATGCCTAGTGCTTGGCCCTGCCTCTGGGTACACCTGGGTTTCAGAATGTAAACACCCAGTCTCGATCCTGACTACGGGTGCTGTCTGTACGGAGTTTGCACGTTCTCCCTGTGACCGTGTGGGTTTTCGACGGGTGTTTAGTTTAACTTAGTTTAGTTTAGAGACACAGCGTGGAAACAGGCCCTTCTGCTCACGGAGTCCCGAGTCCTTGCTGATCAGTGATCCCTGCACACTAACACTTTCCTACACACACTAGGGAGAATTTTTAATTGTAAGGAAGACACGAGGACCTGCAGATGCTCCAATCTTGAGAAAAACCCTAAGTGTCAAAGGGGAACTCAGTGGGTCTGGCAGCACCTTTTGTTTTGGAGATGCAGCGCAGAAACAGGCCCTTCGGCCCACCGAGTCGGTGCCAACCAGTGATCACCCCGTACACTAGCACTATCCTACACGTTAGAGACAATTTATAATTTTACCAAAGCCAATTGGCCTACAAACCCGTACCTTTTTGGGATGTGGGAAGGAAACCCACGCGGTCACAGGGAGAACGTGCAAACTCCTTACAGACAGCACCCGTAGTCGGGATTGAACCCAGGTCTCTGGCTCGGTAAGGCAGCAAATCTACCGCTGCGCCACTGTGCGATCTTTTTTTGGATGAAGACTAGAGTTGCTAGTCTGAGATGATCACAGAATGGCCCAGAGGGTTTGTGAGATTCACGCCTACCATCCAGGGTTCCTGGCTGATCTGCGTCCTCGGTGGTGCCTCTGAACCTGCCTGTGGTCACGATGTACCCAGAATGGAACTTGTCCCTGTTCATGTTTCATTTGTTGCCCAGTGAGAGGAAGATCATGTGGGAAGCAAGAAGGTAGGAAACACCAAGGCAAAAGTCCTGTGGTCCCACCATAGACAGTTTGCCCGCAACTGGACATCCCTTTCCCTGGCACTAGCAAAATGAGTTCTGAACAGTTGATTTAGAGACATCAGTTTGACTCCCACCGCAGCAGCTGGCAAGTTTATATTGAAAGAGTTAAAGACATTTGCAATTAATAAAAAGCTGGTCTCAGTAATAGGAGCCAAGATTGTTGTAAAAACCCATCTGGTTCATTAATCTGCGACTCAAACCTGGTCTGTCCTAATCCTCCAACGTGTCACAGAACCACACAATGTGGAGACAGGCTCTTCAGCCCAACTTGCCCATGTTGACCAACATGTCCCATCTACACTGCATCACAATCTCTGCACCCTTCAGTATTTTATTGGTTGTGCCATCAATGTCTGAATAACAATATAAAGCTAAGTGCTGGAGGAACTGCAACGTCAGGCAGTGTCTGTGGAGGAAATAACAAATGACATTTTGGGTCAGGACCCTTCTTCAGACTGATCTTCAAGAGAAGGGTCCCGACCTGAAACGTTGCCTGTCCATTATAACTCAAGAGCAAAGAGTCAAGAATGTTTAATTGTCCTAGATCAGGGGTGGGGAACCTATTCATGTTGGAAGGCCGCATTAAGTTAGCTGTAATCTAATAAGGCCACATTCCAAGAAACTTCAATTAGATATAGGATTATTTTGTTGAATCATCATTTACTCTTTGGTATTTTAAATACGTTCATTTTAAGATTAAAATAAAAATAATAAAAGACGAACAAAAACATATTAATAAAAATAAAAGGATTTGTTCTACAAAATTTGGATTCATTCAAAAGGCCGCACTTAATGGCTTAGAAGGCCGCATGTGGCCTTAAGGCCGCAGGTTCCCCACCCCTGTCCTAGATACTGAAAAACAGAACAATTACATTCTTGGTGACTTCAGACTGAAGGGTCTTCACCCGAAATGTCACCCATTCCTCCTCTCCTGAGATGCTGCCTGTCCCGCTGAATTACTCCAGTATTTTGTGTCTACCTTCGATTTAAACCAGCATCTGCAGTTCTTTCCTACACAATGAAATTCTGACTACCTGACCGATTGAATGAGAGTCATAGAGTCCTACAGCATGGAAACAGGCCCTTCGGCTCAACTTGCCCATGCCAACCAACATGCCCCATCTATACTAGTCCCATCTGGTCGCATTTGGCCTATAATCCCTCTATACCTTTCCTGTCCAGATACTAGTCCAAATGTTTCCTATGAGGTTGGCAATAAACCATCTCCTCAGTTGAGGGACCATTAGGGTTGCACAATAAATGCCAGGCACACACTCATTGAACAGAGTAAGAAGCATGTCCTGTTTCACTCTGTGTTAGGTCTCCATCTCCAGATGCTTCTCCGAGGGTCACCCCTTGTTGGGCTGGAGAAGCTTGCTTGTGCCTGAGATCCTGAGAGCTAAACCATGTGGCAGGGTCACCCACGGTGGGTAGGTCGAGGCAGGAGGTTCCTGACGCAGCGGAAGAGCTGCTGCCTTACAGCGCCAGAGCCCCGGGTTTCATCTCGACTACAGGTGCTGCATGTGCGTAGTTTGTGCGCTCTTCCCGTGACCCCGTGGGTTTGCTCCGAGATCTTCGGTTTCCTCCAAAGACGTACGGGCTTGCAGGTTGATTGGCTTTGTATAAATGTAAATTGTCCCTAGTGTGTGTAGGATAGTGTAAATCTGCCGAGATCACTGGTTGGCGCGGACTCAGTGGGCCGAAGGGCCTGTTTGCATGCTGCATCTCTAAACTAAACTCAGCTAAACTAAAGAAGACCTCGATGGTGGAACAGGCAGAGGATGGTGGATGGTCAGCCATGATATTGAATGGCGGTGCTGGCTCGAAGGCCGAATGGCCTACTCCTGCACCTATTATCTATCGTCTATTGACCCGAAAAGGTCGCCCCCCCATCCTTTTTCTCCAGAGATGCTGCCTGATGCGGTGAGTTACTCCAGCACTATTTTTGTCCATTGCTCCACAGATGCTGCCTGAACCGCCGAGTTCCTCCAGCAGTCTGCTGTTTGATCACGAGAGGTGTAAAAGTTGCTGCATAAACACAAGTTGGTGATGTTTGAAGTAGGGTGATGCCAACATCTAAATAGGCCATAAAGGGGCTCCATCAGAATTATAGGAACTATAGATTTAACAGAACCATCAGTCCAAGAGGTTTATTCTTCTACCTGCAGGGAATTGTTTAACAACTGGCCACAAATTAGGAGTGTGCTGGTTGTGGAATCAGAAACAAACGTTTGCGCATTTACCACCGCAGTTCTTGACAAAGGGTTAGTGGTTTAAAAATCAATAAAAGTGCTGCAAAGTCTTGTATACTTGTGTCATTTATAAACTGCAAATAAAGTATTTCTTAAAGAGGGACCATTCTTTCAAAAAAAATTATATATAGTGGCACAATTTATAAAATCTGCATGAAATACCATCTGAGCATCAAAGCCTCAGTGTGCATTGCTTTCATGTCCTTGAAGCTGCATAGACTGATGTAGCAGCCACTTTCCATACAGCCCGATCCCACAAACAACATCGCGATTAAATGCGATTAATTAAGTTAGAGCTCTAGGGGCTAATGGAGTCAAGGGATATGGGGAGAAGGCAGGCACGGGTTATTGATTGGGGACAATCAGCTATGATCACAATGAATGGCTCGAAGGGTCGAATGGCCTCCTCCTGCTATTTTTTACGTCTATGTCTAATTAGCAAAACACAAAAGTCCCGGAGAAGTTCAGTGGGCCAGGCAGCATCTGCGGAGATAAAACGGACAGACAACGTTTCGGGTCCGGGCATTCCCTCCACAGATGCTGCCCAGCAGACTGAGCCACTTCAGCTTGTTTTTTGCTCAAGATTCCAGAGTCTCTTGTGTGTCCATGGGATGAATGAAATCAAATTTCAAGGTGTTGGGGTTCACCTTCAAATTAGCTTAACAAGTCATTTATAAACTCCAAGTAATGTATGGCGAGAATGAACAGATGGGAACGTTTCCAACCTGAAACCATCAGTTCATTCCCTCCACAGATGCTGCCTGAGTGCCTCAAACACTATCTTTTTTCATTTTCTTTTGTATTTAAAAAAAAAAATCATTGTGTTATTTTGTTTTATTTTATGTCGGATAACATAGAACTAGTGTGAACGGGTGATCGATGGTCAGCGTGGACTTGGTGGGCCGAAGGGCCTGTTTCCATGCTGCATCTTTCAATCAATCAATAAGGGAAACGCAACAGGAGGTAGACGCAAAATGCTGGAGGAACTCAGCGGGTGAGGCAGCATCTATGGAGAGAAGGAATCGGCGATGTTTCAGGTCGAGCCCCTTCTTCAGACTGAAGTTAGAGAAGTCAATGTTCATACAGCTGGGGTGTAAACTACCCAAGCGATATATGAGGTGCTGTTCCTCCAATTTGCGCCGGGCCTCACTCTGACAATGGAGGAGGGCCCAGGACAGAAAGGTCAGATTGGGAACGGGAGGGGGAGTTGGAGCGCTGGGCCACCAGGAGATCAGCTTGGTTCAGACAGACTGAGCAGAGAGAAAGGGAACAGGTCACTATCAATTTGTCAGGGTTGGATATGAATAAATTGCATTTTATCTTTAATATTTGAATGGGAATGTAGCAGGTTGGGAGGTACTAAGAAAGAAAACGCTGTGGTCTGAGGCAGATACACTATTTTTAGGAATAATTATATAATAGGAATAATACTAAGGGTGCAGAGAAGATACTACACGAGGATGTTGCCAGGACACGAGGGCTTGAGCTACAGGGAGAGGTTGAGCAGGCTAGGGCTCGATTGCTTCGAGTGCAGGAGGATGAGGGGTGATCTTATAGACGTGTGCAAAATCACTGAGTGGAATAGATCGGCCGGATGCACAGAGTCTCTTACCTAGAGAACCAGAGCACATAGGGTTACGGTGATGGGGGAAAGATTTACGTTTTACACACAAAAGGTGGGAGGTGTATGGAACGAGCTGCCACAGGAGGTAGATGAGGTAGGTACGATCGCAATGTTTAAGAAACATGTAGACAGGTACATGGGCAGGACAGGTTGCGAGGGATATGGGCCAAACGTGGGCAGGTGGAGCTAATGATTTGATTTGATTTGATTCAACTTTGTTGTCATTGTCCAGAGTACACGTACAGAGACAACAAAATGCTTTTTCCCATACAGCCATACGAATGGAAAAAAATAATAAAAGCACAGAACACAATAGTCTATAACATAAACATTCCCACAGTTTCCCACGGTGAGGGAAGTCCTCAAAGTTTCCCACTGTGAGGGAAGGCACCAAAGTTCAGTCATCCTCCTTGTTGATGTTCCCCAATGTTCCCTGATGCTCACCGTGGTCGGGGCATCCCGAGCCCCCCGCAGTCGCTGCTACGGGCGGCCCGATGTTCAGGCCCTCTTCGCCGGAACGATGGAACCCGATGTCGGACGGAAGAACATCCTCAGCGGCTTGGACCTCCGAATCGGCTCCTGAAGACCACAGGCCGAGCTGGGCGGAGATTCAACGCTGGCGGCCCTCGGCAAAGGGTCCGCGATGTTGGTCAGCGCCGCCCGCGCTGGGAGTTTTCCGCGAACACAGCTCGGAGATGGCGATGCAGCAGGCCAAACATTCCGGAGCCTCAAAACGCGATCCCAGGTGAGGCATCGCCCCGGCTCTAGGGGTGATTATCCAAGCGCTGCGACGCCGCTGCTGAAGCTCTGCTCCGGTACCGGCAGGGAAATGCCGCGCCAAGCCAGTTGGTAGGCGCGAGGGGGTGGGCGAGGCACGACTAGGAGAATAGTCGCATCCTCGCAAGGAAGTGACTGAAGGTCGGGTTCCCCATTTACCCTACCCCCCTCCCCCCACACAAAAAACACTGAAAAATATCCCCAAACTATAAACAAACCAAAATAAAAAAGATAGAAAAAAACAGACAGGGACTGTAGGCAGAGGCAGCCATCATGCAGCGCCCCCACCCCCCCCAATGAAGACTCCCTGACAATGTCAGATGGGACATGTGGGCCGCTATGGTCCAGTTGGTGAAGGGCCTAAACTCCACGCTGTATGGCCTCTATGACTCAATGCTAATAGCCAGGTCTTGGCCTTTGTACACGGCTATGTCATTTTTGCCCTCTAACATCCTTTGGAGATTTGCCTGTAAAATATGCAAGCCTAAATCAATGTGCATTACTAACAGAACAGTGTTGGAGTTCAACCCGGGGGAACTGATTCTCCATGACTTTCCAAGGATAAGTTGCAGGGAGGGGATGTTGGTAAGTGAGGGGTGTTACAGAACGGAGTCCCTGCTGACAGGTTAATGCTGTTTATCAATTGTAGGAAACTTTCAGAGGCTTTTCAAAGAATGGAACTTTATCTTGGCTGCTTCCTACAGTCACCATCACAGCTTTCCCATTGAGCCTGGGAGGTTTTGTTATCAGAGTGCTGATGCTGCAGCTACGTCCCATTATCTCAATACAGGAGAACAATCTGTTACAGACTGTCTGTCAATTTCTAAATAACGTGAATTCCTAATGTATACGTTCTTTTCTGAAAAACCCTCCATTAGTTTGCATTTATCCAATTTTGTGCAATATCTCCCATTCCATTGTACATGAGCCACTACATTTGCCTATCTCTGTGACTCCCTCCCCCACACACTCTCCTTCCCCTAACACACCACTCTCTCTCTGTCCCTTTCTCTCTCCATCCCCTTTTTTCTCTCTCTCTCCATCCCTCCCTTTCCTCTATCCCTCTCTCTCACTCTCTTTCTCCCCCCTCTCTCTCCGTCCCCTCTGTCCTGCCCCTGTTCCCCTTCCTCTCTCCTTGTTATCCAATCTCTATTTTCTCCCTCTCTACCCTTATCTTTCGTTACCCTCTCTCGCTTGCTCCATCTCTCTTTCCTTTTTCTTTCTGTCCCTCTCCTCTCTCTTGCACACTCTTCTCTTTGTCTCCCTCTTTCGCTCCTCTCTCTCTCCCTTCTTTCTTTACTCATTCTTTTTTCTTCTCCCCTCTAATTATTCTTCCTCCCTCTTTCTCTCTCACTCTCTCTCTCTCTCTCTCTCTCTCCTCCCCTAACCCCTATTTCTCTCTCCTCCCCACTCTCTATCTCCGGTCTTGCCATTGTACATACGCTGCACTGCACTGGATATTAATCTCCCTAGCTCAGGAGAGGTGTTTATTGCCTTGCCTACAGTGCAGTTTGGACAATAAAACAGAGGGCACAAAAAATCATTTTTTCAAATTGCTGCGTGGGCAGCTGGTGGGCAAACATACAGTGTCTGTGGCTGTTGGAAATTAAACATAAAACAGGATAATAAAAAGGAGTTACCCGTTGGAAAGTAGATTATTTTTACACGAGAAGATCTGCCTAAACTGGCCACAAATTGGTGTTCATTATCTCACATTTGATTTACTTACGTGCTGTGCATCAATTAAATTGCTGCGCCACAACAGGGATCAGAGCCGGGCTCGTGTCTGGTGAAATGGGAGGAGAAGGAAATATTCTCACCACCTTTATAAAGCGACGAGGGATCGCAGCCAATGGGGTGCTGTCCTGCACTTTAGTTTTGTTCAACACCCCCCCCCCCCCCCCCACCGCCTTGCCTTTCCGTTCACCCCATCATAAATATATTTTCTTTTCTCATCACCCATCCCCCAACCATTTATATACAAAATCTCTATACCCAACCAACATATTCCCTACCCTCTTCATATATATCTTCATCTCCCACCCAAATATATAATCTTCATAACCTAACCCTATCCCCACATCATAAAAAACATTACAAAAAAATCTTCCATCATCCCCATATTCCTTC
>CM069155.1:22834784-22929784 GCA_035221665.1 Okamejei kenojei
TTCTGTCTTGGTTTTGTAAATCCTGTACCATGTATCTCCAATTATTTGGGGCCCTTGTGATCTGTAACGACTGAAATAGACACTGGTTTGGGCAGATAAGAGGTAATAGTCCAAGGGCAGGTGAAGATGTAGAGTTGATGTTATGATTGGAGGTGGTACGGAGTCGGGAGAGGGCAGGACCTGGGGGGGGGTGGGGGAGAGGTTTAAGACACAAAGTTAAGAGGGGGGGGAGTACTTTAGAATTTATTATATTATTAAAAATCCATCCGGAAAATAACAAAACGGGAACATGTTGCAATCAAAGCTGCTGGAAACAACGGGGACACACATGGAAGGAAGCGAGGATCTTGCCGCTTGGGTGCCAGGGGGGGGGACAAATCAACGGAGAATAGGACCCACTCTTGAGCGATGGTGGAAAAGGAAAAATGGACAATTGAGGGGGGGTAGGGATCTAGGGGGGTGGAAAGAACTGGAGAACAGGAGAGGGGGGTGGTACACACCTGGCGCTTGGGAGAGGAAAGTTAAGAGTCGGGAAGGGAGGAAGTACAAGAAGAGGATAAGGGGGGGAGGGGGAGGTATTTTTGTAAACTCTGGATTGTGCCCTCTATGTGGCCACTATTTGCATACCCTCAGGCATGCAAGCAAAGGATTTTTTTAACTGTGACCTGGTTATGTATGGGGTAAAGTATCTGACACTAAAGTGTTTCATTAAGATGGGTGGCAAGAGAAACTGGAGGATACTGATGTTGTAAATTGTTTCAGTTTGATACCTTTTCAATCACAGACCATGGTGACGGGTTAGCCTACAGGGCTTTAGGACTTGAGATGTTTTAACTCCATCTCCTCCACAGAGCAAAGATGCTTGCTAGCCTATTCGGGCTCTCGCTGAATATATTTTCCAGCCATTTTCTTGCTTTTTTAATTATTCCGATTTTCAATCCACTTCCGGCAGGGGTACGGAATTAAATTCACTGGGCCACTGCTCGTCTTCTGAGCGTTCTGGCCGGCAGTTGTCACAACCTTCTCTATGCAACATTAACTCGCTCAAACCTCACGCACCTTCTAGCAGACAGGAAGGAAGTGCCAGATAGTGTGTTGGTATTACAATATAAATGTTACAGTGTGCTGGAGGATTCAGCATGCCACGGCTAGCAATCTCTTAGGAAGAAAATATTGGATATAATAAATTAAGTATAATTAAAAATATAATAAAACTGGTGGATGGGTTGGCACGGGGGGCTACTAGTTGAGTAAAGTTTTTATCGTACTCGAACCTGTGACCAGGCTGTGTTAAATTCCTGACTTCGGCGGGTTGTTGCCTCCAGTTACCACCAGTGTCTCTTGGAGTGTCTCCCTGTGATCTGCAAAAATGCTTTCTTTGCATCCTACTCTGTGCTCAAACGGAAGATCCAAATCGAACAAGTTTGTCCAACGACTCATTCTTTAGGCTGTGCACGCATCACGATATAAAGACGGAGTGAATGGTGAGAAAGAAGAAGATACTCTTCTGCTCTTGAGCCCTGGGAAAAAAAAGGATGCATTCACCAGATTCTTGTTCTCTGCATTTTGCAACACTCCTTAAGATCACACCCTCTCATAGCACCAGACAAGGGCTTTGTCAACTGAGAGAACCTGGTTAAAGCAAAGGAAAAGAAATCTTTCCACATGATTGTGTCTACGTTCAACATAGAACCACAAATATATGGTTTTTCCTCTTTAGTTGAGAAGTCAAAAGAAGAATTAGTCTTCTTCAAACTGAATGATGGTTTTGGGGCACAAGGTCCATGATTGACATGAGTGCGGGTTACATGATGGTTTTTGCTCTCATCATTACGTTCAGCATCAGCAACAAACTTCTTGCTTTTTAAGATGCATCTTCTGGACTTGCACACAGACCCAGTAGCAGCCAGGAGGATCTGACAATAAAGAACGAAGGGCTGGAAGTAAGTAATCAGATGGTCAGGCAGCAACTCTGGAGGGCTTTGGACTGTGATGGAGTTTAGGGTCAGAGGACCCTTCCTCGGACCTTGGTACTGACACAAAAGAAACCATTGCTGATCGATATCCTCGAGAGATGCTGCCTGACCTGCTATGTTCCTCCAGCACTCTGTGATGTACACCAGACTCCAGCTCTTCTGGCCATAGTTCCTCTTCTTCAGATCCGATGGAACGAGGGGGCAGTGGGGGAGTAGGGGAAGGGGAGAGTTAGGGGCGGGAGAGTGTGAAATTAGAGAGGAGGTGGGACGATTAGTGAGAAATGAAGTGAGGCCATAGGCCTATAGCCCATGGAGGATAACCAAAGAAAAATTACTCTCCAAATGAGATGGTGAATTGAAACTGAGTTGCTGGGTTATGTTGGTTTTAATGAGGATTTGTGGGTTTTCTGCAAGGAGTATGATGTATTTTTTACCTGATCAATGGATTAGAAACTGAGTAGGGTTCAAATTCATTTCCAACCAGAATATATGGAATTAAAACTTCTATCCCAAATTATGTCATCTGCTTAATTCCTGCTTGCGTTTTTTGCATTTCAAAACCTATTTGTAACTATTTTGAGCACTGTCTGTGCTCCTTTTGGATTTCTGGTTTTTTTTTTTTTTGTTTTTTTTTAAATAGCTCTTTTCATCTCTTTTTTTAATCTGATTCCTGGCGCACAACCTTACCTTGAAGGTGAGGATCTCAGGTACACCTAGCTCTTTACATCACTGAAGACCTTTACTCTTTAACGTTGTTTTTGTTTAGGAATCAGCGCAAGAAGAGAGAAAAGAGAAGAATCAGTCCGTTTCGGCCCCCGAGTCCTATGCCTGACCAGCACCGTTTACACTAGCACCCCTATCCCCACACACTGGGGATAATTTACAATTATTTTTACAGATGCAAACTGACAAACTGCACGCCATTGGTTCGTGGTGGAGGAAACCGGCAAGCACCCGGAGAAGGGGAAGGGGGGGGGGAAAACACACGCAGTCACAAGAAGAACGTGCCAAACTCTGTATGCAGACAGCACCTTGAGTTGTCCGGCGGATTGTTTGAACCTGAGGTCTATCTATAGCTCTTTGAGGGCGCAAACCCCTATACTGCTGATGCCAACCTTTGTACAATTGTTCAGGCCACAATGACCAACTCTGGGCTTCTTTAACACCTCAATCAGGTGGGTGATAAGATTGAACTGTTAGACATTTTCTTTAAACTCAAGTAGATTCACTTGAACAAATGAAAAAAAAATAAAATGTAATTTGGGGTGAGGGATGGTTTTGACATCTGTTGACCAATTTCCATAATAGGGGATTAATCTCTAAAACCAAGCACAACACAAACACGGACAAAGGTGTAGATGGTTAAGAAGTTTCATGAATAGAAGGTTTAAGAAACAATTGGACAAGTGACATGGATAGGGGACAGGTGTTGGAAGGGATATGGGCCAAACGCTGGCAGATGGGACGAGTGTAGCTGGACGGTTGGCAGTGTGGGTCAAGTTGGAGCTGATGGGTTAGCATTCACTCTATGACTATAAGCGGCAAGTTACTATACCATCCAAATGTTTGACCTGCTACACAAAGGGCTTGCATCAGGGTCTCTAGAACTGTTATGACGCCACACATGGAGGGAAGAAGAAACAGTCACCTGTGTAGTTTTATGCATAAAATTCAATGGCTTCAGCTAATTGTAAGGCGGTCCAGCGTTGATTGCCTAAGGAGAGACACAATGCTGGAGTGTAGTAACTCAGCGGTCCCGGCAGCATCTGTGGGAGAAAAAAAAAAAAGGATAAGTTGAATGTTTTGGGGTTCAGACCCCTTCTTCAGGCCCCAAAATCACCCATCATTCTTCTCCCAAGAGATATAACTGACCCGCTGTAGTTATTTTGGTTATATATAATCTATTTAAGAAAACCAGCAGTTTTTGTTTCCCTACAGATAGATTGATTTCCTGTTGGCCTGAACTGTACTTCCGTTCCCTTGCTTGTTTATGAGGGCTGGGCGTGTGGGGGGGGGGGGTGGGGGGAGGTCGGGGGGTCTGTGGACAGAGGCAATAACAGATAGGAAGGGGCCCATAGTCCACCAGTTTTTATAAAAATGAAAATGTGTTGGGAATGGGTGCAACGGACTGGCTCACATTGAGCTCTGGGTTGCCACTGTGTTGTTTAATTTGGACTCAATGATTGGAGATGTTTAGGGATAACACCAAAGTCACCCGCAAACACAAGTGTGCGAGGAGCATTTTTCCAATTGCATACGCATTACATTGTTGACCTTTGCTTTACCTCTGTAAGTGTGCCTCTTTATACTAAATGAAGCCAGTAAAGGTAAAAGTGTAGGAAGGAACTGCAGATGCTAGTTTACACTGAAGCTGGAGTAACTAAGGAGGACAGGCAGCATCTCTGGGGAGGAATGGGCGACCGTGACTTTAATGTACTCTCTGACTCTACCCTTCCATGGGGGAACTTATGCCCCTTTTACTTTCTTCCCCTGAAGTCTCACTCTCGTTCTGCTGTGCCATGAATGACGGCCACCATTAAACATCGGTGTGCAGAAAGGAACTGCAGATGCTGCTTTACGCCAAAGATGGACTCAAAGTGCTGGAGTAACTCAGTGGATCAGGCAGCAACGCTGGAGAAAAGTGATAGGTGACGTTTCGGGCGGGAACCCTTCTTCGGATGTTGGTGAGGCCACATTGGGAGTGTTGTGTTCAGCTTTGGCCACCCTGCTATTGGAAAGATGTTGTTAAGCTGGGAAAATGTGCAGAGAGGATTTACAAGGATGTTGCCAGGACTCGATGGCCTAAGGTGTAGGCAGCAGTTTGGCGGGAGAGCAGGAGGTTGAGGAGTGATCTTATAGTGTGTTTAGGTTTAGAGATACAGTGTGTGGGGGGTGAAAAAACAGGCCCATCGGTCCCCGTACCGATCAGCGATCCTCGACACATTCATTGCAACCGCCCTGCACACACAAGGACAATTTTACAGTTATATACCAAGGCCAATTTAGACCTAAAACCTGTATTGCCTTTGGAGGGTGGGAGTGGGTAGTTTGTAGTGTAAACAGATCAACTTGAGGGGGGAAAGGGGGGGGGGGAAAACCCACGCACGTTCAATGGGGGGAGAGAGAGAGGAGGAACGTTACATAACTCCTGTCAGACAAAGCACTCAGAGTCCAGATCGAACCGGGTCTCTGGTCGCTGTAAGGCAGCAGCTCTACTGCCCTGCGCCACCTGTGGGGAATCAATGAGGGGAATTGATATGGTTAATGCCAACAGTCTTTTACCCAGTAGTATGATCGAGGAGAACCCGAAAGAAGACATAGGTTCATGGTGAGAGGGAAAGATTTCATAAAAACCTGAGTGTTCCATCCCCAGCCACTACCAGGCCAGGCCTGTAATGCCACCACACACGGCTGCTTGGACCTTCTCTCTCTAAAGTCGGGAATAGGGGGAGAAGGCAGGAACGGGGTACTGATTGGGGATGATCTACTGCTTTGGGACCTTGGAGCTTTGCAGCTTAGCGCAGGTAAAGCTTTTGCTTAATGTTACAGTTGCAAAAAGGTACTTCTGTCAGTGCAGTTCTTGCTCAGCAGAAATATTATCGTTGGGTCTCTACACATAAAGAGCCATATGTTGCACTTGGTTATATAGACAATAACGGACACCATTCCCCCCGCAACGGTCCATTATAACGAGGGTTTAGACGCTGAGATTAGACACTTTCTACTCTGGGCATAGATCTAGTCACGACCACAGTGGATGTGGTGATTCACAACTGCCTTCAGCACTGTCCCGAGCATGAAAACGTTCAAAGCTCCTTGGAATGGAATTAGAATTTGTTTGGATGAAGAATGCAGATCCTTTCCCGTGAAGCAGAATATACGACAGATAAGAAAATATTATTCCAAGCAGAGGTATTCCTTTCAGCCAATTAGACATCCGTGATGGGTATAAATATATAAATATAAATATCATTCTCGAAAGCCAGCTGCCAATGCTGCACTATCAAATCCATACACAGGGTGGGAGATTGCAACCTTCCCGTGGTCCACCCTGTTTCAACGAATGCAAATCAAACCTGAGGGTTGCTGGTGCACAAATCAAAAAGATCAAAACAGACGAATTAAGAAAGTTGCCCTATAACTTAGGTAACGGGGGGGGGGACTGTGCAGCCAGGTTGATTGCAAGAAGAAGAAAAAATAATCCAAAATCAATTAAGTCTTCTGGATGATATACTTATTAGAATTTTGTGTTGTGAAGGCCAACAACCATGACAACATTCATCTCTGCTGGAGGAGAAACAAGGAACTGCAGGTGCTGGATTACAAAAAAAATCCAGACAAGACATAAATAAGACGGAGAGTAACGTCCCCAATTGGCCAGGCAACATCTCTGGAGCAACACGGATCGGTGATAACCCCCTCCCACCTTTCTCACCCACACTTTCCCCCTTCCCCCTCTCTTTTTCCCCCTCCTCTCTCCCCTGTGCCTCACCTGGACTCGCACCTATTCCCCCCCCCCCCCTCCCCCTCACCCTCCATTCCTTCCTCTGGCTTCACAATTTGCGATTCTTCATCCAGTTGTCCCACAACTTTGTTTTTTTTCATCTCTGGCCTTTGTTCCAATCATTTTCCTCTCCCTCCCCCCTCCCCCCCTCTCCCCTCACCCCTCACCTGTATTTGCCTCTTACCCCCCACTGTCCTGCCGTCTTATCTTCCAGCTTTCTCCCCCCCCCCCCCACCCCACAATCAGTCTGAAGAAGTGGATCGACCCGAAACATTACCTATCCAAGTTCTCCAGAGATGCTGCCTGACTCGCTGAGTTACTCCAGCACTTTGAGTATTTTTTTGTAAATTAGTATCTGCAGTTCCTTGTTTCAACTGGATAGGTGATGTTTCTGATCGGGACCATTTCTCACCCTTAAACTCTGCTGGATCAGGTTTAATCTTCCCACTAGGCCCTTTGTAACTCCCTGGATAATACCAACTGAATAATTTGAGATATTCTGCTTTTCTATTTCAGATTTCCAGCTGAAATCCATTCCAGGTTCCTTGAGTAAGAGGAGCATTTACCCTTCCTCGTGTTTTGATTTGCTATTGACCTTTGATTCAACGTGCATCCTCACCCTCTCCTGCTCGGCACTCTGTCACTGACATTCTCTTTTGTTCTCCCTTCCCATTCCACTTTCCTCTGCACCTGAAAACTTGTTTTACCACTATCCTCCCAGTCCTGATGAGTAATCATCTACTTGAAATGTTACCTCAGCCTCTCTCTCTCTCTCTCTCTCTCTCTCTCTCCACAGATGCTGCCTGACCTGCTGATTATTCCCAGCATTTATTTCACGTTGCATCTAATCTGATTACTTACAGAATAAGCAGACTATTTTCTAAATCCGGAGAGAATTCAGAAATCGGACGTGCAAAGGGACTTGGGAATGCTCGTGCCGGATTTCCAAAAAAGTTAACCTGCAAGTCGACTCGGTTGTTACGAAGGCAAACACAATGCTAGCATTTATTTTGAGAGGACTATACTACAAAAACAGGGATGCAATGTTGAGGCTTTATAAGGATCTGGTCAGACCACATTTGGAGTATTGTGAGCAATTTTGGGCCCCACATCTGAGGAAGGATGTGCTGGTGTTGAAGAGGTTCAATAGACAATCGACAATAGACAATAGGTGCAGGAGTAGGCCATTCGGCCCTTCGAGCCAGCACCACCATTCAATGTGATCATGGCTGATCATCCCCAATCAGTACCCCGTTCCTGCCTTCTCCCCATATCCCCTGATTTCAGAGAAGGTTCACAGGAATTATCTCAAGAATGAGTTGGTTGCATATGATGAGCGTTTGATGGCGCTGGGCCTCTACTCACTAGAGTTTAGAAGAATGAAGGGGGGGGGGGGGACCTCATTAAAACGTACCAAATAGTGAAAGGCCTGGATAGAGTGGATGTGGAGAGGATGTTTCCACTGGTGGGAGAGTCTAGGACCAGAGGTCATAGTCTCAGAATAAAAGGACGATCCTTTAGGAAGGAGATGAGGATTAATTTATTTCACCAGGGGGTGGTGAATCTGTGGAATTCATCTGTGGAGGCCAAGTCGATGGATATTTTTAAGGCAGAGATAGATAGATTATTGATTAGTACAGGAGTCAGGGGTTATGGGGAGAAGGCAGGAGAATGGGGTTGAGAGGGAGAGGTAGATCAGCCATGACAGAATGGCAGAGTGGACATGATGGGCCCAATGGCCTAATTCTGCTCCTATCACTTATGAGCCTTACAGAAAAGGTTCCCTATTGATCACTTCCTGATCAAATTGCGGGATAAACCGGTGATCCAGTCTACATTGTCATATAAAACAACCTAAGGTGAGATGTTGCAAAGGTTGGTTGAGCGGTAAACCTCCACCATCAGAATTCCACGATCCTTCATGTTGGCAGCAAAAATAACAGCCCTCTGTAGCTCTTTGATACGTCTATATTCCTCTCGCTCATCTGAGAAGAGTGCTAAACAATTTACACTTAGAATCCTTGCTGGCAGCAGAGAGGGAATCACACCTCATTAACGTGGGCTGGTTCTGAAACAAGATCTCAAAATAGAAGTGTACTATTCCAATGAATAACTTAGTCCCCAGAGATATTCCGCATCGAACCTGGCAGAGAGACTTGCTTACCTTCAGCACTGACAAAGAAAGTAATTTAATGAAATCTGTCTCTTTATGGTAGCGCCTCTTAGAAAATGGTTTGAGAAGTAACATAAAGTATCAAAAATGAAATTACAAGTCACAACCAACAGTTGGCCAGAGCTAAAAGTAAATCAGGCAAAATATTTTCCGTCAGATTTTTGAATAAATTATTTTAAGCACTTCATTGCTTAAAATAATTTATAAACCACATAACAAATGTTGAAGTTTGCAATAAAATACTAACACTGGGTAACACGGTGGCATTGCGATAGACCTTCTGCCTTCCAGTGCCAGAGTCCCGGGTTCGATTCTGACTACGGGTGCTTTTCTGTACGGAGTTTGTGCGTTCTCCCCGTGACCTGCATGACATTACTCAGAGATCTTCAGTTTCTTCCCACATTCCAAAGACATACAGTTTTGTAGGTTAATTGGCTTGGCATAAATGTATAAATGTCAAAAGGAAATGTCCCTAGTGTGTGTAGAATAGGGTTAATTGCCGGGATCTCTGGTCGGTGTGGACTCGGTGGGCTGAAGGGCCTGTTTCCGTGCTATACCTCTAAACAAAACTCAACTAAGCTTATGGCTCTAATACTTTCTGTGCTGGAAAGGCCCTGCACACCCATTGGACCATGTCTAATGAAACCGAGTCCAACATATCCACATCATTACTTCCTTATCCTTTTATCCTTCCACTCTGGTTCAGTGGATCTGAGGTGGCTAATGAAGCCAATATGGGCACTATTGTGGAGTTGATTTACAATTTTGTTTTTGCATTAACCAGGTTTACCAGAATGCGTGCCCAGATTAAAGGGTATTAGCTATAATGATAAGTTGGACAAACTTGGATTGTTTTCTCTGCAATGTCAGACTCTGTAAAAGTATATAAAATTATGAGAGGTATAGATAGAGAAGGCAGTCAGAACCATATTCCCAAGATGGAAATATCAAATACTGGATGGCATAGCTTTCAGGCAAGAGGGGCATTGTTGAAATGAGAGGTGGGGAGCAGGTTTTCTACCTCGAGGGTGCTCACCTCCAGACTTGGGGACAGTTTGTTCCCAGCTATCATCGGGCAACTGAACCATCCTAACACCAGCAGTCCTGAGCTATTGTCTACCTCATTGGAGACCCTCAGACTATCTTTAATTGGACTTTGCTGGACTTTATCTTACGCTAAACATTATTCTCTTTATCCTGCATCTCTACACTGAATTCAGTCTTTCTGCTGACCGGTTAGCAGGCAACAAAAGAGCTTTTCACCATACCTCAGTACACGTGACAATAAACAAAACTAAATTAAACATTCGGACAGGTACATGCTCAAGACTGCACCTTCCAAATCAAAGTGTTGAGTTGTCAAATGTACCAAGAATGGAGCAATGAAATTCTTACTTGCAGTGGCATAATAAGTTCTGTAAACACAAAATACTCATGGATAATATACAACTAACAAAATGGCACAGCTTGTAGAGTTGCTGCCTCACCGCATCAGAAGCCTAGGTTTGATCCTGACCTCGAGTGCTGTCTGTGTGGAGTTATCACGTTCTCCCTGTTATCGCGTGGGTTTCCTCTGGGTGCTCCGGTTTCCTCCCACATCCCACAGACGTGCGGGTTTGTAGGTTAATTGGCCCTTTGTAAATTGCCCCTAGTGTGCAGGGAGTGGATGTGAAAGTGGGCTAACAGAGAGCTGGTGTGAATGGGTGGATGTGAAAGTGGGCTAACATAGAGCTGGTGTGAACGGGTGCTCGATGGTTGGTGTGGACTCGTTGGGCTGAAGGGCCTGTTTACATGCTGTATTTCCAAACTAAGTTAAAGATTCAATCAATCAACGATCAAGGATTTGGGTTTATTAGTAGTGTAAAAATAACCCCAAATCCTTTGTGCAATCAAAGACTGGCCACGGTTCGTGGCTGAGGTTAGTGTTGTGCAGTTTTCAAGAGTATGGTTGTTGTGGGATAGAAGCTGTTGAAGAAGTTGGGCCGAAGGGACTGTTTCTGTGCAGTGTGACACGATGGCTCTCTATCTTTGGCTCATTTCACAAATGAGGTTTCGCATTAGACATTAGCTCTTTATTCAGCACATTTAAAGAATTAAAGAGTGAAATCCAATTTCTCAGCGCATATCTCCACTTGCTGTTAGCAGCAGGCGAATGGTCTGTTTGCTATTGGTCGCCATTTTTGTAATATAAAACCTCTTTTAATGCACAGACTTAAATCGGTCCCTGCATCCGCATCTTGGTCATTTCTATGGAAATCTGCTCCATTAACTGTACACGAAGGCTCATTTTCTTTTAAGTTTGCATTTCTTGCAAGCGTTTTGCATTTAATCAGTAAACTAATGACCCGGTCTCTGTCTTCTGAATACTAATGTGTTAATTGCTGGACACAAATGGGTCAGCTTAACATAAAATCATTCAGCCTTAGTGTCCAGCCAGTCGAAAGCAATTCTTCAAGCAATTTGAAGGCAGCTGATTACAAATATAATATCATCTTTATATGATAAAGCAACATGTGCGTTAGAATATTCCCTCACATCCTCACCCGCCTGCTTCTTGAGGCTTTCCTGAGGAGGAAACAGCAGGCCAATGACTGCAGAATATGCACGCGCACATATCCACGGACATGTGCACACATGCATACGCATGCACACACACACACATATGCATGTGTGCAGACCTGCATATGCACACAAGCGTACACACATCTTCGTCAAAAACAAACACAATGCATGGACACGTGCACACATGCATACACATGCACGCACACACACGCAAATGCACGTGTGCAGACCTGCATACGCGCACAAGCGTACACACATATGCACACATCTTCCTCAAAAGCACACATACATACATGCAATCGCACACATAGACATGCACACACATGCACGGGTACATGTATACACGTGCACAATCCTGCACATGCACACAAATGAGCACACACAAACGTGCATGCCTTCCCCAAAACACACACCAACACAAAACATTATAAACGTGTGTGGAATCGGTTAAAATGAGTCCGTTAATGTGGAATATCCACTCATTCATCAGATGTTCTGGCAGAATTTGGATGAGCCCGGGTTGAACAGTGGGCAGGGATCAGTTGCCCTTAACTTTAGTCCTTCAGCTCGCCAGAGCCATTTCAGATGGGAGGAAATGCAGGGTGTGTGTGGGTGAGGCACAGTGGGACGATGAAGAGCAGCAGGCAAGACTGTCATTAGATAAGCTGATGACCAGCATTGGTGCTGCACGCAGGCAACTTCCTCAGCGTGAATCTCAACGACATTCACTTTTATCTGTGATGGGCTCGGTGAGGTCGTGCTCAGCTAAAGGTCAAACTCATTCCGTTAGATCCCATCAAGCTTCCTCAACGCTGTCATCCTTCCCCTTTTGCCTTGTGGGAATTTACGATACTGATCCTTTGTCTCCCACTACCCCCACCCCTTCCATCACCGTCACATCTCGAGGAAGCCCCCTGCCTTAATGCTCGGGAGGGCAGGAGGACAGTGCTCAGAGGGGTGTTTGTGGGAGGCCAGGAGATAGCCAGAGGGGTTCTGTGCTGTAGCTGACCCAGGGCAGCACAGTGGCATAGCGGATAGAGGTCCTGCCTCGTAGCACCAGAGACCCAGAGTTCGATCCTAATCCCGGGCACTGTCTGTACGGGAGATGACATGTTCTCCGTGTGGCCGCATGGGTTTCCTCCAGATGCTCCGGTTTCCTCCCACACTCCAAAGACATTGGGGTTTGTAGGTTAATCAGCCTTTGTAAATTGCCCCTAGTGTGTAGGGAGTGGACGAGAAAGTGGGATAACATAGAACTAGCATGAACGGGTGATCGATTGTCAGTGTGGACTTGGTGAGTCTACCATTGAAAACCCGACTCCACTCCGACCATCAGCCACCCGTTCACACTAGCTCTATGTCATCCTAATTTCTCACCCAGGCGTTCACAGGGAGAACGGGCAAACTCTGCACAAATAGCCCCCGAGGTCAGGATCGAACCCGCGCCTCTGGTGCTGTGAAGCAGCAGCTCTACCAGCTGCAGCATTGGCGGGAATAAGATTAGCATCAGCAGAATACATCTTTAATCTAGAGTGCAGAGTGCTGGAGGGACTCACCGAGTCATGTCAGCATCTCTGGAGGACACAGATAGGTAAGGACCCTTCTTCAGAGTCTGAAACATAGAAACATAGTCACATAGTAAAAAGGTGCCATTCAAAAAAGTAGGCCAAACAGCCCTTTGAGGATCATGGCCAATCATCCAAAATCAGTACCCCGTTCCTGCTTTCTTCCCATACCCCTTGATTTTGTTAGCCCTTACAGCTGTATCTGTAACTCTCCCTTGAAAACATCCAGTGATTTGGCCTCCTCTGCCTTTTGTGGGGGAGGGTCCAGATCGGAAACGTCGCATGTCCATGTCCTCCAGAGATGCTGCCTGACCCGCTGAGTAACTCCAGCACTTAGCAGTTCTACACAATATTCTGGCATCCGCAGTTTCTTGTGTCTCCATTTATAGTCTAACTCCTGCAGCTCCGTCAGTGGACTAAGAACTCGTGTTGGCGGCGAACAACTGCCCGAGGAAACAGAGGAGATTAAGAGGAAGGAAGAGGGAATAAATGGTTGGAAATAATGTGAACAATTCCACTTCGAGATTAATAATAGACTATTGACTTGGCCCTGGTTTAAAGACCTGATTTACATTCATAGCACGCAGCCCAGACAACAACAGTACAATCCAGTCGATAACCCCCATCGTTCAGCTGTCAGCCAGGGTCTTGGTTAGGACACACTGTGGCCCACCCCCTATAAGGGACGAGAGATGATGGCAGGACAGCACTGCCGGTTTTTCAATCTCTGCCATAGGGCCCTCAAGACGCCACCATCCGCCATCGCTCACGCATACAAACCCGGTGACGTTCACTCGTTAAGGGAAATATCAATGAATTGTTGTAAATAATGATGCGGAGGCACATAAAAGTCCCACAGGCAGCAAGGCTGCTTGTAAAGGGATATTACCTTTAACCAGAAACGCACAGCAGTCCTGATTCAATTGTTTGTCAAGTACCTCATGGAATAATGCAAACTGGTTCAAATCATGAATTTGACACAATTCACATTGTGAAATGAATGATTTTCTGATCCTTCTGCAAGGGACTGACCCAGAGGTAGGGTTGCCAACTGTCCAGTATTAGTTGGGACATCCCGTATATTGGGCTAAATTGGTTTGTCCCATACGGGAGCGCCCTTGCCCCGTATTTGACTGCTACTACTGGGGTCGAGGGGATTGTCGGGTCGGAGCGCCGTGTCCGGCCCCGCCTCACCCGTCCCGACGTAGTGCAGCCCATGGAGTGCAGCAGCAGCTGCTCACCCGTGACCCCGTTGGTCGGCAGCCCGGCCAGCTGTCTGACCTTCGGACCTTCGCTTACCGCCGACACCACCACCACCCCTCCTTCTCATGGCCGATCATCGGTTCACGAGCTGGATGGGGCGCCGGAATTTGCGCGCGACGTCGCGCGAGCCAAAACTCCTCAGCTGGCCGCGCTGGGCTTTGTGTGCAGTCCAGCACCCGGGCCAACTCATCATTCACCCAGCCAGGGCCGAGTCGGTCAACGAATTCCCGTCGGGAATTTGTCCCTTATTTTGACCTTTTGTCCCTTATTTGGGAGTGAGAAAGTTGGCAACCCTACCCAGATGCCCCATCTAGGCTGCACCCATTTGTCCGCATTTGGTCCACATTCCTCTACACATTTTCTACCCGTGTACCAGTCCAAATGTCTTTTAAATGCTAAGACATTGTTAGCTGCTTCAACTGCTTCATCTGGCTGTGTGTTCCGTACACACACAACCCTCCGACCTGGGGAAAACATTCAGAATTCAGCCGATCTCCACAGGGACCCAGTCGATGAGATCAGATCTCTGAATGCTACATGCAGCAGTAACTGATGGTAAGAGCCAAGAGCAGCCAGCATTTCTTTCTGTGGCATAGCAGCCGACAATAGTGACACCCTAACTCCTAGTCAAGGAATCGGACGCTGTACTAAATGAGCTGCCAAATCCAATGGACCTTTACCTTTACGCTGTCTTTGTGGATTATAATCTGGGCTCCAGTTAAGCGTAATTGTAAAGCATTACTTTTCCATCTCGCTGTTCCTGATTTTAATAGGGGATATCATCAGGTGGACCTTTCCACTCACAACAGTGGAAGACTCCAATAGACCTCTAGAAAAGAGATAACAGCATTGAGAGTTAGAGGCGTTAGTGAGCGCGGAGGCTGTGCAATACTAAAGAGGCGGCAGGGAAATAGAAAGAAGGATTTGGTTGAACGATACAGCATGGAAACAGGCCCTTCGGTCCACCAAGTCCACTCTTGACCAGCGATCACCCGTTCACACTGATTCTATGCTATCCCACTTTCTCATCCACTCCCTACACACTCGTGGCAATCTACAGAGGCCAATTAACCTGCAAACCCACCCGTCTTTGGGATGTGGGAGGGAACCGGAGCACCCGGAGGAAATCCACAGGGAGAACGCGCAAACTCCACACAGACAGCACCCGAGGTCAGGAGCAAACCCGGGTCTCTGGCGCTGTAAGCAATCTAAAACAATCTAAAACGAAAGAGCACATACAATTAATGAGAAAGAGGGAATAAAAAGTGATATGGGGCGAAAAGAGAGAAAAATGAAGGAGTTAATAGTGTGCTGTTAAAGCTATGGATATTTTTGGAAAAGAACTTTGACTAATATCACCATTCACATCATCACAAGCCTTTCCAAACACAAATGTACATTATTAATTGAGAAGGGAATAAAGCATACCATTATACTGTACATAATCTACAGCATAAATTACACAGATGGTTATAGCATTTACTGCAGAGAAGATTTTGCACAGCCCAAAGGCTCAATGTTCACATTCCACATCAAACTTCTCCCTCTCTGCTACTCTTTGAATCTTCTCTGTACTTATTTCTCCAGTGCTTTCATAACAACCTAAACTACACACAATATGCCGTGTGATCTGAATGAGTTGATATGAGAATGC
Source organism: Okamejei kenojei (assembly GCA_035221665.1). Classification (NCBI taxonomy): domain Eukaryota; kingdom Metazoa; phylum Chordata; class Chondrichthyes; order Rajiformes; family Rajidae; genus Okamejei; species Okamejei kenojei. Next base: position 22,850,482 of record CM069155.1, read on the forward strand.
AATGTTACCTGCCTGATTTTATTCAACGAGAAACGAGTCCAGGCACTCTGTCTGCTATTTTAATGACCTTTTCTACATCAGCCAACGTACGGATCTATACAAACCTGTACAAACCTCTTTGCTGCTATACTCCTGTGATTCCTTTGCTTCGAAAGAAGATATGACCTCCTTTAAAAAATAACCAGCTCACATTTTATTATAGTGTATTTAGGCCACCAGCATTATCAAGGACCAATCTCACCCCCATCATTCCCTCTCCCATCAGACAAGATGCACAGAAGTGTGAAAACGCACACCGCCAGATTCAGGGACAGTTTCCTCCCAGCTGAGCCATTCTATCAGGCAACGGAACCATTCTATCGCCAACTAGAGAGCGGGCCAGAGCTACTGTCTACCTCATTGGAGTCTCTTGGACTATCTTTAATTGGACTTTTCTGGACTTTATCTTGCACTAAACGTTATTCCCTTTATCCTGTATCTACACTGTGGATGGCTGGGTTGTAATCATGTACTGTATGGTCCATTGACTGGAAAGCACACAACAAAACACTTGACACTGTATGTCAGTACACGTGGCAATAAACTCAACTAAAGTCATGCAAAAAAAACCTTTTTATTGGCACCGGCCCACCTGGGCACCAATCTTGCGTACACTCCAGCCCCTTGCAATTTGCCTACGGGAACAATTTGTCCTGCGGTGGACACCATCTCCCTTGTACTACATTCAGCTCTTGATCACCTTGTCAATAAGAACACCTAAGTCAGGTGTTCATTGACTACGGATTAGCCTTCAACGCCTTGAAATGCACCAAGAACATAACACGGAAACAGGCCTTTTGGCCCACAACCCCTGTGCCAATCATAATGCCAGGACCAACTCTTACGTGCCTGCACATAATGCATATCCCCACATTGGGCTTCACCAAACACATTGTTACCTGTTACTTGAATCTTTCAGTGGGTAATTATTCACTGATTTCTAATGTTGATTTGTCCTCAATATTAAGAAATGACGAACAGATGAATTTGATTTAATCCAGTCTGAAGAAGGCTCCTGACCCAAAGTAGACATAAAATGCTGAAGTAACTCAGCGGGACAGGCAGCATCTCTGGATAGAAGGAATGGGTGACGTTTCGGGTCGAGACTCAGTCTGAAGAAGGGTCTCGACCCAAAACATTACCTTTTCCTTCTATCCAGAGGTGCAGTCTGTCCCGCTGAGTTGCTCCAACATTTTGTGTCTATCTCCAATGTATACCAGCATCTGCAGTTCCTACCTACACATTTCATCCTGACCCAAGATGTTTTCTGTCTATTCCCCCACTGATGCTGCCCGATCCATTGAGTTCCTCCAGCACCTTATGCTTTGTTCAAGATTCCAGCATTGGTACTTCCTTGTGTCTCTCTTTAATCTAATCCCTTGTAGTTACTTCTATTGTTAACGTTTAATTCATTGAGTTGACGATGCCTTTTGATGGCATCAGGTTTTACTTATTGACATCACCGGTGGTTTGTACTTTGCCTTTTACTCCTTTTAAGCTTAAATAACATTTTATTGCATTAAAGGTAAATTAGTTTTCAAGTCAAATATCGAATGCAATCTTTCCTACTTAAAGCTGAGGTTTTTTTTTTCAAACTGTTCTTCATTTTAAGGTTGCCTCTGATGATTGGTTATTTAGCCTGTGGGGCTATTCAATGATCTCTGCCAACATCAATATTTATGTTGTTTGTGATTTATGATTTAGCCTGATTATAAACTTCCCACAAGAGAAAGAAATACCCCAAAGGCTCAGAATACAAACCTAAAATGACACTCGGGAGTAGTTCAAGATTCTGTTACCTGAGGTAGTTACCCACCTGTTGACAAACAATTAGAAAATGGCTAATCAATAGGGCTTGGTTATTCTGGTGGGTTTTACTGGGTTTTACTGGGCAGGGTAGCAATGAGTATTTCAAGCATAACTATCACCCACCCAGCCAGCAGTGTCTGAGGTTGTGCGGGACCGCTCAATGGAGACCACCTCACTCCCTTCTCCAACCATGCATGCCTGCACACGCACACATACATACTCCTTCACACGCACATATACACCCACTCAGAGTGAGCGGCACCAGTGGTAGAGCTGCTGCCTTCCAGTGCCAGGGAACTGGGCTCAATCCTGACTAGCGGGCGCTGTGTGCACAGAGCTTGCGCATTCTCCTTGTGACCGCGTGGGTTTCCTCCAGGTGCTCTGGTCTCTTCCACACTCCAAAGACATGCAGGTTTAATTGGCTTCTGTAAATTGTCCCGTGAGTGTATGGGTGATCGCTGGTCGGAGCCGATTCGGTGGGACACTGTATCTCTAAACTAAATGAAACGAAACATATATGCACGCACACACACGCGCACACATACACACATGTACACAGACACTCACACTCTCGGACACGCACACACTCACATACACTCATGCACACACACTCACACACCTACACACACACTCACACACATACATGGTACCAATGTGGACAGAGTTAACACACCACACATGCATGCATACATGTATGTGCATGTAACACTGACGTGTAAGTGCGTACATTTTGTGTACACAAAACATTGCACAAGGTACAGATATACACGTATATATTTTCAATCATGCAATAATGTACACGCACCTGCCCATGAACACGTATAATGCAGGGCACTGAATTGCATGTGTGCAAATTGGATACATCTGCATGACACACATGAACATGCACACAAATGTATAACACTTATGGGACTATGCACATATGTTAGCACAGGCACGCGCCTCCATGCATGCAGTCACAAAAGTGTAGATGCACATGCCCAAATGCAGATGCACAAAGACATCTGTAGACATGCACGTACATACATGGGCACACACACACGTCTGAATGAAAGGAGAATGGGAAAATTATTTTAAAGAGCTAGAGAGAGAGAGGTTGTGCAAAATCTACAATAAAGGCGATAGAGTAAATCGTTATCTCTTTGTGTCCATTCTGGTGAATTGTTTATCCTCTCACAGACGTGCTGACAATGCAGAACAGATCTCTGAGGTGACCGATCAATTAGATGCGACCAATAATTGCCTATAATGATTGGTGAAGTCAATGTTTTAATTTTGTAAAAGACTAACAAGTGATTGTTTGATTTCAAAGTCAGTGATGGGATGCAAAATGATGGATTGCCGTAATCGGTCAGAATTGGAACTGAATGGTAATGAATTCATTTAAAATAATTGCTGTACTATTCTTCCGTTCACCGCAGTCATTGCCCTCCACTTCTCCCCTCCCCTCTTTGGCTGCGGTTTTGCATAAAGTATACGTAACGATGCAGCAAGGTAGTGAAGGAGCATTCAATATAATCTTATTACAGGAGGAAGATGACCAAACGTTATTGCCTTCCCATCACAGTGAGGAATGTTGATTCCACTGTGGTGGATGTCTATGTTAAACTTTATTTTATGTGCTGTGTGTATTTTTGCTGTTTTACTTAGTATGGCTGTATGGTAACTCGAATTTCACTGTACCTTAATTGGTACATGTGACAATTAAATTGAATCTTGAATCTTGAATCTAATAGTGCAAATGATCAAAGTATCTTTCTCTGGGACTTACGGAAAGCGATTGATTCTATTCAGAGGAAGATGATGCAGGGTGTTAATTTCTATGCATATACAGTATTGTTCGAATAAAGTTTGATGAATAAAATTGACTTTGACTGTTCAGGTAATGGGCTGGTAATAGAACCGTATCTGATCTTCATCAGCCCCGTCCTTCAGTTATAGGACTGGGTCAGTCGGGGGGGGGGAGAAGTAAAACAGTGGATTGCAGCACGCAGATGATTCACAACTGTGTGAAAGGATGTATCTGGGACGCGGCTGCCTTACAGTCCCATGCATCTACAGATCATGTCCGTTATCTTGGCTAAGGTTGGCAAATTACCCATGGGAGAAAATGAATCACCTTTGAGGAAGGTGATGGAAGAGGAACTCCTCAACCACGGCAAGTAATGCACGGGGCAAGACAATGAATGCTGCAGTGAGCCGCAGCTGCGAGAGCCGCTGCCTCACTGCACCAGAGACCCGGGTTTGATCCTGACCTCGAGTGCTGTCCGTGCGGCGTTTACACCGTTTTCCGTGATACCCCCCTGGGTTTCCTCCGGGTGCTCCGGTTTCCTCCCACGTCCCAAAGTCGTGCTGGTTTGTAGGTTAATTGTCATCTGTAAAGTTGGCCCTAGAGTGCAGGGAGTGACTGTGGAAATGGGGATAACGTAGAACTACTGTGAGCGGGAGATCGATAGTTGACGTGGGTGTGATGGGCCGATGGCTGAAGCATCTCACATCTGGCTTGGGCAGCTTACAACCCAGTGGTATGACTATTGAATTCCCAAACATCAAGTAGCCCCGGCATTCCCTCTCTCTCTATCCCTCCCCTGCCCAAGTCGCACCAGTTTCTTGTTCTCACCTAGCAAACAGCTCACAGTGGCTCGTTTCCTTTATCATAGTTATTATTATGCAAATCTTTCATTCGTTTGTTCCATATCTCTCTTCTTCACCATCTATATCTCTCATTTCCCTCTTCCCGAGCTCTAGTCTGTAGAAGAGTCTCGAACCGAAACGTCACCCATTCCTTCTCTCCCGAGATGCTGCCTGTCCTGCTGGGTTACTCCATCATTTTGTCTCTGTCATTGGTGAACCGAAAGCCCTCTTTCCACGCTGTATCTCTAATTTGAACTAAACAGTCTGTGCCACTTTACTCAGCTTCCTTAAACACTGGGAGTCATCTGCCGATCACCAAGAACGTTTCCAATAAATACAGTCAGACAGCACGGAAACAGACCCTTTGGTCCACTTGCCCATGCCAACCAAGATGCCCCATCTATGTTAGTCCCACCTCACCTTTGGCCCAGATCCCTCTAAAACCTTCCTATTCATTGGGCCTGTCCACATGTCTTTTAAATATTGTTATTGTACGTGGCTCAACCACCTCTTCTGGCAGCTCGTTCCATATACTTATCGCACCCTGTGTGAAAAATAGTTATTGGTGGGTAGTCCTTCCATTCCTCCCCCCTCCATCCCCTTACACCCATATTTATCCTTCTGGCTTTACATTTCACTCCTCACCTCTCCTCATCCATCCCTTTAAACTCTTCCCCTCATCTGTACCCACCAATCACTCACCAGGCTTTATCTTGTCCCCACCTACATTCCAGCTTTCTCCCCCCCGTTATAATCAGTCTGAAATAGGGCCCTGACCCGAAACGTCGTCCATCCAGGTCCTACAGAGATGCTGCCTGACCCGCTGAGTTCATAAGTTCATACTCTACAGGAGCAGAATTAGGCCATTTGGCCCAATCTGCCATTCAATCATGGCTGATCTATCTTTCCCTCTCAAGCCCATTCTCCTGCCTCCTCCCCGTAATCCCTGACACCCGAACTGATCAAGAATCGGTCAACCTCCACCTTGAAAATATCTATTGACTTGGCCTCCACGGCCTTCTGTGGCAGTGAATTCCACAGATTCACCACCCTCCGACTAACAAAATTCCTCCCCATCTCCTTTCTAAAGGTACGTCCTTTTATTCTGAGGCTGTAACATCTGGTCCTCAACTCTCCCACTAGTGGAAACATCCTCTCCACATCCAGTCTATCCAGGCCTTTCACTATTCAGTAATTTAAATGAAGTAAACCCCCCCCCCCCCCCCCCCCCCCCCCTCCACCCTCCCATCCTTCTAACCACCAGCCGGTTGTATTTTTTGTAAACCAGGGTCTGCAGTTCCTCGTGCCTCCTTCCATCCTATGGTTGATTTGTATTTGAGATGGTTAACAATGCCTCCCCCCTCCCCACCAAAAATAATGTGTGACCTTATCTGTGTTTTAAGCTGCGTCCCATAGTCTCTCACTCTGCCCTTGGCAGCCAAGGTAGAATTCCCAGGAACGTTCACCTTAAGGATGAGGGATGGTTTCCAAGCGAGGGAACGACTCCTGGAGAACGCATGGAATTGCATTGGCTGCAATTTAAAGATTCCTTCACCGTGGGGGCTCTGTGCTAAAGTCAAGAGTGATTGCTTCTAACTTATTGCTTCCTGGCCTGTAGATAAAGCGAGCTACCTCATTCAATTAAAACCCACTGTTACTTGCAAGCAGTGAACTCAACTATGAGCCATCATTACTCTGTGCCTAATACCTTCTAATGATGGAATGAACTTGCCGCAATTTTAAAATCATTACACCTTGGTTTATTAATGAAAAAAATATTTGCTTGCGTACCATAAAGGAAGGATTATAATCAGCAAATATTCACAGTCAGATGCATCAACTGCTTCAGATTTTTATTTTAATCATTATCTTTCTCTGCCGCTGTCAAGGGAGATCATCCTGTTACACCGGGCACACCGATGTATTTGTTGTCAGCCTGTAGTCTCTGGGGTAGTGTAGGACTGAGAGAACAAAAACAATGATGCGATTGCCAGAGGTGGCAAGGCAATGGGGCTTGTTCCGTTATTTACAGTTTGCTGCAACAGGCAGATTTAATGTTGGAGGAATTCAGATTAATTCCTCTCAGAATAGGTCGGCACGGTGGCGCAGCGGTAGAGTTGCTGCCTTACAGCGCTTTTGCCGCCTGAGACCCGGGATTGATCCCGGCCACGGGTGTTGTCTTCACGTTCTCCCCGTGACCTCGTGGGTTTGCTCCGAGATCTCCGGTTTCCTCCCACACTCCAAAGACGTACAGGTTCGTAGGCTAATTGGCTTGGTGTAAATTAAAAATTGGTGCGTGTAGGATAGTGACAATGTGTGCGGGGATCACCGGACTCGGTGGGCTGAAGGGCCTGTTTCCGCGCTGTATCTCTAACCTGGGCCCCACGGATTAAATAATGTCGGCAATGATGTGAGTAGGATGTACCTGCCAGCTGCAGGCCTTACTCAGAAAACACCTGCCAAACACCTCTGCCGTTTTTAAAGGAAGATACCTTTTGTAATTTGCTTCCACCACGCAGCTCGGAGTCTCACTTGGGTGGTGAGGAGGATTATAGAACAATTCTAGATTAAATTAGATCCTTCTGAATCTTCTGAATTTTTTGACGTCGCAGGGCAGTTCTCTGCATATCGCCAACTTGGTCAATTTTACATTTTTATCAAGCCAATTAACCTACAAACCTGTACGTTTTTGGAGTGTGGGAGGAAACCGAAGATCTCGGAGAAAACCCACGCAGATCACGGGGAGAACGTACAAACTCCATACAGACAGCGCCCGTCGTCGGGATCGAACCCGGGTCTCTGGTGCTGCATTTTGTTGTAAGGCAGCAACTCTACCGCTGTGCCACCGTGACCGCTAGATTAGATTAGAGGTAGAGCGTGGAGACAGGCCCTCCGGCCCACCGGGTCCGCGCCGACCAACGATCACCTATTCCCACTAGTTCTATCCTACATTCCAGGAGACAATTTACCGAGGCCAATTGACCTACAAAACTGCACGTCTTTGGGATGTGGGGGGAAACCGAAGCACCTGGAGAAACCCCACATGGTCACAGGGAGAACGTACAAACTCCGTACAGACGGCACATGTAGACAGGATCAAACCCAGATCTTTAGTACTGTAAGGCAGTAACTATCGAAAAAAAAACCTCACCTGTGGTCACCTACTATCTGTCGTGCTTTGTCCTACCTCTCCACTCTCCCAGCATTCTTCCCCCTCCCTCCCTTCAAACAGTCTGATGAAGGGTCTCGACCCAAAACATCACCTATCCATATTCCTTGACCCCCTGAGTTACTCCAGCACTTTGTGTCTTTTTTCGTGTGGATGGTCTCTGGTATCTTATCCAACAGATCGAATTCCATATAAGAGCCCAGAGAGAGTGTTTAATTGCCATATGTGCCGTTGGGGAACATTGAAATTCTTCCTCGCCGTAGCATAGAGGTCTGTATGCACAGTACTCTATAAATAACATAATAAACAAAGTAATAATTCAATAAATGATGAACAAAGGCTAAGGGGTGATGTAATGGAGGTGTATAAGATCACGAATTGATAGGATAGGTTTAGATGGATTAGGGCCAAATGCGGGCAGGTGGTCCTTGTGTAGATGGGGCATGTTGGTCAGTTGGGCAAGTTGGGGAAAGGGCCCGTTTCCATTTTGTATGCCTCCAAATAATAAAACCCATTATTAGAGCACTAGAGGCTGAGTCCCTATTGCAACAAACTGTCTGTGCGACCACAGTCAGTGGGAGTGAGCAGGGTATTATATCACGAGAATCGTGTGAAACCAGTGGGCCTGTTCCTGGCCAGACTTACTCCTGCTCTAATCGGCATCATCACCAGGGAGAGGTCAGGTGAAGCATGCTGCTTAATCCCACAGGTCTGTGGCAAAGTTGTGATTCCACCCCACTGCCACGGGAGAAGTGACTGGAGTCTCTCGTACTGGATGGATGGGTTGTAGTCATTCATTCATCATCGTTGAAAACATTGGCGACGCAGTGGTGCTGGTTTCCAAACGGGAACGGTGACGGACGCACCACACACCTCTGACCTCCAGTTCCTGCGGACCTCCGCCGCTGGAAGTCTAGGATTTTGTTGTGTGTGCTTTATCATCATTCCTTACAATGCTAATGTACGACAGTGATCGCAACTTCTACTGGTGTGGATGGCCGTTTGCTCGCTAGAAGCTCACCCGCCATTTGACCGGTCCCGCTGGGGGTCCACAGCCCCCTCCTCACCCGGCAAACCAGGCGGGGGAGACGGTTTAGTCGCCGACTATCCGATCATGGAGCAGGTAGCACGGGATTACACGGTACCCGTGGCGGGGGGAACTCCCCCCCCCCCCCCCCCCCCCCCCGACCTGACCTGGGTTGTAGGGTGTCTGATGAAGATGTCCATGGAATGGAACCAGGAGACTGAAGGGGTCTCACCACCAAGGCTGGTGGGCATGGGGAACGAGTTGCCAGAAGAGTTAGTTGAGGCATGTAAAATAATATTTAAAAGACACTTGGGCAGGTATAGGGTCAGGAATTGTTTAGCGTTTGTGGGCCAGTCGTGGGCAAATGGAACTAGCATAATGGGAGATATTGATTTTCATGGAAGAGTTGGCAAAGTTCCTGTTTCCATGCTCTATGACTATGACTCGAATACAGTGAAAATCAGGGGAAAATGAAAGGTTAGACACAAATACTGGAGTAACTCAACGGGTTACAGCATCTATGAGGCAGCATCTATGGATAGAAGGAATGGGTGATGTTTCGGGTCGGGACCCTTCTTCAAACTGACCCCCACACAATCAGCGTTTCTCCAAAGACGCTGCCTGACCCGCTGAGTTACTCTGGCACTTTGTGTCTATCTTCTGTGAGAATGTTCAACATCAGCAGCTGAGCGTTTCCAGGAAAGGAAAATTATGATGGGCAGAATTATTTCTAAGATTTAATGGCAGACTTTTCCCCGCTGTTTCACAGGTGCCCGAGTAAACAAAACAAAAACCAGTGCCTGGTTTCCTCTGGAGTTCCAGAACATGGAGCATAGAACAGAACAGCGTAGGAACAGGCCCTTCGGTCCACGATCCCCACGCCAAACATGGTACCGGTTAAGGAATAGGTGACGTTTTGGTTTGAGACCCTTCTTCAGACTGTGAGTCAGGGGAAAGGGAAACGAGAGATATAGATGGTGATGTAGAGAGATATAGAACAAATGAATGAAAGATATACAAAAAAAGAGATATAGAACAAATGAATGAAAGATATACAAAAAAGTAACGATGATAAAGGAAACAGGCCATTGTTAACTGTGGGCTAGGTGAACACAAGTACAGACGATGAAACTCGTTCTGTGCTGAACACTTGGGTGGTGGAGGGATGGAGAGAGAGGGCAAGCAAGGATTACTTGAAGTTACCACTGGGTTGTAAGCTGCCCAAGCAAAATATGAGATGCTGTTCCTCCAATTCACGTTTGGCCTCACTGACAATGGAGGAGGTCTAGGACAGAAAGGTCGGTGTGAGAATGGGAAAGAGAGTTTGGCAACTGAGAGATCAGGTAGGTCCAGGTGGACTGTGTTCAGCAAAACATCTCGACCCAAAACGTCACCTATTCCTTTTCTCCAGAGATACTGCCTGACCGCTGAGTTACTCCAGCTTTTTGTGTCTATCTTCAGTTTAAACCAGCAGCTGCAGTTCCTTCCTACACATGATACCAGTTAAACTAACCTCCTCTGCCTGTACATGGTCCATATCCCTCCGTTCCTTAAAAATCCACGTGCCTACCTAAAAGCGTCTTAAATGCCACAGCCGTATCTACCTCCACCACCAACCACAGCAGCAAGGTCCAGGCATCCACCACCTTGTGTGTAAAGAATTTGCCCCACACATCTCGTTTACTCTTTGTCCCTCTCAACTTAAAGCTGTGCTTTCTGATCTTTTACATTTCCATCCTGGGGGAAAAGGTTCTGACTGTCTACCCTATCTTTGCCTCTCATGATTTCATATACGAACACGTCCCCCTTCAACATCGAACATTCCGAGTTTGCTCATCAGGGCTTTTCCAGGTATTTACAGTGGCACAGCAGATAGAACCGCTGCCTCACAGCACCAGTGACCCCGGTTCGATCCTGACGTCAGGTGCTGCCTGCGTGGAGTTTGCACGTTCTCCCTATGACCGCGTGGGTTTCCCTCTGGAGCTCCAATTTCCTCCCATATCCCAAAGGTTTGTAGTTCGATTTGCGTCTGTAAGTTGCCTTGTGTAGATAGTGGATGAGAAAGTGGGCTGGCATAGGCCTAGTGTGAACGGGAGATAGATGGTGGGCCGAGTGGCCTATTTCCATGCTGCATCTCTAAACTAACCAAACTGCCATTCTGTGCAGAAGGGAAATGCACAGTTCTGGTACCTGCCTGTTTCGTAGCTGCCTGTTTAGTCTATCACGTAAGCGCAAAAAAAGATGTTTTCTTTCATGAGAAAGAAATTCCTTGTAAGGAAGGAATGGTCGGTGCGTAAACGGGCGAGCCAGAGTCTCTCTGTGTTTAATGAAAGCATGGTTCAGGGAAAGCCGGCATGGAAGGTGCAGGGAGCAGCCACTAACAGATTCATTAAACCCACCGCACAGCAGCAATAAACAATCAATTTATTTCACCAGGCGGTCTGAATGATTGCCAACAGCTACACACACAACGGCCCTTGAGAGGGGACAGCAGGCAAACACTCAAACCTCAAGCACCACGCAAGCATATTGCGCTGCACGGAGCCCGATAAAAAATTTTTTTTAGAAAATCTTTTGCGATTATCATTTCAAGATGGGAATTTTATTGAACAAAAACTGAGCTGACTGCTGATTGAACCTTTCAAATCCTTTTTTCAGCGAGATGAAATGGATCAGAGCGTGCAGGGGAGGTGGAACCCAGGCAGAGAGATGTGTCGGAAATTCAATCACAACATGCTGGAAATGCCCAGGAGGTCAGGCAGGATCTGCAGAGAGTGAAACGGGGCTGACGTGTCCGATTAACACCCAACGAGTTCAGAGTTACAGCATGGAAACAGGCCCTTCGGCCCACCGAGTCCATGCCGACCATCGATCACCCGTTCACGCTGGTTCTGCGTTATTCCACTTTCTCATCCACTCCCTGCACACACGGGGCAATTTACAGAGGCTGATTCACCTACAATCCCGCACATCCTTGGGGCTCTTTCACTGCTCCCCCTCTGTGATTCCCGCTGCTCTGAGGGTACTGTCCAAACCACCTCTACCCCATTGTCCTGGAATTGGTGCGCTACAATGCTGAGATCTATATTCTGCACTCTGTATCTTTCCCTTTGCTCCAGCTATTGCATTTGAGTTCGACTTATAGAGTCATAAAGTCACTGAGTGATACAGTGTGGAAAGTGGCCCTTTGGCCCAACTTGCCCACACCGGCCAACATGTCCCAGCTACACAAGTCCCCCCTGCCTGCGCCTGGTCCATATCCCTCCAACCTTGTCCTATCCACGTAACTCTCTAACTGCTTCTTAAAAGCTTTGGATAGTCCCTGCCTCATCTACCTTCTCTGGCAGCTTGTTCCATACACCCACCACCCTTTGTGTGAAAAGGTTACCCCCTCAGATTCCTATTAAATCTTTTCCCCTTCACCTTGATTGTATTGGTTGTATTTAAAAATATATATCATCTGAACTGATTAGATCACATGCGAAGCAAAGCTCATCATCACCCTGGCTCGCTACACGTGACAGTAAAAAACCTCGGCCTGCGTTATGTAGCGGTTTTATTTTCCGAGAGAGAAATAGATTCACTCCAGTACTTGAGTGAAAGAGGATTCATTCCGATTCACAGCCAGCATCTTGTCACAGTGGGTCCCAACAATCACACAAGTGTGTAATTCACATGAAATTCTATAAACTTAAATGACTGTGTTAAGGCAGTAATTTTATTCAGGAGACAACTGCTTTATAATCGAGCATGCTGACACCAATCTCATTTTCGGCAAAGCTGTTTTGTTATAAAAAAGTCCTTCAGAGTGCAGCTCAACACCTTTCCACCATCTGCAGGTTTAGCTCGGTGTCACTGGCACTATCTCTGCTGTGTTTGTTGATAACATCATGCTATTTTACTGCACTGCAAATAAATATTATCATTCAGAGTTATTACGACTGGAAGCTTGTCTTTCCTCTTGGCCCAGAGATCAAACCCAATTGAGCACAAGATTGATGTCAACACTTCTGTGGAACAGGGAGAACATCACTCGGGGCGGTGCTGTTCCTTGGCTGAGCCATTAAATCAAAGTTCCTTCTACCCCTCATAGTAGCTTACAGCACGGAAACAGGCCCTTCGGCCCAACTTGCCCATGCTGACCAAGATGCCGCATCAACATCTTGCCCACGTTTGGCCCTCATCCCTCTAAAACTTTCCTATCGATGTACCTGTCCAGATGTCATTTAAATATTGTTACTGTACCTGTCTCAACTACCTCCTCTGGCAGCTCATTGCACACACTCACCACCCTTTGGGGAGGTACCTTTACACAAAGTGATGAGGGGGAATATTTTAATCGGAGTGCGGTGAATCTGTGGAATTCTGCCACAGATGGCTGCGGAGGCCAAGATATTGGAGCTTTTTAAAGTTGAGATTGATGGGTTCGTGATTAGCAAGGGTATCAAATGTTACGGGGAGAATAAACGAGAATGGTGTTCAGAGGAAAAAATAGATCAGCCATGATTGCATGGTGGAGTAGACTCAATGGGCCAAATGGCCTAATCCTGGGATGTCAGGACTGTCTTATGAAGAAAGACTGGATAGACTCGGTTTATACTCTCTGGAATTTAGGAGATTGAGAGGGGATCTTATAGAAACTTACAAAATTCTTAAGGGGTTGGACAGGCTAGATGCAGGAAGATTGTTCCCGATGTTGGGGAAGTCCAGGACAAGGGGTCACAGCTTAAGGATAAGGGGGAAATCCTTTAAGACCGAGATGAGAAAGACTTTTTTCACACAGAGAGTGGTGAGTCTCTGGAACTCTCTGCCACAGAGGGTAGTTGAGGCCAGTTCATTGGCTATATTTAAGAGTGAGTTGGATGTGGCCCTTGTGGCTAAGGGGATCAGAGGGTATGGAGAGAAGGCAGGTACGGGATACTGAGTTGGATGATCAGCCATGATCATATTGAATGGCGGTGCAGGCTCGAAGGGCTGAATGGCCTACTCCTGCACCTAATTTCTATGTTTCTATGTTTCTATGCTCTTATGTCTCATAACATTAACCCTCTATATGAAAAGGTTGTCCCTCAGGCTCCTATTAAATCTTTCTTCTCTCACCTTGAACCAATGTCCTGTGGTTCTTGATTCCCCAGCTCTGGGTAAAAGCCTCTGTGCATTCATCCTAACTATTGCCCTCGTGGACTCTCAAGAGAATCTCAGGAGACTTCATCGCAATATATTGAAGGGAAACAGGAACAGATATCCCGAACAATACTTGCCCCACTACAAACCTTGCTAAATGAATATCAATCTGATCATAAGGAACGGGTGACGTTTCAGGTCAAGATCCTTCTTCAGATTTTGGCATACACTGTCCCTATCCCCGAACTCTATCTCCGCTACATTGAAGACTGCATCGGGGCTACCTCCTGCACCCATGCAAAACTCGTGGACCTCTTTAATTTCACTACTAATTTTCATCCTGCAGTCAAATTCTCTTGGACCATCTCTGACATCTCCCTACCGTTTCTTAATCTCGCCATCTCCATCACAGGAGATGGACTATTGACTGCAGTCTGAAGAAGGGTATCGAACCGAAACGTCACCCATTCCTTCTATCCAGAGATGCTGTCTGTCCCACTAGAGAGTTATTCTAGCATTTTGGGTCTATCTTTGGTGTAAGAACTCCAGCATTTGCGGTTCTTTCCTAGACAATCTGATCATTCTGTCATTGTAGTTTATACCTTACAATGTGGCTCCATCTGTCTGAAGAAGGGTCCTGACCTGAAACATGGTCTGTCCATTCCCTTCACAGATGCTGCCTCACTGACTGAGTTCCTAGAGGTGGCACAGCAATAGAGATGCTGCCTAATGCCCCTGTCCCACATAGGAAACCTGAACGGAAACCTCTGGAGACTTTGCTCCCCACCCAAGGTTTCCTTGCGGTTCCCGGAGGTTTTTGTCAGTCTCCCTAATGGTCGAAAGTGGTTTCCGCTTCTTCTATGTTCCAGCGATTATTTCAAAAAATTCAAAACCGGCCGCGACTAAAAATAGGTTGCCGTTTTTAAAATCGGTAATTTTTTAGTTGAAGCCGGTTGCGATGCTAGTTGAAGAAGGTTGCAGGTAGTGGAAGGTAAGACCTCCCTGGTGGAATAAAACTGGGTGAAAAAAAGGTCTTACCTTCCACTACCTGCAACCTCCGGCAACCACCTTCAACTAGCATCGCAACCGGCTTCGACTAAAAAATTACCGATTTTTAAAACGGCAACCTATTTTTAGTCGCGGCCGGTTTTGAATTTTTTGAAATAATCACCGGAACATAGAAGAAGAGGAAACCACGTTCGACCATTAGGGAGACTGACAAAAACCTCCGGGAACCTCCGGGAACCGCACGGAAACCTTGGGTGGGGCGCAAAGTCTCCAGAGGTTTTCGTTCAGGTTTCCTAAGTGGGACAGGGGCATTACAGTGCCATTAAATGGAATTTAATATAGAGAACTCGTGTGTGGGTGATCGTTAGTCGGCATGGACCCAGAGTGCCAAAGGGCTTGTTTCAATGCTGTATCTCTAAAGTAAACACAGAGTTCCTCCAGCACCTTGTGCTTTGCTCTTAATTATGGCATCTGCACTTCCTTGTGTCTCAATGTCTACACCTCAATGTTTTCGACAAGTCTTTGGGAGTTCTGAAGTTGTGTGTAAGCCCTTACAGAATCACAGATCATTCGTTCTTTAAGCCTCGGGTTAAATTAAACATTATTTACCGGCAGCACAGCATCGGAAGAGGTTGGAAGTGGGCAGGGTCTGTTTTTCACAGCAAGCAGCCAATTTTATCTTGGTTAAGAAACTAAATTGCAGCAGAGTCCATTTAAGGAATCGAGGAGCTACAATTGCATCATCTACCAGTAAAGGCAAGGCAATCTCAGCAGAAAAATCAGCACTGTTGGTTACTTAGAGATGAAGTAGATAAAATGAAACCCATTCACTTAGATCAGTGTGGGTCACAAGCTTGATTTACAGAGGCATTTCCCAATTACTCTCCTTGGCCACAACATTGGTATGGTTTGGTCATAAGGTCAGGATTAGGCCATCTGCCTATCAAGTCTACTCCGCCATTCAATCTATCTCTCCCTCCTAACCACAATCTCCTGCCTTCTCCCCATAACCCCATGACTAACCCGTACTAACCAAGAAGCCAATTTGCAACCAATCCCATTGCAATTGAGATATATCTAACCTCAACTCAAACACTTTTTTTCGTGCATGCATTTGAGAGACCTGTTGAGATGTGAATGCAAACTGCTGATTGGTTCATCTGTACCCATTGGCTGCATTTGTTATTCCCTGGTGGCCACCCATCCAATCATTGATCGGACCTGAGCCTCCTTAAGCCTACAACACAGGCAGTAGCAATGAATTGAGGTGAAGGGTCTGGACCCAAAACATCATTTTGCTTCCACTGCTGCTGCCTGTTCAGATGAGTTCTTCCAGCTCTTTTAATTTTTGCAAGCAGTGACAGCATTGGCGCACATTAAGCAAGTCGGATCTGATTAGGGCTAGCACGCCAAGTTTGTTTAGGTTGTCTTATTGTCACGTACACCGACCTACAGTTGGAAGCATTGTGTTGCATGCCATCCACCCGGATCAGATATACGCCCACACATGAACACCATCAAGCCAAGCTTGAGTACAATAGAGAGAGCAAAGGGGGAGATAAAGGGTGCAAAATATTGTTCTCAGCATTGCAGCGCATCAAATAGATTCCGACCCGAAACGTCACCTGTTCCTTGTCTCCAGAGTTGCTGCCTGACGCGCTGAGTTGCTTCAGCGCTATGCGTCTATCTTCAGCATAAACCAGCATCTGCAGTTCCTTCCTACACATTATGGTGCATCGGTTCCATAGACAAACTCCAATGTGCGCAATGGGTAGAAGTGAAGAATTGTATATACTCCGCGACAGATTCTGCAAACGTGCACTTCACTCCCTTTTTCCTTTCACTGCAAAGGGTCCTTAGGAAGGACGTATCAAATGGCAGTGTTCAACGTGGTGTGACTCTACAGTGTGGGATTATAGAGCCATGTGTGTGTCCCACATACTATTTATTTTGCACTGCCTGTTCCAATGCCTGTGCTCGTCCACATACAGTCAGCTCGTCCTCTCAGCTTAGACTGATCTCAGAGGCACAGTAACATTTTCTTTTACTGCTCAACTTTGGCATTTGAGTGTGTTGCTCTCTCCAGGAACATTCAATTACACATTTACAGGCACGGCTACTGTCTGTATTAAACAAAAAGGGAACAGGAAGCTGCGAGTGTTTAACGGGTGTCTTAAATATCCCAGTGCTTTATTAAACTGCGGTGGCAACAGCAGGCGCCAAGATGTAGGGAATCAGTCATTAGCCAATACGCACTTGCAATCCAGTACTTTCCTTCAACAAATCCATTTTAACCTTGCTACTG
Organism: Okamejei kenojei; assembly: GCA_035221665.1. NCBI lineage: Eukaryota > Metazoa > Chordata > Chondrichthyes > Rajiformes > Rajidae > Okamejei > Okamejei kenojei. The sequence continues at coordinate 22,867,597 of CM069155.1, forward strand.
TTACGCCAACAACAACCAAAATGTTTGCGGTGGAAAAACCATTTGGGGCTGGGAGTCCATGTGTCCAATTACATGTTGACCCATCCCAAGGATCCATCAACTCTGAGGTCAAGCGCTTGCTGTGCTGCACCTCCACCCCTAGATGTCCTCAGCAAGCTGTGTTACTGGCACTCGCCATGCATGTCAGTGACATTTAGTGATGGGAGGGGACAATATTCTCCTGATAATTCATCAACTTCCACCCCTGGAGCCACACTCTCTCCAGCCCAGATCAGGAGTTCTGGATCACTTGCTATCGGACACAGGTTGATTCCAACAGGGCTCCGGCCATCTTTCCTATCATGGGTCATTGTCCCAGATGTCATCTTCTCCTCCTTGTCTCAGGAGGTTTGGATGTGTTGCCCATCCCAATCTTCTCGTCAGACTTGTTTTCTCCCGTCTGAAGAAGGATTCCTACCCGAAATGTCGGCTGTTATTTTTCTCCAGAGGTGCTGCCTAACCCGCTGAGTTTCCCCAGCATTTTGTGTCTATCTCCCACTCCTCTCTACAGATTCCACCAGGTTCCACCAAGACCAAGCAACTAGTGCACTTTCCGAGAGTCACACGCAGTCCAGAACGGTGGGCAGCATTAATCGTACTGACAGAACAACAGTTTCCACTGGGATTAAGAATATTTATTTGAACAGGGTTCCTTCCTCAGTTTCCAAAGAACCAAGTTTCCTTGGTAATTAGCCTTCAAATGTTCTGGCTCTTGAATTGGAGATGGGATGTATTTTTGTCCACTTGTTTTGGGTCTCTGTCTCGTTCCTCCACCAGCAGACGGGCGTGCAGGAGGTCCAAAGCCCAGATAGATGGGAGGGTGATGTTCCAGCGCATATTGTTGGCCGTCCACACTGTACGATGCAGAACTGTGGCTGTGGGTTTATTGTACGATTGCAGCTGCTCAGTGTAATACCTTGTTTTGATATCAAAACCTTATTTTGTATAAAACCATGCGAGGAATAGACCAGGTAGATGCACAAAGTCTTTTGCCCAGAGTAAGTTGATCAAGGACCAGAGGACACAGGTTTAAGGAGAAGGGGAATCTGAGTAGTAACTTTTTCACACAAAGTGTGGTCAGTGTATCTAGTGTAGCTGGGACATGATGGCCAGTGTGGACAAGTTGGGCCTAAGGGCCTGTTTCCACGTTGTATGACTATAATGTTATCAAAACCTTATTTTGATATCCACTCGCTCACTATATCCAATAGGGGTGTATAATGTTATGAGGTAGACAATAAGAACCTTTTATCCAAGATGAAAATATCAAATGATGGAGGGCACAGCTTTTACGATGAGATGGGCAAAGTTGATCTGAAGATAAGGAAGGACCAGCCCAGCTGGATTTATTCTCCTTAATCCCTGGATGATAAGAGGGAATGTAGTGTCCTGCCACTGAGATGACTGATGTCAGCTCGGGTCCCCTCCCATGCTGGATGTCTTGGTGATCACCACTCCAAGCCACGTCACAGGGGAGGAGGTGACCACATAAATGTTTCCAGTGGCTCTGAGCAACGTCCCCACTGACCCCTGGGCATCTCCGCCCCGTGGTTGCTCAAAATGAAGCAGGGTTATTCAGGGTGGCACTGGGAAACTTGTATCCATGCGTCTGGAGCACCTATAAGTTGAATGAAAATGGGGCAAGGATGGGGCCATCTCACAAACTGACCGCCTGCCCATAGAGCAAAGGACAGCACAGAAACAGGCCCCGGGGCCCACGATGTCTGTGCTGAACATTCCAAGACCGATTATGATCTGCCTGCACATAATCCATACCCCTCCATGCCCAGCATAACCATGTGCCTATCCACCACCAACCCTGCCTCCTCCACCACCGCATCTGCCTCCACCACCAACCCTGCCTCCACCCCCACTGTATCTGCCTCCACCACCGCATCTGCCTCCACCACCACTGTATCTGCCTCCACCACCACTGTATCTGCCTCCACCACCAACCCTGCCTCCACCACCGTATCTGCCTCCACCACCACTGTATCTGCCTCCACCACCACTGTATCTGCCTCCACCACCACCGCATCTGCCTCCACCACCACCGTATCTGCCTCCACCACCACTGTATCTGCCTCCACCACCACTGTATCTGCCTCCACCACCACTGTATCTGCCTCCACCACCACTGTATCTGCCTCCACCACCACTGTATCTGCCTCCACCACCACTGTATCTGCCTCCACCACCACTGTATCTGCCTCCACCACCAACCCTGCCTCCACCACCACTGTATCTGCCTCCACCACCTGTATCTGCCTCCACCACCACTGTATCTGCCTCCACCACCACTGTATCTGCCTCCACCACCACTGTATCTGCCTCCACCACCACCGTATCTGCCTCCACCACCACCCCTGCCTCCACCACCACTGTATCTGCCTCCACCACCACTGTATCTGCCTCCACCACCACCGTATCTGCCTCCACCACCACTGTATCTGCCTCCACCACCACTGTATCTGCCTCCACCACCACCGTATCTGCCTCCACCACCAACCCTGCCTCCACCACCACTGTATCTGCCTCCACCACCAACCCTGCTGGCGTGTTCCAGGCACCCATCACCCTCTGTGTGAAATAAAACTTGCATTGCGCATCTCCTTAAAACGTTCCCTTCCTCACCTTAAAGCTATGCCCCCCCAGTGGTTGATATTTCCCTCCTGCAAACAAGTTTCTGACTGTCTACCCTGTCTAGGCCTCTCATCATTTTATATACTTCTGTCTGGTCTCCTCCCAACCTTCAGTGTTCCAGAGCAAACAATCCAAATCTGTCCAACCTCTCCCTGTAGCTAATGCCCTCCAATCCTAATCCTCATAACTATTGTACGGTAGTGGTACAGTACCCTCCAGGCAGCATTCTGGTAAACCTCCTCTGCACCCTCTCCACTTCCTTCTTGTGGTGGGACCACCAGACCTACACGCAATAGTCCAAATGTGGCTGCCGTGAGGGAGGTGGGGGGGGGGGGGGGGGGGTTGGGAGAACAATGGGGGAACTGCCCCGGGGGGGGGGGGAGGGGAATTGGTAACTTTGTAAGCACCCTTTATGGGCAACTATTTGCATACCTTGACAAGGTATGGAAGCAAAATATTTCACTGTGACTTGTCTCATGTGACAATAAGGTATTCAATTCAATTCAATACTATCTGCCCCATCGAACACTTCCTCGCCTCCTCACTGAAGCGGCTGGTATAGGCACACTGATCACACCACTTGCCTAGCTCCCAGAGAATTGGAATGGATGCAAGTCATCGTTGACCCAAAGTGAAAGGTTCAGAAACAGGAGGGTATCTCAGAGACATGGCTGATGTTACCTTTGTGCTATGGGAAAATTAGGAGGTTTAACAGATTTCTGCCCACGCCACATCGACCTGCTATGCAAAGGTCGGTTGCAGTCAGACAACACAACAGTGTCTCTAACTGGGGATTAATAAGAACTACAGAGACAAAAATCAAACTCTTAGCTTTAGGGTACAATTCATTGGCATCCGTGTTCCAAATCCTCCTCCTTTTGGAATATAATTTGCCCCTTAATTTAAGAGATGCAGCTGAGTCCCAAATGAAAGTATTCCTTTAGTGTTTTACCAACCAACTTCCCGTTAAAAGAGAGGTTCCAGTGAAGTTTACCATGCTCTGCAGCAATTGACAGGAACTCAACCAAAAGCATTTAACAGTGTGGCATCTGGTTCGTTCTCTCTGAGAACAGGAACAAAATTCAATTGTCTCTGTATTAACAGACTGTTTAAGGGTCAGTAACTGGCCCCCACCTTATCTGCCCAGCATCTCTCTCGCTCTTTATTCACTCATTGTGTTTCCCAGTGATCTATCCATTGCATTTGCACGAGATTCAAGCGGGACTGATGGAAACGTGGTGCTTCTCTGGATTCCAAGCTAATCGCGATTCACCCCCTCCCACAGATGGCAGACAAATCCAGATTAAGTGGGGTAAATGGATCAGCGTGGGTGGGGCCTATGAGTCGTGCACCTGTGCAGGCATGCAGCTTGTTGGTGAACATTGCAAGTGTAGCACAGCAGAGATTATTAGTGAATGGAATAAATTTATCAGTGTGGAGCTTATTACTGAGCGAGTGGCTTAGTACGAAGTGTGAGCAGCCCAGTATAGAATTTATTAGTAGCTGCTAAAACGTGCCAGAGTGGATTTTAGTAATTGCAGAGACACGAGTGTTACTGAATACAACTGCAAATACGCTGTTATCAATGTAATGCATAGTAGTCAACACTGTATCCTCTATCCCGCACGCAATTTATTGTTTGAGGATTAATGTAATCGCTGGAAAATGTTCTAACTGAACTGCATAGTGTTAGTTGCTGAATATTTGTCTCATCAGTAAGACTGCTCATTCTCGTTTAGTTTAGTTTGGAGATACAGTGCGGAAACAGGGCCTTCAGCCCGCTGAACCCGTGCCAACCAGCAATCAATCCCCTCACACTAGCTCTATCCTGCACACCAGGGGCAATTTACAATTTTTACCAAACCCAATCAACCATGTGTTTGCAGTGTGAGAGGAAACCGGAGCACCCGGAGAAGCCCACGCGACCACGGAGAGAACACGCAAACTCTGTACAGGCAGCACCCGTAGTCAGGATCGAACCGGTGTCTCTGCCGCTGTAAGGCAGCAACTCTACCGATGCACCACTGCCCTGCCCCGACATTTTTCAGACAGTTTGCACTTCAGGACATCTGCTGATATTACCCTCATTCAGACCTCTCCACCTCGAGGTTGACTCTTCCAACACACTTCTTGTAGGTTCCCTCATTTCAGAACACATAAAATTAAGGTGATTCAAAGCTGCAGTGCGAGTCCAACCCACTTGTTGCTGTTCCAAGTTAATGAAAACCCAGGCTTTACAATTCTTTGTTTTGTTTAGGGTGGCACAGCTAGACTCACCGCGCCAGAGACCCCAGTTCGATCCTGAGCTCGGGTGCTGTCTGTGTGGGGTTTACACATTTCCCCTGCGAACGCACGCATTTTCTCCCGATGCCCCGGTTGCCTCCCACATCCCAAAGACGTGAGTGTTTGTAGGTTAATTGGCCTCTGTAAATATCCCCACGTGTGCTGAGTGTAAAAGGGAAGTTGGGATAGCATAGAACTAGTGTACAGGCGATGGATGTTCAGCGGGTTCTCGGTGGGCTGAAGGACTCAATTCCATGCTGTATTTCTAAACTAAAAACTAATCCCATAGTCCTCCACATCTCAGTAAAATATTCAGCCCCACAACCCTATGCACGCCCATAAACCTAGCCTCTTGACAAAACCCAGGTATAAACGGTGAGGTATTGTCAGCCACAGAGCTCCACTTCTGCACCTCTTCCTGGTCCTCTTTTCCTCTCTTCTTCTCTCATTCATTTGCAGAGAAATGTTGGGCAGTTGACCGGACTGGGCGTGATGGATGCTCTAGCAAGTGTTTTGTGCTATCAACCATAGAAACAAATCCTCCCTGGCTTCCTGGAGCTACATGTTATTACTGGCCACTCTCTTACTGGAGTCTACATCCAGATGTTTTGTCCCTGTGAGACAATAGACAATAGACAATAGACAATAGGTGTCATTCGGCCCTTCGAGCCAGCACCGCCATTCAATGTGATCATGGCTGATCATCCCCAATCAGTGCCCCGTTCCTGCCTTCTCCCCATATCCTCTGACTCCGCTATTTTTAAGAGTCCTATCTAGCTCTCTCTTGAAAGCATCCAGAGAACCTGTCTCCACCGCCCTCTGAGACAGAGAATTCCACAGACTCACCACTCTCTGCGAGAAAAAGTGTTTCCTCGTCTCCGTTCTAAATGGCTTACCCCTTATTCTTAAACAGTGGCCCCTGGTTCGCGACTCCCCCAACATCGGGAACATGTTTCCTGCCTCCAGCGTGTCCAAACCCTTAACAATCTTATATGTTTCAATGAGAATCCCTTTCATCCTTCTAAACTCTAGAGTGTACAAGCCCAGCTGCTCCATTCTATCAGCATATGACAGTCCCGCCATCCCGGGAATTAACCTTGTAAACCTACGCTGCACTCCCTCAATAGCAAGAATGTCCTTCCTCAAATTAGGGGACCAAAACTGCACACAATACTCCAGGTGTGGTCTCACTAGGGCTCTGTACAACTGCAGAAGGACCTCTTTGCTCCTATATTCGATTCCTCTTGTTATAAAAGCTGAATATCATTTTTCATTCATCAACACAAAATGCTGGAGCAACTCAGCGGGACAGGCAGGGGAGAAGGAATGGGTAACGTTTAGGGTGGAGACCCTTCTGAAGATGATTGGTTGCACTGAGCTGATTTCTGAGTGGGACCAATGATTCAATAATACTTGGGGGTACACAAAATACTGGAGAAACTCAGCGGGTGCAGCAGCATCTATGGAGCGAAGGAGATAGGCAACGTTTTGGGCCGAAACCTTTCTCCAGTCTGAAATGTTGCCTATCTCCTTCGTTCCATAGATGCTGCTGCATCCGCTGAGTTCCTCCAGCATTTTGTGTACCCTCGATTTTCCAGCATCTGCAGTTCCTTCTTTAACACATTCAATAATACTTTATTGTCACAAGTACCTAGGTACAGTGAAACTCCTTATTGTTGCATACAATACGCAAAGTACGCAGAGAGTTGCAATGTATCTGGCGCTGACAAAGTTACAAAGTGTACATTAAAGTACCGATGGTCCGTCATTGTACCCCTTCCCCCTCCCCTCCCCCCCCACCGGGTCCCTCTTTGTTCTTGTTGGCCCAACCATCTCTCAACCACTTACAGGTCGGCAACGGACCGTCCCTCTCCTTTCCGGTCTTTCAGCCTCAGTGCCCCGGAGACGCCTCCCGCAGCCAACCTTGAAGCCGCTGCTTTATTGAAGGGTATATTAGTCTGTCCAAGTTTGGGTGTCCCCAAAGCATGTTACTCACCAGTGTTTGGGCAGTCACTAAGGGGGAGTATAATGCATCATCACTTTGTAACCTTGCATTGAAATGGAAAGCCACTGACATTGGAACAACCCCCTCTGAAGGAGTACGTAATTATCACTAATTAGATCTGTAAAGTTCTTGAATATTTAATTGCATGATTAAACATTAAAAATGATGCTTCCGCCGAGTACAAAGGGCAGGCAATTCTCGTTTTGCTGATCAACAAACTGCAGATGCCATAAATCCAAAATAAAACAGAAACTATTGATGAAAGGTCTTTGACCAGAGGCATACATTCTGCTTCTCTCTACACAGAGGCTCCTTAACCTGCCGAATATTTCCAGCATTTTTCTTTTTGTTTTGATAGTCCTCGGGATGTTTCACACTTTCCAATGGATGAATGGTAAGAGCCATAGAGTCACACAGCACAGGAACAGGCCCAACTTGCTCATGCCAACCATGTTGCTCCATCTACTCTAGTCCCATTCTCTGCGCTTGGCCATATCTCTCTAAACCTTTCCTATCCATGTACCTGTCCAAATGGCTGTGTTATAGTGCCTGTCTCAATTACCTCCACTGGCAGCTCATTCCATACACCCACCACCCTCTCTGTGGAAAAAGTTGCCCTATCAGGTTCCTATTAAACCTTTGTTTTTTGATTCCCCTATCCTGAGCAAAAGACTTAGTCCTAGCCTGTCCAACCTCTCATAGTAGCTTCGACCCTCAACTCCTGGCAACACCCTTGTATCATGTGATAAGTTTGTCTTTATTAAGTAGGGAATCAAATGGTTGGATTAAGTCATTTTACAGTAAATTTAGAAAGTCATGGTGAGATCATACCTGGAGTAATTCAGATCAATTTGGTCTGCTTGAAAAAGGATATATTTGGCTTAAAATAGGCAAGAAGGTACAGGAGATGGATTACTGGGATGTGGAGTTATTTTGTGAGTAGACTAGGTATGTATTTCCGTGAGTTTAGAAGTCAGTGTTGACTCACTTAGGCATATGAAATTCTGAGGTTCCTTGACAACATAAATCTGGTGGGGATGTGCTTCTTGCCTGAGGATCATAGAACTAACATCACTGGGTAAAAGGTCAGACCTTTAGGTCTGTGAGAGAATACATTTCTGCACTCTAAATGCTCCAAACCCTTGGAATTCTCCATCCTTGAGGGGCCTATTATTGAGTACATTCCAGAAGAAATTACAGAGGTTGTAGATGTATTCCATTCCATCACACAGACCAGACTTGATTCCATCTACACTTCACGCAGCCTCGGAAAAGCAGCCAACATAATCAAAGACCTGACCAACCCTAGACATTTCTCCTTGTTCCTGCTCCCAACCAGCAGAAGGTTCCGAAGCTTGAAAGCGAGCACCACCAGACTCAGGAACAGCTTTGTCCCCTCTGTTGTCAGGCTTCCGAATCCCTAGCTAAGCTAAGATACTGTCCGATTCACCTCTAGTCCATTGAGGACATTGGACTTTGTCTATTGAACTGATGCGCTACAAAGCTGAGAACTATATTCTGTGTATTGTAGTTGAGTTTGATCTGATTGTATCCATGCACTGTATCTATGCATGGTATATCTGATCTGTTTGGATAGCAAAACTAAGCTTTTCACTGCACCTCGGTACACGTGACAAAAATAAACCGAAACCTAAAATCAAAGATAGGGTCCGTAGGGATTTTTATTATGAACAGGGCATGAAAGAATTTGGGACTCAAGGTGTGAGAAAACCCAAGATCTTATAGAGTGAGCAGACCAAGCTCAAGCTGCCAGGTGGCCGGCTCCTGTTTCTATTTTTCACTGTCCTCTTGAGAGCAATTTGTCCTTATCAACCCAAGGATGCTTTCACCTCAAGATGTTTTATATCGCACATTCTCCGGATCTATTATCCTAAGGACAAGTGACCAAAAGCTGCAACATTTCCTCCGGCCAGTTCAGCCTGTCCAAAAAATAAGACTGCTGCAACAGAGGAGGTAATGTGAAGTGATGCTTGGAAGCAATGTGTACCGTTGCCAGAGACCAGAGACTCATTATAACTCTGATACCCAGGCGCTCAGGGGCTTGTTGTTCCAGCCTCCTGCACTCTACATCACTTCTCTCTGCTATCTAACGTTCCTCCTGTATTATTGATTACTGTCAGGTAAAGGAATTATTCTCTCTCTCTCAGTAACCATCCACAGTTTCTCTTCACTACTTTTTCTCTCCTGTCTGGCTAAAAATACCTGAATGTGTTGAAAGGTAGAGTTAGGCAAGGAACGTTATCTCCTTCTCCTCCTTCCACTCCCCCACTTCTCGCCCGCCCGCTCTTAAAGTGATACCGACTGATGTCAAATATGGACACTCAAGGCGTGGACACAGGCCCTTGGGACCACCGAGTCTACGCTGACCAGCGATCACCCCGTTTGTAACCACTATCCCACACACTAGTGACAATTTCTTTTACAGAAGCCAATTAGCCTCCAAATCTGTCCGTCTTTGGAGTGTGGGAGGAAACCGGAGCACCTGGAGTAAACCCACAAGGTTACAGGGAGAACATACAAACTCTGTACCGGCAGCGCCCAATAGTTAGGATCAAACCCGGGGTCCCTGGCACTGTAAGGCAGCAGCTCCACCATTGCACCTCTGTGCTGCCTTTGACAAATGTTCTCAAGTAATGCAATGTCTTTTTTCCATTGTTACTCCGGAAGCAACACTAAGTTTAAGAAAGAACAGCATAAGAAATTAATCTCATGCTGTTCTTTGGAGCATAATAATCTACATTTTCCAATCTTCACAGCACTTCAGCCTTTCTTCTTCCAACTGCACGTGAAAAGAGTCATAAGATACTGGGAACTAGAGTCAGAGTCATAGAGTTCTACAGCGCGGAAATAGGCCCTTCAGCCCAGTTTACCCATGGTGACCAAGATGCCTCATCTATGCTAGTCACATTTGCCCACGTTTGGCCCATATTCCTCCGAACACTTCCCATCCCAGTACCTGTCCCAGTGTCTTTTTAACTGGTTTTAAAAATAAAGTTAACGTGCATTTAACATCTTTTAAATAAACAGCTACCGTATATGCACTTGTAAAATGGAGACACACAGATCTGTATTATTGAGCGAAAACCTAAAGCTGGAGGAACTCAGTGAGTCAGGCAGCAATTGTGGAAGGAATGGACTCGAGACGTCCTGGGATTGGATCCTTCTTCAGACTGATCAAGATTCATGTGCAGGAAGGAACTGCAGATGCTGGTTGAAACTGAAGATAGACACAAAATGCTGGAGTAACTCAGCGGGACAGGCAGCATCTCTGGAGAGAAGGAATGGGTGATGTTATGGGTTGAGACACTTCTTCAGACTGGACTATTTAAAAAAATAACGTTTATTCTTAGTAAAATATTGTAGTGGCACCATACGTGGTGAATAAAGGTGAGACGTCAGGCCGGTTCAAAGTGTTGCTTATTCAGTGGGGACACGTTAAGTTGGTGCGCTAACCATAGTACAATGTTGCTGTAGCTGAGCGAGGTTGCACTCTCGAGCTCAGCTACCTGTTGGCTCCTCTAGGTCTCGATGTGAGAGTCCTTAAGTACCAGGACACTCCCTCTAGCCCAGTGCCCGCCCACGCTCGGTTCAGAAATTAGTTTGTTTATTTTATTTAGTATTTTCCCCCTCATCGTTGCTGGGGGCCGTATTTCACAGGACACTCTCCCTTAGCTGGTCAAGGAGATGCGACCGTGTCTCTTCTGTCCGGCGGCTTCTGCATCGGTCTCCTCGCGCCCCTCGGTACCTCGGGATCGCCCACGCAGAGCGTTACTGCCCCCGTGGAGCCCTCCGTCCCAACCCACACCCGGGGTGTCCCAGACAATGAAATTCTTGCTTGCCACAGCACAACAGAGTATTGCAAATAAAAATACAGAACAGTTCAGTTCAATATACACATAAATAAGCAGATAAAGTGCAATAGGCTGTTACAGTTCAGAGTCTGTTTGTTGGCGAGTTTAATAGCCTGATGTCTGTGGGGAAGAAACTGTTCCTGAAGCTGGATGTAACAGATTTCAGGCTCCTGTACCTTCTGCCCGATGGTAGTGGAGAGATGAGTGCGTGGCCAGGATGGTGTGGGTCCTTGATGGTGTTAGCTGCCTTTTTGAGGCAGCGACTGCGATAGATCCCTTCGATGGTGGGGAGGTCAGAACCGGTGATGGACTGGGCAGTGGTCCATCATCGGACAGTGGTCCCTCCAGCACTTTGCCACTTACTTGCTAAGGTTCTTTCAAATTCTGGGTCGTCTATTTTAAATTCAGAAGCATGGCAGTGAAGTTATTGGGTTGTTGACCCAGTGAAATGAGTTTGAAAATCACCACAGCAGGTGGGCAATTTAATTTTGAATGATTAAATCAATCTGGAATTACAATCTAGTGCCTGCAATGTTAGCTGGGAAACTAGCAGGTTATTAAACTCTGGATTATTATTGGCCTGCGGGGAAACTGATCGGCCTTCTATACACATTCTAGCCTATATATGACCTCACACCCACAATGATGGGAATTGCCTCGAGAGCAAAAACACAAACAGCTGGAAGAACTCAGCAGGTCGGGCAGCGTCCTTGGAGGGAGATGGTCATTTTGCTTTGAGACCTTTGCACTGGGCTGCTCTCTGTTACTATCCCCTCCACAGATGCCGCCTGACTCCTCCAGCTGTTTGTTTGTTTTTTTGCCCCAGATTCCAGCATCTGCAGTCATATGTGTCTCCTGATTAACTCTTTACCTGCCCTTTGAAATACGCCAACAAGCCACAGCGGTAGAGTTGCTGCCTTACAGCGCCAGAGACCCGGGGTCGATCCTGGCTACGGGTGCTGACTGTGCGGAGTTTGCACGTTCTCCCCGTGACCCCATGGGTTTCCATCGGGTGCTCCAGTTTCATCCCACATCCCAATGAAGTGCCAGTTTATAGGTTAATTGGCTTCTGTAAAGTGTAAATAGTGCCTGGTGTGTAGGATAGTGCGAGTGTACGGGGGTTGCTGGTCAGCGCAGACTCGATGGTCTGAAGTACCTGTTTCTGCGCTGTGTGTCTAAAGTCTAAAATGTCCATAGTTTCTGCAAGGTATCGCTAACCTAAACTAAGCCACTCAGTTTAGGGTTAAGGATCAGCCATAAATTTTGGGTCATTTGCATTGTCTGGACACATCAAGATGAGAGTTACCGTCACTGACAGGAATTTCCAGGAAGCGTGCTCAGCATTTATTCAATATAATCCAGTCCAATCCTTTCAGGGCCTGGGATATTAAAGTAGGATGAGAGGGATGCACTTGGATCAAAAGAATTAACGGAGATCTTCTCTAGCGGGAGCCAATGAATGCTTTCCGCTCCGATGCCTGAGTTTCAGTGTAGCCCGGACTGTTGCTGTAACAAGCTGTAATACTGTTCCTCTTGGACTGCCCACGATTAGAAAGGCCACTCCTATCAGACAAAGCAATGAAAACGCCGAGATCAGGAGTTGAGAGTGTTTAATTTTCCTATGTACCAACAACAGAATCATGCGATTCTAATGCCCCTGTCCCACTTAGGAAATCTGAACGGAAACATCTGGAGACTTTGCTCCCCACCCAAGGTTTCCATGCGGTTCCCGGAGGTTTTTGTCAGTCTCCCTAATGGTTAAAAGTTGTTTCCGCTTCTTCTATGTTCCGGCGATTATTTCAAAAAATTAAAAACCGGCCGTGGCTAAAAATAGGTTGCCGTTTTAAAAATCGGTAATTTTTTTAGTCGAAGCCTGTTGCGATGCTAGTTGAAAGTGGTTGCTGGAGGTTGCAGATAGTTGAAGGTAAGACCTTTTCACCCAGTTTTATCCCACCAGGGAGGTCTTACCTTCCACTACCGTTCAGGTTTCCGTTCAGGTATCCTAAGTGGGACAGGGGCTTTACATGGGGCAACAGCATATCAAGCCCGTAAACACAATACACAGATCATAAATGAAGTAATAGTTATACGGCCTGGGAACAGGCCCTTCAGCCCAACTTGCCCTCACCGACCAACTTGTCCAATCTACATCAGTCCTACCTACTTGCTTTTGACCCGTATCTCCCTAAACCTGTGCTACCCATGCACCTGCCTAATCTAGATAATTAAAAGTCTCATCTTGACTACTTCCTGTCTGCGCCGTGTATTGATTTTAGAAAAAACGCTACCCTATATCACTATGATTTTTGGCCATCTTACTCACAGTCCTCCTCCGCTGAGCAGGCCCTGAGGATTTTTCCCATCGATGAAAAATAAAAACGTTATGAGTGTTTAGAAAACCTTGAAATCCTCTCGACTGTCAATCACCGCAATTAAGGTAACGCCCCTTCTGGGGGTGGGCAGGGCTATAAAACCCAGGATGCCTGGATGTGACTCAGTCTCTCTGCAAGATCGCGAGGGAGAGGCCACAACTCTCATTCTAAGCTGTGAATCAACTGAACTGTGAGTCTGCAATGTACTTGCAATAAATGATTTGTTAGCCCTTAATGACAATGCCATGAGTTGTTTGGCCTGCTGCCCTGCCTGTGCTTGAAACTGCAATGCTTTATTTGGTCCGACTGTGTTTGGAAGGAATAAATGCTGTATTAGGTCCAACTGTGTTTGGCTCAAAAGTCCCGCTCATTTCGTGACTTCCGCTTAGTGGACAGGTCGCGCTGATTGCGTAATTTCCGGTGAGTGCAGAGGTCGCGCTGATTGCGTAATTTCCAGTAAGTGCAGAGGTCACGCTGATTGCGGAAGTGTCGCTGACTGCGGAAGCCCCAGAGTGGAGAGGCCGCGCTCAGCCGTGTGAGTATTCAAGAAGGTTTACTGCCATATATATGGTGTGTGAGTCAGTGAGTGTGTGTGTATATGTTTGTGAGTGTATGTGTGTGTGAGTGTATGTGTGTGTGTGTGTGTGTGTGTGTGTGTGTGTGTGTGTGTGTGTGTGTGTGTGTGTGTGTGTGTGTGTGTGTGTGTGTGTGTGTGTGTGTGTGTGTGAGAGTGTGTGTGTGTGTGAGTGTGTGTGTGTGAGAATGTGTGTGTGTGTGTGTGCATGCGAGTGTGAGTGTTTGTGTGTGTGTGTGTGTGTGTGTGTGTGTGTGTGTGTGTGTGTGTGTGAGTGTGTGTGAGTGGTCTCAGTGACTGAGTTGCCAGCCCAATAATCCATTCGGCCCACGATGTCCATACTAGCCCTCGAGAAACCAGTCCCTTCGGCCCACAACACCATGGTAGCCCTCCAGAAAGCAACCCCCCCCCCCCCCAATGGTCAGCAATATTGGAATTGGTGGAGAGGTGGAATATTGCGTTGGGGGACCAGCCCTCCCGTGTGAAGCTGGGACCCAACGGGCCCCACTTAGTCTAGTTGTTTCTTAAACGCTGCAATAGTCCGTGCCTCAACTACTTCCTCCGGCAGCTCATTCCATGTACCCACCACTCTTTGTGTGGCAAAAGTTAACCATCAGCTTCCTATTAAATCTTTCTCCCTTCATCTTAACCTCTGGTCCTCTGGTTCTCGATTTCCCCCTACTCTGGCAAGAGACTCTGTGCGTCTACCCAATCTATTCTCCTCATAAACAAATAAATCAATAATCAATAATTCTAACTTGTGCAAAAAAAAAAAAAAAGTCCTCAGTGCGTACAAAGACAGAACGTAGTACACAGTTTAGTTGGTGTTGGGTGGTGTTCAAGGGCCTGACGGTTGTTGGGAAGAGCTGTTCCTTATTTAGTAGTCACAGCTTTCAAACTCCTGTACCACCTTCCCAATTTTTAGGATTAAAATGAGAGTGCGGCCAGGGTGATGTGGGTCCTTGATACTGGTGAGGGGGGTGAAGCCTTAGAGACTGCAGTTTTTGGTACATTTATGGGGCAGTATATGGTCACCCTTGCACCCCCTCGCCTGCACCGGGTGTCCGTGGATGGGACATGAGTTGGTGTCGGGGAGAATTCCATTGCCTGACATCAACGTGCCTGCCCCAATGAGACATGTTCGGGGCAACAAAAGGTAATCCAAGTCCCAGACTTGTATCCTGATCATGAGAGTTTAAGGAATGTTGAAAATAGACGTGACTAAATACCTTGAAGTAAACTTGCAGAACAATGGAAGTGGGAAGTACGGAGGCTGTGGACAAGAGATTTAGAGTGCCAGGATATGAAAACCAGCAATGGGTTCATTAAACCAGTCAAGCAAGTGTGTGGCAAGATAGCGACAGTCATTGACCTGATCAGGTAGAGACCCATCTCTCTGTCACAGCCTCCAAGGTAGTGGATGTCTAACATTCAGAGGCAAGCCCTTGTGGTAATGCTGTGGCATCACTGTGCTTAAGAAATTTACTATATATGGACAGTTTCTACCAGACCTGGAGAACACACACACTTGTCTTTTAGATGAGATCACAGTAAAGCCCTGCATTAGCTGGATTCTTCTGTGAATTGAATCACATTCCTGCTAAATCTCGAGATGTAAAACAGTCCAGAGCTTGTAGCTCTTATAGGAGGCAGGTGATAAAGAAACGTCAGTACATATTGGGCAGCACAGCGATGCAGCGGTAGAACTGCTGTCTCACACCCGGGTTCAATCCTAACCTCGAGTGCTGTCTGTGTGGAGTTTGCGGGTTCTCCAAGTGACCCCGTGGGTATTTCCTCTGGGTGCCCCTGTTTCCTCCCACACTCCAAAGACCAACTCTCCAACGGGTTTGTCGGTTAATTGGTTTCTGCAAATTGTACCAAAAGTGTAGGATAGAACTAGTGTGCAGGTGATCGATGGTCGGCCTTGGCTGGAGGGCTGGATTCCACGCTGTATCTGTAAATTAAACTAAACTATCTGTAGATGCTCTGATTCTGATTCCTTAAGGGCCTGTCCACTTGGGCTTCATTTGCGCGTCATTTACCCGACATCCTAAAAATTGGATGGCGCATCGTGACGCGCGCATGGCGCATGGTGAGGCGTGGTGGCGTATGCAGTGCCCCCGGGATTTTGTGAGGCTCAAAATCCTCGCGCTCCACCTGCATGATGTATCCCATGTGCACGCTGACATACTGATTGGGTACGCTGTCGTAATAACGGCGTACGTGTAGCGTGTGGTGACGCATGGTTACGCACGGTGATGCACGAACGTTGCCTATGCTAATTTATTGTGCGTCACTGTGTGTCAATGTCCGTAACCATGCGCTGCCCGTACGCCTTCGGCGCGCCATTTGCGCGTCGTTTCACCACCGCACCACGTGACCACCCGGGTATAAAACGCGCGTAGTTTTGAAAAATGTTCACCAAAATATCTTTGATTTTCACTGGGAAAATCCTTACCATGGAGATCGGACTAAGTACGAACGACATCGCAAATGGCTCCCAAAAGAAGCAGGGCCCTCAAGAGCACTTGGCGCACGACTGTCGTACTGCTAGACGGTTTTCGCGCGACAGTCACTACCGGCCTGTCGCGTAAATGATGCCCAAGTGGGACAGGCCCTTTGAACCACACAATCTCTCTGCCTGGGTTTCTTCCTCCAAACATGGACAGGTGACGTTTCAGATCAGGACCCTTCTTCAGACTCTTCTTTGGTCTCAAGAAGCGTCATATCTACATTCTCCCGAGATACTCTCTGACCCTCTGAGTTATTCCAGCACTTTGTGTCTTCTCCGATATCCCGGTGAATGCCTTTCGCACCCTCTCCAAAACCTTTGTATATTCTAGGTATATTCTGTTATTCTTAGTCAATTATTTCGCAAATGTTTCTGAACATCATTTTTAAAAGCTTTATTTCTTCCTGTTGGTCAACCCATTGGAAACGGCACCCACATCAGAAACCAGGCTCCATTGAGGTTTAAGGTTACAGCTGACGAAGTCTTACACAGCACTTCTAAGCTGTGAATTAATAATGATTTGTGGGTACATCACTTTGTGCTGGGACCAAGGCTCTAATACACACTACTTAACGTGAGATAAAAGGGCTCTTTGTTCTGCGATGGACTATTCTACAAAAACACAATAAACTAAAATCCCTGCCAGGTAGGTTATTTGGAACGAGTCTAAAATCCCACCACACCCTCCCCACCACACCCCAGCCATTAGAGCTCAGGTTTCCCTTCACTGCCTGATCGGTCTTGTGTTACAGGTAGATGCGCTCTGCTTCCTGAAGAATGTCAGACGCCCAGGGGCATTCCCACCGTCAGAGGGCAAAGCTTATGTTTCCCTCAGCTTCAGAGGCTGGTCGGAGCCCTCTGGGCCTCCCACCAACCCACCTCGGCGCACAGCGGAATGGTGCCTGGCAGCCCGATTGCACCGGCTGACGTTCCCTTTGTCAATGGTCTATTGTTGCGCTTGCAACGAGATCGGGTCTGAGGGATCCAGTTACACAGCCATTTTATTAAAAGAGAAGACCAAAGGCTAATCTGTTCAATTCACTCTTGGTTTCCCTCATTCACTGGGCTAAGTGAACGAGGGCAGATTTGTCTTTAAACAATAATGTTGGCTCAGCGCTGCTTTCGACCAACGAAGCCAGAAGGTTGATTAAATATTATCTGCTAAAAAAAAAATTGTCTTTCATTTCCCCTCTGAGTGCTCAGTCTGGAAAGCAACAGGTAATTAGTTTTTAATTGTTCAATAAAATCTTCTCCGTTTCCCCCGCTGCTCTGCTCACGGTATCAGTTGCTTGTGGTATCCGGTGGTGGATGAATGAAGCTGATCTTGGCATCAAATGGCAGGGACAGTGGCTTCAGATGGGAGTCGTGGGGGAAGGCAGGAGTTAACGCACGTGACCACGAGTATGACCACAAGACCACACATGGACGCAAGCGGCGGTTTACACGATGGCGCAGCGGTAGAGTTGCCGCCTTACAGCGCTTGCATCGCCGGAGACCCGGGTTTGATCCTGACTGTACCATACGGAGCTGCCTGTGCGGAGTTTGTACGTTCTCCCCGTGACTTACGTGGGTTTTCACTCCAAAGACGTACAAGTTTGTAGGGTGATTGGCTTTGGTGTCAGTGTAAGCTGGCCCTAGTGTGTGTAGGACAGTGTTAGTGTGCGGGGAACGCTGGTCAGTGCGGACCCGAATGGGCCGAAGGGCCTGTTTCCGCACTGCATCTCTGAAGCTAAAAAAAAAAAAATCTAAAGTAGGGCTGGCTGGAAAGATGACGCCCCAGTCAGGCGACTATTTGCATGCTAGCCGCAGACACAGATCCACAATCACATTCTGCAATTACTCTCTCTGTCACACTCCGACAGAGATATTTCTTACCGTATTCCCTTAACATGCATCTATATACTGTAATGGCTCGATTGTAATCATGTGTTGTCTTTCTGCAGAACCTGATAGCATGCAACAAAAGCTTTTCACTGTACCTCGGTACACCTGACAGTAAACGAAACCAAAACTAACTAAAGGTCAAGCCTGGAGTCTAGATTAAAGTTGTCAGTTGTCTAAATGCCTCTTAAATGTCACTATGATATCTGTTTCCATCACCACCTCTAGCAGCTCATCCCAGCCACTCACCACGCTCTGTGTAAAAACAAAACCTGCCTCCCACATCTCCTTTAAATTGTTTACTCTAACAAATTGATGTGTCACAAGTCATGCGCAATGTTGGGTTTGGGCCAAACTCTGATATTTTGAGTGACCTGGCCAGAATTTTCCGTTATATCAGAAGGACAGTGTAGCCTAAATGTTCAGATGCCAAAGTTCACTCCCAGCCCACGCACCCTCCCCAAACCCCACCTTCCCAATGAGCAGAATAGGATGTGGACAAAAGTGCTGGAGAAACTCAGCGGGTGCGGCAGCATCTATGGAGCGAAGGAAATAGGCAACGTTTAGGGCTGAAACCCTTCTAAAGACCTTCTTCAGGATGGTGGGTCTATTCCTGCTGAAAGGTTTAGTTTAGTTTAGTTCAGTTTAAAGATACGACATGGAAACAAACCCTTTGGCCCACCCAGTCCGCGCCGACTGATGATCACACATATACGTCAGTTCCATCCTATACCCCTGGGGACAAATTACTGAGGCCAATTAACCTACAAACCTGCATGCCTTAGGAATGTGGGAGGAAACTGGAGCACCTGGAGAAAACCCAGGCAGTTACAGAGAGAACGTGCAAACTCCGTACAGTCAGCACCCGTAGTCGGGATCGAATCCAGGTCTCTGGTGCTGTGAGGCAGCAACTCTAGTCAGGTCAAGTCAAGTAACTTTTCTTTATATAGCACATTTAAAAAACGACTCTCGTAGGCCAAAGTGCTTTACATTGGTATAAGAATAGTATAACAAACAACAGTGGTTCATAGGTTAAATACTCTACCGCTGCGCCTCTGTGCCACCCCAAACTCTATTAACCTCAAGACTTTATACAGCTCTATAAGAGCAGTCCTCATCCTCCTGCACTCCAAGGCATAGAGTTCTAGTCTGCCCAATCTCTCCCTGTGGCTCAGGGACCCCGAGTCCTGGCGGAAGTCCGGAGTGTCGGGCACCTGACATGCCCAACCTGTAACACATTACAACACCAAGTCTTCTCAATGGCAGATCTGGTGAAGTCAGTGAGAGCTCAACGCATCCTCAGCTCTTCATGGTGGAAGTGCTGTTGTGTGATATTAGGCAAGGTACAGTATTGGCATATACTAATACAACATAAAACAGTACATTCACAAAGTGCTGGAGTTAGTCATCGGTTCAGGCAGCTTCTCTGAAGAACATGAACATCCATGCTGCCTGACCGGATTAGTTACTCCAGCATTCTTTCTATTTTTGTTAACCTACATCAGCGGTTCCTTGCTTCCACATTCCTCTGTAGATCAGTACAGCACAGAAACAGGTTCTTTGGCTCACAATGTCTGCACTCAACATGATGCCAAGATAGACCTCATCTGCCTGCATACGATCGACATCCTTGCCTATCATGTGCCTGTCTAAGAGCCTATTAATCACCGCTATCGTATCTGCTTCCACCACCAACCACCATCAGTGCGTTCCAGGCACCCACCACCCTCTATGTGAAAAAAAACTTGCCCCACACATCTTCTTTACAATTTGCCCCTTTCACCTCAAAACTACGCACTCTAGTCTTTGACATTTCCATCCTGGGGAAAAAGGTTCTGACTGTTTACCCTCTGATAATATTACCTACCAGCTCTCGTTATCTCTCCTTCCAACTTTTGACAAGGGGTCACTGACCTGAAAGCATTAACTCTTTGTCACTTCCCACAGATGCTGCCTGACCTGCTGAGAATTTGCAGCATTTTCTATTTTTATTTCAGATTTTTTTGGTGTCTGCGTCTTTTTGATTTACTCTGAGTTTGTTAGTTCTCCCCGTGACCTGGTGGGTTTCCTCCGGGATCTCCGGTTTCCTCCCGCACTCTAAAGACGTACAGGTTTGTAAGTTAATTGGCTTCGGTTAAAAAAAGAAAATTGTAAATTGCCCCAATTGTGTAGGATAACGTTGGTTCAGAGGGATCGCCGGTCAGCGCGAACTTGGTGGGCCTGTTTCCACGCTGTGTCTCGAAACTAATCTAAAACTAAACTTTGGAGTAGGAGAGAAGGTCGAGTGAGTTGCTGAGCTGCTTCCAAGCATGTTTGGTGTTAATGTGTCTGCTGTTCATTCACCTCTCCACTCATTTGCTTTAAATTGTTTACCATCAACTCCCAGAACACAGCACAATGTCCTTTACCCCCCCCCCCCCCCCCCCCCCCCCCCCCCAACTCTTACATATAAATATTCCCTCGCTCACAGCAGAGCGAGTATTTATCTTATTATAATCCTCAGGTGGAATCAGATTTCTCCGCATGTTACATCCATCATCGCACAATGAGCAGCTGCATGAGGAACACCTGGATTTCACCGCGAGTCACAGTCACAGCAGCGCATTCTCACTTTCTGTGCACACGCTCCGTTGGGCAATGTCACTGTTGCAAGATTCCTAATCCCTGCTTGCGTCCCTTCCCCATTCTTCAACCCCTCCAGGTTATCAGCCCCCCTCCAGTTCCATCCGCGAGCGCCTCTGAGTTTAACCGTTCCACTGCCGGATGCCTTTCCATCTCTTTGCTTGCCTTTATTTTTTAAAGGGAAACAGTAGAGTTGCTGCCTCACAGTGCCAGAGAACCCGGGTTCAATCCTGACCTCAGGTGCCGTCTATGTGGAGTTTGCACGTTCTCCCTGTGACTGCGTGGTTTTCCTCTGGGTGAAAATCCTCCCACATCCCAAAGACATGCAGGTTTGTAGGTTAATTGGCTTCTGTGCATTGTCCCCAATGTGTTGGATAGAACCCGTGTGCGGGTGACTGCTGTTCGTCGCGAACTTGATAGGCTGTAGGGCCCGATTCCACGCTGTATCTCTAAACTAAACTATCTGCGGATGCTCTGGGCCAGGGACCTCTATCCTTAAACCACTCAACCTTTCTGCCTGTGTTCTTCATCCGAGATGCTCTTTAAAACCCATGTCCCCTTCAAACCATTTGATCGCCTGCCCTTGCATCTTCTTACAGCAGTGTGGCATGTAAAGTGTTGGGGGATGTTTTTTTCGATAATGGAGAATGATGTTTGTAAATGCAAGGTGGGACCGCCTTGCTGTGACACGCTCAATAAAACCCACACCTGGACTCTCGTCTCTAAACACCCACCCCCATCCCTCTCATTGCTCCCTTTCAATCTCCTGGATTTCTCATGCTGTTGTACCCATGGTGAGGTGGAACTTCCCTGCACCAGCACTTTGGCCAAGTGGCCAAGATCAGTGTTGGTTACATATGGTGGGCAGGATGCATGAGATGCACTGAGTTGAGTTCAGTTTAGTTCAGTTTAGTTTAGTTTAGTTTAGTTTCGTTTAGTTTAGATATAAGGAGCGGAAATAGGCCCTTCGGTCCACTGAGTTCGCGCAGACCAGTGGATGCCCATTCACTAGTTCCACCCTACACATACTAGAAGCCAATTAACCCACAAATCTGCAGGTCTTTGGAGTGTAGGAGGAAACCAGAGCGCCCGGAGAAAACCCACGCAGTCACATCGAGAACGCACAAACTCCGTGCAGACAGCGCCCAAGCTCAGGATCGAAGCCAGGTCGCTGGTGCAGTTAAGGGCCTGTCCCACTTTCACAACCTAATTCACAACCTTTTTTACTCGTGGACATTTTTCGTCATGATAGAAAAAAATCGCCCAGACCTACTTGATGCCACGAGTAGCTACGACTTGTATCACGACCTACCTACGACCTCCTATGACCTCTTACCATCTCGTGACGACTATGCTGCAAGTATGAGTCTAGGGCAAACTTGGCAGAGGTCATGAATTAGATCGTGAAAATGGGACAGGCTCTTAAGGCAGCAGCTCTACCTCTGTGCCATCGTGGCACCAGAGGGCAAGATTTTGATTCCAGCTCAGATCTGAGGAGTACAGATGACAGCTTCCGAAAGTGTTATTGTTTTCCAGTGAAGTGAAAGATAATATCGATGAGCGTTGAAATGGGGAGGGGAGGGGGTTTGAAATATACCAGCATTACAAGGGTGGTGAGTTGAATTGATTTTCCCATTATCAATTGCTGTCCCTTGGAGCCTTTGTTATGGTAACATTATTGCCAGGAACCCAGGGACATTCCTGGCCATATACCTGGCTATGATGGGAAATATGACGCAGCATGTAATCAAAGTTCGGCAATTCATTTAGAGTTGTAGGTTCATGGAGTAATGAAGCAGGCCCTTCGGCCCAACGTGTCCATGCCGAGCAAGATGCCTGTCCGCACTAGTCCCACTTGCTCACATTTGGACCATATCCTTCCAAACCTTTCCTGTCCAGGTACCTGCCCAAGTGTCTTTTAAATATTGTAGTACCTGCCTCAACGACCTATTATGGCAGCTTGTTCCATACATCCGCCACCCTGTGTTGCCCCTCCATGGATACATAAAGTATTGATCACAGTGGCGTGATCTCTCCGAATTTCATTTCCATCTGTTCATTGCACAAAGTTAGCTCCTGCCCTCCAAGAAAAGAAAAAGTGGGGGCAAGAAATGACTGCGGTTTGCCAGAAGTCGATGAATCCTTGGTTGCCGCGACTTTACCTGGTTGTCTCTGATTTACAAGGTCAATAGAAATCTTTGAGTTTTGGCTAGCAAGTAATTAGGTGCGCCAGATAACATTTCCCACTACATCTAATTTGTACCAGATCCAAAAATAACACCGAGCTATTAGCTTACATTCAAAAGACACAGTCTGAACAAGAAAACTTTCCATTGCACCCACACAAAATTTTCAACCACCCCAGTTATTCATTTTTAATAACCCTTTGGCTTTAATTGCTATCTGATTACAATTAATATTTATAAGTTAATTTTGCAATGGGAAATTTCACTGTAACAGTAGCTGCCGTGCGCCGCTGATTAGAGTAAGCAACACTAACGGCAGTATCATGATCGCTGGGTTGGATCAAGTGTGTTAATAGTCCAAGTAAAAGCAATTAAGCCAATTAACCACACAGACATATGTTGCTCAATCTCCTTAATTTAACGGCCTGCTGCCTCTGCAAGTTTCGTAGACCTGATTATTCACTCAATGCGCATCCAAGTTCTTCAGTTAATTCCGCTTTTACCTTATCTTTCCCTCACTTAGCAGGCGAGGCAGCAGTAGAGTTTCTGCCTTACAGCGTCAGAGGCCCATGTTCCATCCTGGCTACTGCTGACCTTGGCGAGAAAATATTGCCGAGGAAGGCCAGAGGGAGAAAGCAGGAAATAATCAAAGCCGACCTGTAACGTTCGGTTTGGAATTCCAGTCTTGAGTGAAGTGGTCCCAGCTCGCTGCTTGGAAGAGAGGATAGCTGTGTATAGGAAAGACTGCACTGATACAACACACCAGGGTGGTACAGTGACGCAGCGATAGAGACCAGGGTTCCATCCTGACTATTGGTGCTGTCGGTACGGAGTTTGTACGTTCACCCTGTGACCGCGTGGGTTTCCGCCGGGTGCTCTGATTTCCTCCCACACTCCAAAGATGCACAGGTTTGTAGGTTAATTGGCATAATTATATAATGATATAATTGTCCCTAGTGTGTAGGATTGTGCTAGGGTGTATGGGTGATCACCGGTCGGCACTGATTCGATGGGCTGAATGGCCAATTTCCACGCCTATTTCTCTAATGTATAAAGTCCTTGAGTACAAGAAACAACTAGGAATTGCAAATGAAGAGGCCTTCTTTCCAATCAGGAGTTTCCAGTTCCTTGGTGCTAACATTACCATGATCTATCAAGGACCAGCAACATTGAAGCAAAAGGCACATCAATGCCTCTGCTTTCACAGGAAACTGAGGACATTTGACATGTCTCCAATGACTCTACCAAACATAGAACGCATACTGTCGGGTTGCATCACAGCTTGGTTTGGGAGCAGCTCTGCCCAAGACCGCAAGAAATTGCAGAGTTGTGGACGTGGACTCCCCACCAGTGATTCCATCTGCACTTCACGCTGTGAACATAATCAAAGACCTTTCCCCATCCCGATCATTGCTTCTTCTCTCCACTCCCGTCAGGCTGAAGATGCAGCAGGTTGAAAGTGCGCAGCACCGGACTCAGAAACAGCTTCGTTCGCACTGTTATCAGGCTTCTGAACGCTCCTTCCATAAGCCAGGATACTGTCTGATTCATCTCTACCCCATTGCAGTCATTGTCTATGGAACTGATGCGCTACAATACTATGAACTATATTCCGCACTCTGTATCTTCTCCTTTGCCCTAACCATTATACTTGAGTTCGGCTTAAGTATATTTATGTACAGCATTATCTGATCTGAATGAATAGCACTTAAAACAGCAATAATAAACCTAAACCTAGACTAATTTTTTCATGAGATCTTACATTCAGATATGTTCTAATAACAGGAGTGGATTTCACATTTACTTTAGTTTAGAGATACAGCGTGGAAACATGCCCTTCGGCCCACTTCTGAGTTCCTCCAGCACTTTGTTTTTTTGCTGAGTGTATGTATGTCTAGATTCACATACATGTCTTTCATAAAAACACACAGGCATACGCACATGCAGGCACACACACCGGCACACACACAGATGCACACGCTCAGACACGCACACAGGCACAGACAAAAAACACTTAGACAGATACGGACAGACAGACACAGCCAGACACACACAGTCAGACACACACAGACAGACACACACAGACAGACACACACAGACAGACACACACAGACAGACACACACAGACAGGACACACACATACAGACACACACACACACACGATAACATTCATTGTTTGCCATAGGGAGAAGAAAAACAGGCACATCACAGCTGATGGATAATAAGGTATTGATTTTGTTTTCACCCCTTGATCTTGCAGCTGAACGAATTCTCACTTTAACCTGAAGAGATAGAGACATTTTACTGTTGAACTCCCTGACCAACAACCCTTGTGTTCAGCATCAAAACTAATGGTAAAACCACCATCCCTCTTACAGCAACGTTCGTGTCACGGATCACCTGGGGTTGCGTTACTGTCAGGACGGGTGGGCAGTGACCACCAGCAAAGGGCTTGATGGAGGGGGTAGCTGGAGGTATCATCAAGGAAACTTAGAAAAGCAACCTCCACCCAGGTGAGCAATGATTCAATGATACTTTATGTTTACGAAAGAACAGCAGATGCTGGACGTTTTCGTCACAAGACCAATTCTGGAGAATGGTGTACAATTTTGGTCGCCTAGTTATAGGAAGGATGTCAACAAAATAGAGAGAGTACAGAGGAGATTTACTAGAATGTTGTCAGGGTTCCAGCAACTATGTTACAGAGAAAGGTTGAACAAGTTAGGTCTTTATTCTTTGGAGCGCAGAAGGTTAAGGGGGGACATGATTGAGGTCTTTAAAATGATGAAAGGGATAGACAGAGTTGACGTGGATACGTTTTTCCCATTGAGGGTAGGGAAGATTCAAACAAGAGGGCATGACATGAGAATTAAGGGACAGAGGTTTCGGGGTAACGTGAGGGGGAACTTCTTTACTCAGAGGGTGGTGGCTGTGTGGAATGAGCTTCCAGCAGAAGTGGTGGAGGCAGGATCAATTTTAACATTTAAGAGTAAAGTGGATAGGTATATGGACATGAAGGGAATGGAGGGGTATGGTCTGAGTGCAGGTAGATGGGACTAGGGGAAAACAAATGGTCGGCATGGACTGGAAGGGCCGAGAGGGCCTGTTTCCGTGCTGTAATTGTTATATGGTGTTATATGGTTATGTACCCGGGTACAGTGTAATTCTTTGTTTTTGTATGCAATCTGGTAAAATCACACAACAGACTTCACCCAGGCAGTACACAAAGAGTCGCCACATTGCTGGCACTGACAAAGTTTCAAAGGTTCTTAGTACAGACTTATCTCTTAGCGGCGAACCAGGCATGCTGAGCCGTAGGGGGCCACAGGGGGCTCCCCGCCGGGTCCCTCTTTGTTCTTGGTGCCCATACCAACACAACCTCCCCCCCAGCCCCCCACCCACACCCCCACACCAGATCCGTCTTCGTTCTCGATGGCCCCCCCGCTCTCAGCCCACCAGTCTTTCGGCTCCAAGGCGCATCCCAGAAGCCTTCTGTGTTGAAGGCACAGGATGGTGTGGGTGGTGCTTTGCCTGCACAGGAAATCAAAATGGGCAGCTTTTGCAGGGGCAGGTGGTTTCTCTGTCGAGTTTTGGACTTCCTGCTTTACCCTTGTGGGACCCAGTGTTCCTTTTTGATGACATTTGGAGAAGAATTATTCTAAACCTGTCACAACGCGCGCAATTTTGCACTTAAGAAATTCCAGCTAAAGACAGATAAATAAACGCTGGAAACTCAATCTGCGGAGGAATGGGGCCAACAAGCTCTGTCAGGTGAAGTGCGTCAAACTAAACCAACACACAGGAGTGGAACCTCAGGGAAGTATGGCTGATCGGTATGTAATCATGAGTCATAGAGCACGGAAGAGGGCTTCATCCCAACATTCCCACGCCATCTAAGATGCCCCATCTACACTAGTCCCAGCTGCCCATATCCCTCTAGACCTTTTCTATCCATGTAAAGAAGGGGAGAACAAACTGAGGGAAAACGGGAGGTGATTGGGCAGGCACGTGAGACGACTTGGTCCACAAGGGGAGTGTTTGGCATCAAGGTGGTGGAAGTGGACAGGATCAGCGGAGGGCAGGAAGTGGAGGAGAATGCGTTCCAGCAGCATTGAAGGACTGAGATGAGAGAGGGTTGAGAGGGCATTCACTCCCATGTATGTTGTAGCAGGATAGTCAATACAATTCAGAGGGTCTGAACTTCAGCTCATCCTAGTACCATGTGAAACTGTGGCACCAAACCGTTTTGCACCTTAAGGGTCCCAACCTGAAATGGCAGCTGTGCATTTCCTCCACAGATGCTGCCTGACCCACTGAGTTCCTCCAGCATTTTATGTTTTGCTCAGGGTTCCAGCATCTGCAGTTCCTTGTGTCCCTTATTAAATGGAGAGAGTTCCTTCGTTCTCACACTTTTTGGTTGCCCGGCCACTTAGTGTTGACAAGGTCCTTCTTAAACTTTTCTTGCAAGTTAATTTCTGGCACTGGACAAAGAGGGATGGAGTTCGTCTAAACTCAGCAAGTTGGTTCACAACTTGTCCCAAACTCTCTGAACAACTCCCAGTGCATTATAAAACGCATCCGAGTCATCCTACAATGGCCGCATCCATGTATCTCTCTTGTTATCACATCATCCCCAGCCAGCAATGGGCTATTATGGGCTCCACCCTTCCTGAGGTCACCTGTTGCCGGCCATGATTTGGCTTTCCTCACCTCCACTTTATTTCCTCCCCATCTCTACTTTCAGTCAGAGGAAGTCAGTCCCAACCCGAAACATCACCTATTCTTTTTCTCCAGAGATGCTGCCTGGCCCACTGAGTTGCTCCAGCTTTTTGTGTCTACCGTTGGTATATACCAGCATCTGCAGTTCCTTCCTACACATTTTGTCTGCTCCACCTTAAATTCCTCAGTGGCTGTGGTAGCAGAACATTCATGCTGACGAAGATATTTTTCCTTCCTCATCTTGCTGGATATTTCAAGTTGAAGTTCAAGTTCAAGAGAGTTTATTGTCACGTGTCCCTGATAGGACAATGAAATTCTGGCTTTGTTTCGGCACACAGAACATAGTAGGCATTGACTATAAAACAGATCAGTGTGTCCATATATCATTATATAAATACATACAGTGGCTTGCAAAAGTATTCATACCCCTTGAACTTTTCCACATTTTGTCACGTTACAATCACAAACGTAAATGTATTTTATTGGGATTTTATGTGATAGACCAACACAAAGTGGTGCATAATTGTGAAGTGGAAGGAAAATGATACATGATTTCCAAATTTTATTACAAATAAAAAACTGAAAAGTGTGGCGTGCAAAAATATTCAGCCTCCCTGAGTCAATACTTTGTAGAACTACCTTTCGCTGCAATTACAGCTGCAAGTCTTTTGGGGCATGTCTCTACCAGCTTTGCACATCTAGAGACTGAAAGTTGTTCCCATTCTTCCTTGCAAAATAGCTCAAGCTCAGTCAGATTGGATGGAGAGTATCTGTGAACAGCAATTTTCAAATCATGCCAGAGATTCTCAATTGGATTTAGTCTGGACTTTGACTGGGCCATTCTTTTTTTTTAATTTTAAATATATATATTTTTGTTAGAGTACGTAGACAGTGACTTAGCAAACATATGTTACGATAGCAATATTTCATGTACAACTATCATACATTATTAATATTGTCCAGTGAATCATTTTGTCTAATCATTTTTTTTTTAAAGAGAGGAAAACAGAAAGAAAAATAAAATAAAAATCAACATCAAAAAAAGAAAATCATAAAGAATGGAATAATTTACTATTAATACATCATAGGAGATAAGATCAAGGAATATAAAATATAACTTTACATCTAATCCTGAGTCCAAGTTTCAGTTAGGATTCCCTGCCGAACCATTCTACCTTTTAAGTAACAATGAAAGATGACCATATTCTAACGAAAACGTTCTTGTTTGTCCATTAGGGCAAATCTGATTCTTTCCAGGTGTAGGGTCTCCGACATTTCCGTAATCCACATTTAGTTGTGGGGGATATAGGGCCTTTCCAAAATTTTAATATTAATTTCTTCCCAATTATTATACTGTAAATCCAGGACATTTCTTTGACTTGTTGAAGAGTTAAACTTTGTTCTGATGGTTCCAAGTATATAATTTTGGGTCCGGATCCAGTTTAGTATTAATAACTTCAGAAGCTATTCTAAAAATCTCAATCCAGAAATTCTTAATTTTTTACAATTTGCAAAAGTATGTGTTAAATTAGCTCTGGATGGTGATATTTATCGCAGGTAGAGGATATCTGTGGATTCTATTTAATTTAACTTTGGAGTAATGTAATCTATGTAATACTTTAAATTGTATTAAAGCATGTCTGGAGTTTAGCGAGCATTGATGTATATATTGTAAACTTTTGTCCCATATATCTTTCGTTATGGATTGATTTATTTCATTTTCCCATGTATGTCAATATGATTCCGTCAATGGTATCTCGCTATCTAAAAGGGTATTGTAAATATAAGTTGTTAATTTTTCTGTATTAGGATGCTAGATTCTCAATTGGATTTAGGTCTGGACTTTGACTGCGCCATTCTAACACATGAATATGCTTTGATCTAAACCATTCCATTTTAGCTCTGGCTGTATGTTTAGGGTCGTTGTCCTGCTGGAAGGTGAACCTCCGTCCCAGTCTCAAGTCTTTTGCAGACTCTAACAGGTTTTCTTCCAAGATGCTCTGTATTTGGCTCCATCCATCTTCCCATCAACTCTGACCAGCTTCCCTGTCCCTGCTGAAGAAAAGCATCCCCACAGCATGATGCTGCCACCACCATGTTTCAAAGTGGGGATGGTGTGTTGGTGCTGTGCAGTGTTAGTTTTCCGCCACACATAGCGTTTTGCATTTAGGCCAAAAACTTCAATTTTGGTCTCATCAGACCAGAGCACCTTCCTCCACATGTTTGCTGTGTCCCCACATGGCTTTGGCAAACTGGCAAATGGGACTTCTTATGGCTTTGTTTCAACATGGCTTTCTTCTTGCCACTCTTCCATAAAGGCCCGATTTGTGGAAGTGCACGACTAATAGTTGTCCTGTGGACAGATTCTCCCACCTGAGCTGTGGATCTCTGCAGCTCCTCCAGAGTTACATGGGCCTCTTGCTGCTTCTCTGATCAATGCTCTCCTTGCCCGGCCTGTCAGTTTTAGGTGGACGGCCGTGTCATGGAGGTCTTGCAGTTGTGCCATACTCTTTCCATTTTCGGATGATGGATTGAACAGTGCTCCCTGAGATGTTCAAAGCTTGGGATATTTTTTTATAACCTAACCCTGCTTTAAACTTCTCCACAATTTTATCCCTGACCTGTTCTTGGTGGTGTTCATTGGCTTCATGATGCCCAAGGAATATTGTTTGTTCACTAATGTTCTCTAACAAATCTCTGAGGCCTTCGCAGAACAGCTGTATTTATACTGAGATTAGATTACACACAAGTGGACTCTATTTACTAATTGAGTGACTTCTGAAGGCAATTGGTTGCACTAGATTTTATTTAGGGGTATCAGAGTAAAGGGGGCTGAATACTTTTGCACGCCACACTTTTCAGTTTTTTATTTGTAAAAAAATTTGAAAACCATGTATCATTTTCCTTCCACTTCACAATTATGCGCCACTTTGTGTTGGTCTATCGCATAAATCCCAATAAAATACATTTACGTTTGTGGTTGTAACGTGACAAAATGTGGAAAAGTTCAAGGGGTATGAATACTTTTGCAAGCCACTGTACACACATGAATAAATAAACTGATAAAGTGCAAATAACAGGTAACAGATAATGAGTTATTAATTATCATAGTTTTGTCTGAGCCTGGTTTAATAGCCTGATGGCCGTGGGGAAGTAGCTATTCCTGAACCTGGTCGTTGCAGTCCTCAGGCTCCTGTACCTTCTACCTGAAGGTAGCAGGAAGATGAGTGTGTGGCCAGGATGGTGTGGGTCCTTGATGATGCTGCCAGCCTTTTTGAGGTGGCGACTGTGGTAACTCACCTCGATGGAAGGAAGGTCGGAGCCGATGATGGACTGGGCAGTGTTTACTACTTTTGGAAGATATTTAAAATTGTGGAGTGGTTGTGTCCAGCAGTCAGGGGAGTGATAGGCAGAGAGAGCTGTTATTTACATTCAGTCTGAAGAGGAGTCCTAACCCGAAACATCATCCATCCATTCCCTGAGTTGCTCCAGAACTTTGTTTTGCTCCATATTCTCACACGTGTTCCCATTATTAGCGGGAGCCCATAGTGCTTTCTTTGCCCTGTCAGACAATAAGTAGGGTGGCACAGTGCCACGGCGGTAGAGTTTCTGCCTTACAGCGCCAGAGTCTCGGGCTCGATCCTGACCATGGGCGCTGTCTGTATGGAGTTTACACGTTCTCGCTGTGGACGCGTGGGTTTTCCCCGGGTGCTCCGGTTTCCTCCCACATTCCAAAGACGTGCAGGTTTGTGGGTTAATTGGCTTCGATAAATATTACAAATTGTCCCTAGTGTGTAGGATAAGGATAGTGTATGGTGCACGGGGATCACTGGTCGATGGGACCCAGCAGGGCCGAAGAGCTTGCTTTGGCACTGTATCTCTAAATAATACTAAACTAAAGTGGAAGTCAAAGTCGTCAGTGACCTGCTTTGTAAACAGTGCTTCGTGTGGAAGAAGTTACGGGCTGTCGGAGGTTTTGAAGTTAGACATCCATACACAAAGCATCGAGTCAGAATGGTTGATATCCATCAGGAAACCCAGCTTAATAATAGGTCCAAACCGAAAAATGGAGTGTGTTTAATCTTTTCATTCAAGATGGGGGAATGAGGCATAATCCACTTAAAAAAAGAAAAAAAAACTATGAGACTTGGGCCACAGCAGGTAAGAAGCTTTAAAGAACCATATTAAATAAGCAAATGTGTTTCAGGAGGAATTAAAGCATGGGCCAAAGGGTGAATCCTACAAATGATTGGCAAAGAATGGATTACCAAAGGTAAGAGATAAGCGATGTTTGCTGAACAAGTTTAACTTAACGCAGGCAGGGAAAATAACCGAGGTGAAGTAGAAGTGTGGTTAAAATTCATCCCTTGTTTCTTTCAAGTGTTTGATAAAGTTCTTCATGTGAGGCTCATAAACAAATACGACGAAGAAATAAAGAAAGGCAGCATGATGGCGCAGCAGTAGAGTTGCTGCCTTATGCCCCTGTCCCACTTAGGCAACCTGAACGGAAACCTCTGGAGACTTTGCGCCCCACCCAAGGTTTCCATGCGGTTCCCGGAGGTTCCCAGAGGTTTTGGTCAGTCTCCCTAATGGTCAAAAGTGGTTTCCTTTTTAAAAATCGGTCATCTTTTAGTCGAAGTCGGTTGCGATGCTAGTTGAAGGTGGTTGCCGGAGGACAAAAACCACGGGAACCGCACTGGAAACCTTGGGTGGGGGCGCAAAAGTCTCCAGAGTTCCGTTTTTTGTTCTAAGTGGGATAGGGCATTCAATACCCGCCATTGACCGGTGTCAAATGGGACTACAGTGTGCTGGCTGTGTGTATGGAGTTTGTATGCTCCTCCCCTGGCTGACCTGCATGGGGTTTTCTTTGGGTGCTCTATGTAGTGCGGGAGAGTGTGCCGGATGTGTCGTGTGCCGGGATCGCTGGTCGGAGGACAGGAGCTCAGTCAGTGGGCGAAGGCCTGTTTTACACTTCTCTAAACTAAACTGAAATACAGTTTTCGAAAGTCAGTGATTAAACTTAATCTTAGGTTGCAAATCGCACAATATGTGGAGAAACAGAGATGGGTGCCGTACGACCCTTTCCCCCCAGTTTGAATCAACAATACTGATGTGTGAACGACGAACAGCAAACTGAACTTCCGTAATCCCTAAGGTGGAAAAATATACTACACAGTTTCATCACCTATGTGTTAAAACATTTCTCTTCGTCTTTGTCAGTAATGGCCTTAACCTTTTTTATTGTGAAATTGGTCCAGACTAGTGAACAATTCTTCCTGTATCCAGGCTTGTCATCACAGAAAGCACATTGTACTTTTTGAGGGAGTTTAAGTTTAGTTTATTATTGTCAACGTGTAACGGGTACAGCGGAAAAAATGTATCCAAACAGATTTGTAATATACAAAATACGACAAGGTCCACCAGGACAAATGGTATAGAGCAAAAGGGGAAGATATGCAGTTGAGAATAAGTTCGCAGCAAGTTGTATTTAGTGCACAGTCCCCGAGACAAGCCCAGCCAAAGTCGTCACTAGGGTAGAGGTGTAAATCGGTCAAGTACCCTTCATGATGAAGGACCGTTCAGAAGGAACCGTTCAAGGTCTGATCACGAGGGGGGGAAGAAGTAAGAAGATGTTCCTGAGTCTTTTTAAACCCACTCAGGGTCAACAGCAGCGCCTGGAATACTCATACTCACCTCCAAGAATAATCTTTCATATTGGCATGGGATGAGACTGTTCTACTTTGGGAAGGGCTCTCCTTCTGTCAAAGGTCCTCATAGTTTGGACACCTTTGTTAAGTTACGAGAAGGCATTTCCAATCTGCCTTCCCCACTGTATAAGTGTGGTTTATAGAGTATATTCTCATTCATGCTTTTTGTAAGATTGCTCACTTCTCTTCCTGCAACCCACCCCCCACCACCCACTCGACCCTCTCCACTTTACCTCGCCTCCTCACCTTAGGTGAATGCCTCAACACTCTGGTGGCCAGGAGATATTTAAAGCAGTTTTTTTTTTTTTAAAATTACAAAACATCCTCTCTCGAGGATTGCAGCAGCTTTTATTCAGTGTAGATCATAACAACAGAGCCAGCATGCAAGGTCACAAAGGTCAGTATCTTTCACTTTGCTCTTGAATTGCAATCTGGCTGGTCAGAGAGAGAGGGAGATGAGAGAGGAAGGATTGGAGGGAGGGGAGGGGAGAGAGAGCAGGAGAGGGAAGGGGGGGGAGGGAGGGGGAGTGGGGGAGGGGGAGGTGGAGGGTGAGAGGCAGGAGGGTGGGAGAGGGGTGGGAGAGGGTTAGAGGGGAGAGGGAGGGAGAGGTAGCAGGAGGGGCGGGAGCAAGGGGGAGGAAATGGAGGAGGGAGAGAGAGCCGAGGGGGGGGGAGTTGAGAGGGAGCAAGATGGAGGAGAGGGAGGGAGTCAGGAGATAGGGACAGGGAGGGAGGATGGAAGAGAACGAAGCGGAGGGTAGTGAGGAGAACGAGTGTGGAGAGCGAGAGGGGTGAGAGGGAGGGAGGGGGAGGGGAGAACCATGTGGAAGGAGGGGAGAGAGAAAATCGGGAGAAGGAGGAAGAGAAGGGAGCCCCCCCCCCCCCCCCCCCCCCCCCCCCCCTCCCCCCCCCCCCGCCTGAGAGGACAGAGAGAGATGCGTCCCACAATGCAGTTGTGCTTGAGCAGATAAGCAACTTGAAGCTTCCCAACGTGAGCTGAATGCAGAAACAACACTATCGCAGGGAGCGTCGGAGGAACTGTCTGCGCTTTGATGAAGCAACTGGCTTAGAGAAAAAAGAGGGCAAGGCAGATAAGCAAGAGAAGCTATAAGCCACTGTAATTTATAGAAAGAGGCATGAACCAGTTTGATTTTGCAGTATAATAGATAATTGTATACTTCCTTTAGAAGGAAATAAAAGCTACTTTGCTCCTTCGCTTCTGGTTCACAATGAAAAGGACTGGACGATAGAGGCTATCATAATAAAACAGGACAAAAAAAGGACCTTGGCACCAATCTTTATCTTAAAAGAGAAAGTAACATCCTTATCAATGCACTCCAGCCTTTCATCGAAACCCTTTTGTGGCTCTCTGGAAACAACTGTTTTAAAGGCCAGTGTTCAGATGGAACCGAGCTGCCTAGCCGACTCTGTTAAAGTGTTGACTGACTTCCTATCATCTCTTTCAGGAAGGGATTGTTCCAGTGAGTGAGTCTTTAAATGGCTGCTCCTCAAGCTCAGGATCATTGTTTTAGGTGGGCTGTGGGTGGGGGGGGGGCTGCATTTATATATTCCGGCAACAGTGTACCAATACCCTCGGTCACAACACCTGGGCTGTCCCTCTCGTCTCTTGAACCTCGCCAGTGCTGCCGCCTCAACAGAGACCGTTTAGGAATTTAGCTGCAAACAATCCTCCACTACATGCCTGGCTCAACTGCGTCGGAAAAAAACCCCGACGTCATGGGAAAATAAGATTTCTCTCAGTTGAAGGAGGACAGAGTACACAAGAATCAACAGTATATCCGGAACAGCCCTTCAGCCCCCCCCCCCCCCCCCCCACAATGTCTGTGCCAAAATAATGCTCAAGGAACGTTAAACCCTATCTACCTGCACTGGTCCTCCATTTCCTGCCTGTAAATGTGCCTGTCCAAAAGCCTCTTAAATGCCACACTCAACTAGCATTGCCTGTAAAATTCCCATTCTATCTTCATGTAGAGTCCAGAGTGTTTAATTGTCATATGTACCAGCAATGGTAGATGGAAGTTCTTCCGTGCTGCAGTTTAATGGGCCCATTAATGCAGGAACACACAATTAAATGTACAATAATCAATAATACATGGAGGACACAGTATGCACGGTAATGCTGGATATACCTATAAACAATAAACGTCACCACAAATGTAAAACTGCAGAATGGTGCAAAGATTGTAGTGCAATAATGATGTGATGACAATGAGGGCGGGGAGACAATGAGGGCGGGGAGACGACTGACATTGAGATCCATTATTTTAACACAGGGCTAATTGAAGAGTTTCTGAAGAATTCATTAAGCACACTTATATTGATGTATTTCACTAAATAATTAAATGCCTTTAAACACATTGCAATATCATGGGGTTTATAATTATTCCCCATGATATTTGCAATGCTGGCCTACTTTAATTGCTTGTCTTCCCCAAAAATCTTGTACCAAAAGACACATCCAATGTAGGCGGAGTGAATTAGCAATGCTGCCAGGTGTCATTCAGCCACGAAACTGGTCCCCCACATTGAGGTGATGATATGCCAAAACCTGTGGTGTTGGAGTCTCTCTTACTGAGCATGTCTCTCAAACTGCTAATCCCAAACCCTCAAGATCCTGGACGTTCACATCTCTGACGATCCAGACCTCGATCCAGAACACTGATGCAATCACAAAGAAAGCTCACCAATGTGTCTACTTCCGGAGAAGATTGAGGAGATTCAGCATGTTGCCGGATGCTCCATTGAATTTCAACAGGTGCATGGCATAGAACACATTGGCCGGTGGCATCAGCGCCTGGTTCGGCAACTCGAATGCACAGGAAGGAAGGAGATTGCCGAGAGAGGTGGACATTGCCGTGGTCCATCAGAGGTGATGACCTAACCACCATCGAAGGGATCTACAGGAGGCACTACCTCAAAAGGGCAGCCAATATCATCAAAGACTCGCACCATCCTGGCCACGCTCTCATCTCGCTGCTACCACCGGAGAAAAGCCTGCAAACCATGACTGCTAGGTTCAATAAAACCTTCACATCAGCCATCAGGCTCCTGAACACTGAACGACACTAAGCTCTCACCTTAGCAACTAAGTTCTTCCATGGAATGTGTTTCTGCTTGCACTGTGGGCTTTGGATCTGCACTATAATGGTCATGTTGTATTACTGTTATTAACTTATTGTCTGATTATCTGGTGTATATTTATTTGTGTGTTGGAAGGAACTGCGGATGCTGGTTTAAACCAAAGATTGTCACAAAATGCTGGAGTAACTCAGCGGAACAGGCAGCATCTCTGGAGAGAAGGCATCGTGACAATAGACAATTGACAATAGACAATAGGTGCAGGAGTAGGCCATTCGGCCCTTTGAGCCAGCACCGCCATACAATGAGATCATGGCTGATCATCACTAATTAGTACCCCGTTCCTGCCTTCTCCCCATATCCCCTGACTCTGCTATTTTTAAGAGCCCTATCTAGCTCTCTCTTGAAAGCATCCAGAGAACCCGCCTCCACCGTCCTCTGAGGCATAGAATTCCACAGACTCTGTGAGAAAAAGTGTTTCCTTGTCTCCGTTCTAAATGGCTTACTCCTTATTCTTAAACTGTGCCCCTGGTTCTGGACTCCCCCAACATCGGGAACATGTTTCCTGCCTCCAGCGTGTCCAAACCCTTAACAATCTTATATGTTTCAATGAGATACCCTCTCATCCTTCTAAACTCCAGAGTGTACAAGCCCAGCTGCTCCATTCTCTCAGCATATGACAGTCCCGCCATCCCGGGAATTAACCTTGTAAACCTACGCTGCACTCCCTCAATAGCAAGAATGTCCTTCCTCAAACTAGGTGTCAGGTTGAGACCCTTCTTCACACTGTGGCAGAGTGATGCAGCATTAGAGTTGCTACCTCACAGCACCAGAGACCCGGGTCCGATCCCCACTACGGGTGCTGAGTGTGGGTTCTCTCTGTGACTGTGTGGGCTTTCTCTGGGTGCTCCGGATTCATCCCACCTTGCAAAGACGTGCAGGTTTGTGGGTTAATTGGCTTGGGCAAAAATTGTAAATTGTCCCCAGTGTGTGGGGCGGTGCTAGCGTACGGGGATCGCTGCTCGCCGCAGACCCGTGCGCCGAAGGACCTGATCCCGCACTGTATCTCTAAACTAAACTTTATTAATGGGTTTTTCGACCGAATGGGATTGATCTTGTGGGGGCATTCCAGTGTAAAATTTGCTCTGCCTTGTTTATCCTTTCCTCTTCCTTGAGTCCACCGCGGCACTTGCTTTTCGATTGAGCAATGCAGGTGAGGTGTCAGGATGCACGGCGCAGGACATACATCATCAGGCCTGGAGAGAGCTGGAGAGAAGAGAAGATAAATCAACGTCACAACTGGGTGAGAGTAGGCTTGAGTTTGTCTAACCTCTACATTATAGAAGCCGGGATGTAACACTTGTCTGAAATGTAAGAAACAGGTGCAAATTGAGTGCTAAACATTGGGTGCATCAGAGAGATGATTCCATTCCTTTCAAGCTGATTTAAGCGGACAGTGCGTTGTTCTATTGAGTTTTGCCTGTCACTGCTCTTCCGCAACAGAATGAGAGTTCCTTGGCAACACTGAAAGACTTGCTTCTCTACAGTCGCACACAGATTCACGCCTAGACATGAAGTATACTCCATGACATATATGTAGGAAGGAACTGCGGATGCTGGTTTACACCAAACAAAGACACAAAATGCTGGAGTAACTCAGCGGGGCAGGCAGCATCTCTGGAGAGAAGGAATGGGTGACGATTCGGTTCTTCATTCTGAAAAAGTGTCTCGACCCGAAACGTCACCCATTCCTTCCCCTCCAGAGATGCTGCCTGTCCCGCTGAGTTACTCCTGCATTTTGTGTCTGTCTTCCCAATAGCATATGTATCTGCATTTGGTTTTAGATTAGTTTGAGAGATAATGGGTCGGTTTATGATTGGTAGTGTGTAGGTTCTATGTCCCACACACTAGGGACAATTTACAGAAGCCAATTAACCTACATTCCTGCGTGTCTTTGGAATGCGGGAGGAAACTGAAGCACCCGGAGAAAACCCACGTGGTCACATAGAGAATGTACAAACTCCGTATTGGGGATGGAACCCGAGTCTCTGGCTCTGTGTGATAGTGTGTACAGGTGATCGATGGTCAGCATGGACTCAGTGGGCCGAAGGGCCTGTTTCCACACTTCATCTCTAAACTAAACTATAAACCACACCCACTGACCTACCTTAGCTTCTGATTAGTTTAAAAATACTTGCTCTCTTTTCAAATCCTCTTGTTGCCTCAACCCTCCCTGTTTCAGCACCAGCCCCACACCCTCCAAGATAGCGACACCTGTCCCATTCTGTGCGGCTAATCATTGTAATCTCTCCATCTCTGGCAGCCTTGCATTCAGTTCTATGGGTCCTTCAACCCGAGAATTCTTAGCCTAAGCCAAACTAGCTTGTTATCTTTCTTTCCTCCTTCAAGCTGTTTCTTAAAACCTAATACTTTGGTCATGTCTTTATTTATGTCTCCTTATATGGCCCAGTGTCAAATTCTGCTTGACGATACTCTACTGAAGTGCCTTGGGACCCGTTTCTATAGCAGAAACACTGTGTAAACAGAAGCTATTTTTAGTGGTACTTTTGACTCTCCCTTTCACTTTTAGTTTATCTTTCCTTTTCACTATTTATTGTTAATATTAGCATCAGAGATTTTCTGCACTGATTTTCCTTGAAAATGATCCCCGTAGGTTTTGTCTTTGAATCTCACTTGTTTTGGGAATGTGTGCGATTGTTTTCTCGGACTGATTCTAATCGGTGGTGAGGAAACAATTTGCCACAAACGTGGAGAGAAAAAAACGAGCTGCCATAGGAGGTAGCTGAGGCAGGTACAATCATTTTATTTAAAAGACTTTTAGATATATCCATGTCCTACTGATTTAGTTTAGGTTTTTTTTCAGTTGAGGAAACAGGCCCTTCAGCCCACCAAGTCCACACATTAACAATTTCCCAACGCACGCTAGGAACTAATTACACTTATAACAAGCCAATTTACCTACAGACTTGTATGTCTTTGGAATGTGGGAGGAAACCGAAGATCTCTGAGAAAACCCACGCCCCCACGGGGAGTACGTACAAACTCCGTACAGACAGCACCCGTAGTCGACCCGAAACATCACCCAGTCCTTGTCTCCTGAGATGCTGGTCGACCCTCCAGAGTTACTCCAGCATTTTGTGTCGATCTTTGTTAGCTGGTTAGCTGGTCAGTCGGAAAGACCATACATGATTACAACTGAGCCATCCACAGTGTAAAGATACCGGATAAAGGGAATAACGTTTAGTCAGCGTAGTTTATGATGTTGGAGTAGAGGTTTAAAAGAGTGGAGCGATTGTAAGGCAGGATTGCAGATCCACCTCTGGGACCAGCACACAGGGAGTCGCCTGGCTTGGCCTTCATCTTGGTGACCTATACACTTACTCTGATACCCATGTAGTGTACCTTAACTAACAATGGGTACATATCCTACTCCTTCATGGATAGGAATGGTTCAGAGACATCTGGGCCAAACACAGGCAAACAAGACCAGTTTGGATGAGGCTTCTTGGCCCCAGCACCAGTTTCCACGCTGTGTGATTCTACAACTCACTGTGTGAATAGTAGACAGCAGGGTATATTTTGTCCCAGTTACATAACTGCTGCACATAACTAAAGGAAGTCATACTGCATGGGACCAGGCCCTTCAGCCCAACTTGTGCATGCCGCCCAACATGCCCCATCCACACTAGTCCCACCTGCCTGCATTGGGCCTATACCCTAAACCTTCCCGATCCATGTATCTGTCCAGGTGCAGAGCATGTGGGACGACAATGGAAGGTTCACCGTGGGTGGTGAAGGGGCCTACGATGCAGGCTGCTTGGAAGTTCAAGCGTAGCGGCACAGTGATGCAGCTGGTAGAGCTGCTGCCTCGCAGCGCCAGGTTCGATCCCGACCAGCTGATGCCTGCGTGGGGTTTGCATGTTCTCTTTGTGACCGCGTGGGTTTTCTCCGGGTGCTCCAATTTCCTCACACACCCCAAAGACATGTAGGTCTGTAGGTCAATTGCCCCTAGTGTGTAGTGAGTGGATGGGGAAGTGGGATAGCGTGGGACTAGTGTGAGTGGGTGGTCGATGGCTGACGTGGACTCGGTTGGCCGACGGGTCTGTTTGAATGTTGCATCTTTCAATTAATCAATTAACCAATCCACCAACCAAGGATGATTGCAGTTATCTGGGAGAGATAAATCTAAATGAGTAGAGATTAGATGAAGCAAATATCCAATTATAATTCTGATGATCTTGCCATCTTTTCCTAAGGATAGCGAGGGTAAGACTCAAATGAATCGAGATGGTCCCTCCTCATACACAAATCTCGACTGAACTTGTCGACTGGACAATTTGCTGTCGGCCAAACAACAGGTAAAACTTGACAGTCCTTCACCAACAAGAACACACTGCATCAGGGATCATTGGACTACAGCGGGACATTGAAATCCTGGATAGTTTTTTTTCCCTTTGCCCAGTCCAGTTTGATTGAGAATAACTGCAGTGCATCCAGTTGTTCAGCTCAGGCTGCTATCGACTAATTGGGTACAGATTGATACTGCGCTGCAAGTGTATCTCAGCTCACTACAGCGTTCGCTGGAACGGTTCACCCACAGAATCCTTGACGGAACATCTCGTCAAAGTAGATTTTGGACGCAGTGCTTGCATGATTTAATTTTGCAAAGCTACATTAAGACATATCTCAATTTGATTTTAATTAAAAAAAAAACATATTAACGTCAGAACGCATTTGCCACAGTTGTGTTGCCTCTGTTCTGTAACAAGTGCGGAGATCACACCCAGCGCATATGCTCTAAGGCTGAAAATATCAGCTGAAATGTACCCCTACACGTGGGTAACTGGCTGGCTGGTACCATGGTCAGATGCTTGAGTAGCTGGCCATTCCAATGGTTCTTTGGCTGTTAATGATTAGCCATATGGCTGTTGATGTTCTTGGCCGGCAAACTATTTATTTGGCTCTCAGGGAAACAAGTTAGCTTGGTGATTGTTTAATGAAATGGGGCTTTGCATATGATTGATCAGCAGGTTGGTTGGCTGATTGATTAGTTGTCCACTTGGCTGGGTTGTGTTGCCCTCGTTGTCTGGACGGCAAGTAAGATTTAATGCAAGGGACATGGGTGGCCAGGCAAATAGTTGGCTGGCGAGTGACTAGTTTATTGACCAATGTTCATGGGGTTGGATTTCGATGCTTTGACGACTGATCATTCATTTTGTTTTTGCTGACTATTTAGAGAGTTGCTTTGCACAAAACATCTCAGGTGTTCAACACTGGCACGCTGTTGGGCAGCAAGTTATATCTCCATTACCTTCAGGTTGAGCTCAGGCTTGACTTTACTTTGGAATTTTACAGAAACTGTACAGCGGGGAAACAGGGCCTTCGCCCACCTGGTCCGCGCCGATCAGCGATCACCCCGTACACTAGCGCTACCCGACACACTAGGGTCAATTGACAGTTTTACCGCAGCCAAATAACCTACAAACCTGCACGTTTTTCGGATGGGGAAGGAAACCGAAGATCTCAGAGAAAGCCCGCTCGGTCACAGGGCCGACGAACAAACTCCATACAGACGGCACCCGTAGTCAGGATCAAACCCGGGTGTCTGCTGTTGTCAGGCAGCAATTCTACTGTGCCCATGTCTATTCTACTGTGAATTCTAGCAATTCCAATTCTACTGTGCTGCCCGTGAGATTGGATGGAGCTGTTTATGTTCATAAGTGATAGAAACGGGATGGAAGATTGCAACCTTCACCTGTTTCGACTAATCCAATCAACTTGACGTGCACAAACAGAAGATCAAATAGAACAAGTTGTCCTACAACTTTAGGCTGTGCACGCCACACGAAAGAAGAAGAAGTGATAGAAGCAAAATTAGGCCATTCGGCCCATCATGTCTACTCCGACATCCGACCATGGCGGATCCACTCCTTCCTAACCACATTCAGTGGTGCAGAACAAACAGCTATTGTCTGGATACTTGAGCTAACAATGATAATCCAGCCCACAGACTCCCTGGATCCATTTTATAGCCTTGTTCAGCACTATCTCTCCCTGTCATCACCGCAGAAACCCTGCATCTGGAGAGGTTCTAGATCCAGATAACACCGCTCGGCAGAAATGGGTCGAAGATAAGGAGGAGAGGCGGGAGCCCGTGTGGAAAATGAACAGTTTAAAAACACTCCAAACTCAACAAGATAAACACTAGATATCGCCATAAACTACCTAGTGCCTTCTCCCCATAACCTCTGATAACCGAACTAATCAAGAATCTAAGGTAGACAAAAGTGCTGGAGAAACTCAGCGGGTGCGGGAGTATTTATGGAGCAAAGAAAATAGGCAACGTTTCAGCCCGAAACGTTGCCTAGTTCCTTCGTTCCATAGATGCTGCCGCACCCGCTGAGTTTCTCCAGCACTTT
This sequence comes from Okamejei kenojei, assembly GCA_035221665.1. Classification (NCBI taxonomy): domain Eukaryota; kingdom Metazoa; phylum Chordata; class Chondrichthyes; order Rajiformes; family Rajidae; genus Okamejei; species Okamejei kenojei. The sequence continues at coordinate 22,910,552 of CM069155.1, forward strand.
GGTCTACCTTCGATTTTCCAGCATCTGCAGTTCTTTCTTAAACATAATCAAGAATCTACAGTGGCTTGCAAAAGTTTTCATACCCCTTGAACGTTTCCACATTTTGTCACGTTACAACCACAAACGTAAATGTATTTTATTGGGATTTTATGTGGTAGACCAACACAAAGTGGCGCGTAATTGTGAAGTGGAAGGAAAATGATACATGGTTTCCAACTTTTATTACAAATAAAAAACTGAAAAGTGTGGCGTGCAAAAGTATTCAGCCCCCTGAGTCAATACTTTGTAGAACCACCTTTCGTTGCAATTAGAGCTGCAAATTTTTTGGGGTATGTCTCTACCAGCTTTGCACATCTAGGGACGGAAATGTTTGCCCATTCTTCTTTGCAAAATAGCTCAAGCTCAGTCAGATTGGATGGAGAGCGTCTGTGAACAGCAATTTTCAAGTCTTGCCAGAGATTCTCAATTGGATTTAGGTCTGGACTTTGACTGGGCCATTCCAACAAATGAATATGCTTTGATCTAAACCATTCCATTGTAGCTCTGGCTGTATGTTTAGTGTCGTTGTCCTGCTGGAAGGTAAACTTCCGTCCCAGTCTCAAGTCTGTTGCAGACTCTAATAGGTTTTCTTCCAAGATTTTTTGGATCCACCCATCTTCCCATGAACTCTGACCAGCTTCCCTGTCCCTGCTGAAGAAAAGCATCCCCACAGCATGATGCTGCCACCACCATGTTTCACAATGGGGATGGTGTGTTCAGGGTGATGTGTAGTGTTAGTTTTCCGCCACACATAGCGTTTTGCATTTAGGCCTTCAATTTTGGTCTCATCAGACCAGAGCACCTTCCTCCACATGTTTGCTGTGTCCCCCACATGGCTTGTGGCAAACTGCAAATGGGACTTCTTATGGCTTTGGTTTCAAACAATGGCTTTTGCTTGCACTCTTCCATAAAGGCCCATTTGTGGAGTGCACGACTAATAGTTGTCCTGTGGACAGATTCTCCACCAGAGCTGTGGATCTCCGCAGTCTCTATAGTGTACCATGGGCTCTTGGCTGCTTCTCTGATTAATGCTCTCCTTGCCCGGCCTGTTCAGTTTTAGGTGGTCGGCCATGTTTGGTAGGTTTGCAGTTGTGCCATAATCTTTCCATTTTCGGTGATGGATTGAACAGTGCTTCTCATGACATGTTCCAAAGAACTGCTTGGGATTTTTTTATAACCTAACCTGTTTTTTAAAACTTCCCCACACAACTTTATCAATCCCTGACCTGTTGGTGTGTTCCTTGGGCTTCATGATGCTGTTTGTTCACTAATGTTCTCTAATCAACCTCTGAGGCCTTCACAGAACAGCTTATTTATACTGAGATTAGATTACACAAAAAAGGTGGACTATTTACTAAATAGGTGACTTCTGAGGCAATTGGTTGCACTGGATTTTATTTAGGGGTATCAGAGTAAAGGGGGCTGAATACCTTTGCACGCCACACTTTTCAGTTTTTTATTTGTAAAAAAATTTGAAAACCATGTATCATTTTCCTTCCACATCACAATTATGCGCCACTTTGTGTTGGTCTATCACATAATATCCCAATAAAATACATTTACGTTTGTGGTTGTAACGTGACAAAATGAGGAAAAGTTCAAGGGTATGAAAACTTTTGCAAGTCACTGTATCTATCTCTGCCTTAAAAATATCCATTGACTTGGCCTCCACAGGGCAATGAATTCCACAGATTTACCACCCTCTGATGAAAGAAATTCGTCCCCATTTTCCAAAAGGAACGTCCTTTAATTCCGAGGCTACGTCATTTGGTCCTAGTCTCTTCCACTCTCCCACTAGTGAGAACATCCTCTCCACATGCTCTCTATCCAGGCCATAGGGTCATAGAGTCATGAAACTTGGAACCAGGTCCTTTGGCCCAACTCATCCGTACACTCACCACCCTCTGTGTAAAAAAGGTTGCCCCTTAGGTGCCTATAAATCTTTCCCCTCTCATCTTAAACCTATGTCCTCTAGTTCTTGATTTCCCCTATCCTGGCTTCTGGGGCTACGGGCCGAACAGGTTTGGTATAAACCAGTATCTGCAGTTCCATCCTACACAAGTGATTGGTGCGGGAGATGCGATTGATTGGCAGTTGGGTGGAGGAGGTGACAGAGTGGAAAGGAGGCAAAAGGTTAAATGAAGGAACGTTCATGCCAATAAATATGAAAAATTCTGTGTACAAATCAACGTTAATTCAAATGGAAATGTGTGTGCGAGATTATCATCATACGCTGTGAGTCTGTGTGCAGAAGGATTAAAGTCTATCTGACAATCTGTTTGCCTTTCCTCACTAGCAATTGGTTATAAACAATCAGATTCCACTTTGCCTGGTCACTGCCTGAATACTGTGTTTCCCTTGCAGAAGGAACTTTCAACTACTCAATGAGAAAATTTGTTCAATACCCTCTTAAGAGAGAAGCTGTTTGCTGAACAAATTGTTTTATGGCCCCTGATGTCTTTGAGGCGATAAGTAGTGTTTATCTTGTTGAGTTTGGAGTGTTTTCAAACTGCTCATTTTCCACACGATCTCCCTCTTTATCTTCGCCCCATTTCTGCCGAGCGGCATTATCCGGATCTAGAACCTCTCCGGATGCAGGGTTTCCACGGTGACGACGGGGAGAGAGAGAGTGCTGAACGAGGTTATAAAATGGATCCACAGAGTCTGTGGGCTGGATTATCATTGTCCAGACAATAGCTGTGCTGTGCTAATATGATTTGTTCTGCACCACAGACTGATGGGGCGTCAAAGGAATTGGTAATAAACTCGGATGCTTTTTAAAATAAATAAACTTTCCTGACATTAGTCGTCTGAAGTTCACAACCCGAAAGACCACATGCATATCTGAAGATGGGTCTCTACCCGAAACGTCACATCAAGAGATTCTGCCTGTCCCGCTGAGTTACTCCGTCGTTTTGTGTCTATTTTGCATGATTCAGATGTCATTTGGCTCTTCCATATGTAGCTGCTTCCGAATAGTGTTGAAAAGTCTACATTTAATCACAGAAATGGTATTGTGGGGCGGTCAGGGAGATTGGACAATATACACTAGAAATTGCAGGTGCTGGTTTATGTTAAAAAAAAAGACAAAGTGCTGGAGTAACTCAATGGGTCGGACAGCATCGCTGGAGAACATGGATAGTCGATGTTTCGGGTCAGGATCCTTCTTCAAACTAATTGAGGCCGGGGGGAGAAATGGGGATGACGGGACAAAACCTTGCAAGTGGCAGGTGGATACAGGAGAGGGATTTTTTGAATGATAGATGGTTGGTCAAATGCCAGAGAAGAAAAGATTAAAAATGTGTGAGCAAGCAGAGAAGAGGCATGACATTGAGAGGCAGATGAAGGAATGAATGAGGAGGGGAATGTAGAAGGGAAAGGAAGGAATGGGTTTGCATTGCGGGTGGGATGCGGGGGGAGGGGGGGGGGGGGGTGGATGGAAGAGGGGCGGTGTTGGTTGTGATTAGTTACCTAAAAGTAAAATCAATGTTCAGAGTCTGAAGAAGGCTTCTAACCCAAAACGTCACCTATTCCTGTTCTCCAGAGATGCTTCCTGACCCGCTGAGTTACTCCAGTATTTTGCATCTATCTTCGGTATAAACCAGCATCTGCAGTTCCTTCCTACACTCAATGTTCATACCATTTAGCAAGTTAGTCAAGTGGAATGTGAGATGGTGTTCCTCCAGTTTGCATGGGGGCTCACTACAGCAATGGGTAAGGCCCAGGTCAGTGTGGAAATGGGAAGGAGAGTTTATTCCTGTGTGTATATATTTATGTATCTATATAATGATATATGGACACACTGATCTGTTTTGTAGTCAATGCCTACTATGTTCTGTGTGCTGAAGCAAAGCCAGAATTTCATTGTCCCATCAGGGACACATGACAATAAACTCACTTGAACTTGAAATGGTTAGCAACCAGGAGATCCAGCAGGCCATGGGGGACTGAGAGTAAGTGTTCAATAAGAAGTATATAGAAAGACATAGTAAAGGGACAGAGTTCCGTTTTGTTTACAAATATTTCACAGCTTCCATTTTAGAAATGCCTTGACTTTGAAATGTCTCCACAAAATTATCCCCTCTTGCCTCTGCAATCCCCGCCAGCCTGACACTCTTCCCCGATTCCAATCTGTAGTTCAAGTCTGAAGAAGGGTCTCGACCCGAAAGGTCACCCATTCCTTCTCTCCAGAGATGCTGCCTGTCCCACTGAGTTCCTCCAGAATTTTGTCTCTATCTTCGGTTTAAACCAGCATCTGCAGTTCCTTCCAAAAACATCTAGTTCATTCCTAACGGCTCGAAGATTGACAGTCATGCTAGAAGCTCCAAAGCCTTCAGTAAAAACAACCACCCTTTGACTTTCTCCTCTGCGATGCTCTCACTTCTTTGGTCGCCGGCTGAAACGTTGTGTCCGTGGATATTAGTGGAGTGCTCCTGCAGAGCTCATTGGAAGAGTCTGCCAACAACTCGGTAAAAGAGAGAGGGATAACGAAACACAAATGCAGAGACACAGAAACTAGAGAGGAAACTCAAAGGGCAAGAGCTTAAAAACGGAGGTGTTTGGATCTCCCTTCAAGACCTCAGGTGAGGTCTCATCGTCAGTCAGATTCCTGAATGGAGTTAGCAGCTTCCTTGCTGCTGAATATTAGCCGCTTTGCTTCACCAGAAGGAGCATTGGAAGGAGAAGGCCACAGACAGGCCCCGACCTCGGGTGGGTGGACTATGAGGAGGAGGAGGATTGGACTTTTTGGTGCCTTCCCTCACAGTGGTTTCTGCTGTGGGGGGATGTTTCATGTTGAATCCTATAGTGTTTTGTGTCTTTTTTTCTTTTTTCTTTTATATGGATGTCTGGAAATCTAATTTCTTCTCTGTAAAGCACTTTGGCTTCAACTTGATTTGATTTTAAAAGTGCTAAATAATTAAAAATTACTTACTTACTTACTTACATACAGCACGGAAACAGGCCCTTCGGCCCAACCTGCCCATGCCAACCAAGATATCTCATCTACACCAATCCCGCCTGCCTGCATTTGGTTCCGGAAGTGGCGGCGCTGCCTGGCAGCTGCGGCTCACCTGCAGTCTGTCTGTTTTTTATTTTATTTTTGTCTTTTTATGTCTGTTTTAGTGAGCATTTTGGTTTATTAGGCTGTGTATGTGTGTGTATTTGTGTGTGTGTGGGGGGGGGGGGGGGTGGGAGAAACAGGGTTTTAGTCTCTCCCTTCAGGTGGATGCGACTTTTCTTGTCGTATCCCCCATCACAGTCTCCGTATGTGCTGAGGCCTCGGAGCTATGGCGGCCTTCCAGCTTCCAGCAGCGGCGGCACAGCTTCGGAGCTTCAGCGGCGACCTGGCTTCGGAGCTGCGGTGCTCCAGCGGTGTTCCGGCAGCAGCCTGGCTTCGGGGCTGCGGTGCTCCAGCGGTGACCTGGCTTTGGAGCTGCGGTGCTCCAGCGTTCCAGCGGCAGGCCCTGTGGCGGTGTTCCGTCATTCCGGCGACGGCGGTGGCGGCAGCCCGGCTTCGGAGGCTCGGCCGCGGGCCTGGTGGACGGCAACATCGGAGGCCTGGATCTCCTCAGCGCAGAGGGAGAACAAGGAGGGAAGAAGACATAGACTCTAAGACTTTTGCCTTCCACCACTGTGAGGAGGTGCCTGGTGAACTCACTGTGGTGGATGTTAAATGTGTTTATTGTGTGTTTTGTTTTTTTATTATATGTTATGACTGCAAGGTAACGAAATTTCGTTCAGACCGAAAGGTCTGAATGACAATAAAGGATAATCTAAACTAATCTAATAATCTAATCTATCCTTCTAAACCTTTCCTAGCCATGTACCTGTCCAAGCGTCTTTTCAATGTTGTTATAGTACCTGCCTCAACCAATTCCTCTGGCCGCTTGTTCCATATACCCACCACCCTCTGTGTGAAAGAGTTGCCCATCAGGTTCCTATTAAATCTTTCTCCTTTCACCTTAGTCTTCTAGTCCTCTAGTTCTTGATTCCACTGCTCTGGGGAAAGTGCTCTGCATTCACCCTATCTATCCCCCTCATGATTGTATATACCTCAACAAAATTGCCCCCCATCCTCCTGCGCTCCAAGGAATTAAGTCCTAACCTGGCCAACCTCTCCCAATAGCCCAGGCCCTTGAGTCCTGGCAACATCCTCATAAATCTTCTCTGCTCTCTTTCCAGCTTAAAGCTGTCCTTTCTGTAGCATCCTTTCTGTTGCTGGTTTACACCGAAACTGAACACAGTACCATGAGTGCGGTCTCACCAACATATTGAGCATTTCATCAAGAGAAACGTCTGTCAGAACGAGCTCCAGACAGTGGAGTGTGTTGACTTCAGCAGCCTGCGAATAACATTTACTGTAGCAAAGCCTAGCAATGGAAAATTAAACGGGTAGTGCTGAGCAGAACTGGCTCCAAAGAAATCAATGCTAATCTGAATCTAATTCACCTTATTTGATTAAAGACCCAATGCTTTATCATATTTCAGAGAAACAGGTGAAGCTTCATTGGCCTCATAATAGAGGAGCAGTTTTGAAATCGATAGAACATATACAAAGCACCTCGAGTATCGAGGAACAGCCAGCTGAGTCATAGCAGATCCCTCGACATGGCAAACTCCAGCACCTCCGGACATGTACAGTCTGATACAAGGCAGCTCCACACTGCCGGCGCCGGGCTCCAACGCACTTGCTTTGTCCCCTTTGATCTCCCATCTTCACACCTTGCCCTGCCATATCTCATAGTGGATCATTTCCTCAAGAAGATCTACCCAACATGAAGGAAGCGAGGAGAGACAGGGGGAGAGAGGTGGGAGAGGAGAGATAGTGAGGCAGGTGAGGGGGAGAGAGATAAGAAGGAGAGCGAGAGGCAGGGGGAGAGAGAGGGTGAAGAGAGTGAAGGGGAGAGGCAGGAGGAGAGAGGAGGGGGAGAGTGTGGGTGGGAAGAGAGTGATGGGGAGAGAGGGAGCTGGAGAGAGGGTGGGGAGAGAGCGAAGGGGAGAGGCAGGAGGAGAGAGGGAGGGGGGGAGAGTGTGGGTGGGAAGAGAGTGATGGGAGAGAGGGAGCTGGAGAGAGGGTGGGGAGAGAGCGAAGGAGAGTGAGGGGTGAGAGAATGAAGGAGAGAGTGGGCAGGTGAGAGAGTGAGGGGAAGAGAGAGAAAGAGGGAGGAGAAAGAAAGGTGGGAAGAGTGAGAAATGGTGAGGAACACTGAAACAGCAAAGGTAACAAAGGACAAACGCTAAAAACTGAGTAATAATCACAATGAGCAGACGGAGAAAAGAATCTAACATATTTTAGCAAGTACCACCCTCTCGCTATCTGTGTTCCTGCACACAAGTTGTGTTGCTGATACAGGTTAATCTCATCAGGGAAAACTACATTTGGGCAGATTCCTTCATCACCATCTAGCAGTCCGTGTTACGATGTATTTGGAGATAATGGTTGAAAGCTGGCTGGGTATCGCTGTGGAATACCTGGATAATGTCCGACCGCAAACCAATAATGAGGAGTCAATAGGATGACCAGAATCCACCAGCATACAGTGCCCCTTTAACAAGGATTTATGCTCTCTATGTTAGTCTGCTTACTTCAATTGTTTCTCAGTTTTTAGGTTTTGTCCTTAGTTCTCCCTCTCTCTCCCTCTCTCACTTTCTCTCTCCCTTTCTCTCTCTCTCTCTCCCTTTCTCTCTCTCTCACTTTCTCTCTCTCTCACTTACTCTCTCTCTCCCTTTCTCTCTCTCTCACTTTCACTCTCTCTCCCTTTCTCTCTTTCTTTCTCTCACTTTCTCTCTCTCCCTTTCTCTCTCTCTCTCTCTCTCTCTCTCTCTCTCTCTCTTTCTCTCCCCTCTCTCTCCCCCCATTTCTCTCCCTCTCTCCCTCCTTCTCTCTTCCCCTTCTCCCCACTCTCTCTCCACTCCCTCTCTCCCTCCTCTCTCTTCTACCCCCCTGCCCCCCCCCCCTCTCCCTCCTTCCATATAGATACTGAAAGAAGGGAAGGGACTCAAACAAATGAGTTGCTCTCTGCCTCTTATACGTAGGCCAGGATTTAACCCTACAACATCCGACTGGAATGAGTTGATGCGGTTCCTGCAACTGTTCCCCCTTGCACCCTTCCCGCCCCCTCCTCCCTCCCAGCTCCAGCCCTATCCCACTGCATCCCCCCACAGCCCAAGCCAGCAAACTCTAGCCACTCAGCACCAAGATTCAGCCTCCGTCAGAATCTGCCTTAAACCAACTAACTGCACAGGCGGAAAGGTCTGAGCGGGCATTGCAGAGATTCGATCTAAGAGCCCCATCCACTTAATGCAGACAACGAGCCTGTGCCCTGGAACATCATCCACTCCACCAAACCACGCGCAAAGAGCAGAAAACCAAATTACTTACAGCCTCAGAATGCTTAATTTAATATTTCCAATGAGCCAGCTTTCGCTCTCGGGGAAGTGAGCGTGTGTTTTGTGGGATGTCACAAAACATTAGATATTGTCAGGGCAATTCATTTTTGAATGGTAATTTGTAACTAAGCAAAATCCGCTGGGGAGATTTTACACTGCCACTCACATTGGTTGGAAGGGAAAGACAATCAAGGAAATAGTCAGGAGACAAGCTGTGAATGTCAAGGGCTAAATAGGAGTGTTTTTCCGATTTGACTGTGTAAATACAGGACAGAAAGTACAATTAGTTAAAATAAAGTAAATGAGCTCCACCCGGCTTCCCTCTGTTCTATTATTTTTCTTTCTCTGCAACTCGCCATCGCTTCTCCTATTGAGGTTCACCCCTAGTGTTGGGGACAAGTTGAGAGATATAGCAAGGATATAGCATCGGCCCACCGAGTCTGCACTGACCAGCGATCAACTTGCACACTCACTCTACCCCACCCACCGGGGGACAATTTACAACTATTACCGAAGCCAAATTAACCTGCTAACCTGTACGTCTTTGGAGTGTGGGAGGAAACCGGAGCACCCGGAGAAAACCCGCGCGGGTCACGGGGAGAACATACAAACTCCCCGCTGACAGCACCCGTAGTCAGAATCGAACCCGGGTCTCTGGCGCTCTAAGGCAGCAACTCTACCGCTGAACCACCTTGCCGCACCATAATATGTGTTGTGATGCTGCAAGTAAGAATTTCATCGTTCAGTTTCGGGACATTTGACAATAAAGAACCCTTGAGCCCTTGTTTCCAGTAGCCCTTTGAGTAGGTACCATAACATCCATCCTTCATTAGTCCCTACAGTTCTGATCGTCCCATTGCAGGAAAGATTTAGAGTTCTGGAGAGGGTGCAGAGGATGTTAACCAGAATGCTGCCTGGATTATCGAGGGGTTTTTTATAAGAAAAGCGTGGAGGTCGGTGAAGGCGGCGTCCTGGAGGCGCTCCTTGTGGCCAAGATGGCGTTGGGGGACTCAGGCCGGCGGCTCGGGCCAGAGTTGGGGCCTGGGGCCTGCGGGCGGTCGAGTCGGGGATTGCCGGTGGCTGGAACGGCCTGGAGGCGGGCTAATTTCAGGTCCTTGGTGGAGGTAAGGTGGGACAGGAATTGTTGATTGAAGCGGTGGATCTTCCGGAGGATGTAGTGTAGTTGGGGTGCTGCCTGGATTAGAGGGTTTTAGCTACCGGGAGAGCCTGAATTGACTTGGATTGTTTTCTCTGAAATGTCAGAGATTGAGGGGAGACTTGATAGAAGTGTATGAAATTATGAGAGGCATAGATAGGATAGACATGCAGAACCTTTTTCCCTGTGAGGAAATATCCAACACTGGAGAGTATTACTATATGGTGGGAGGCAGAAAGTTCAATGGGAATGTGCAGGGACATTTTTTATACTGAGTGGGGGTCTGGACACACTGCCAGGCGTGATGGTGGAGGCAGATACTAATGTTTAAAAGGTTTTTGGATCGGCACAAGAGCAGGGAATGGAGGGATATGGATAAATGTAGGAAGTAACTGCAGATGCTGGTTTAAACCGAAGATAGACACAAACAGCTGGAGTTACTTCTTCACACGTCTGAAGGAGGGTCTCGACCTGAAACACCACCGCTCATTCATTACTGTCTTTATGCGGATGTGAGATGGGAAGCAGCGTACATTGTTACAGAGCGTACGCCAGGGACCTCCATCAGTCTGAAGAAGGGTCTCGACCCGAAACGTCACCCATTCCTTCTCTCCAGAGATGCTGTCCGTCCCGCTGAGTTACTCCGGCTTTTTGTGTCTATAAGAAGGATTTGGATCATGTGCAGGCAGACAAGATCAGCTTAACTCCGTCCTGGGGGCGGAGTTGGATTCATGGGAGTGGTGGTCTTGGAGGAGAGGATGCTCCTCAAACTGCGGAGCATCCTGGACAATACAGCTCACCCCCTCCATGTCACACTAGTCAACCCGAGGAGCACCTTCAGCAACAGACTGGTTCCACCAAGATGCAGGACAGAATGCCACAGGAGATTCTTCTACCCTGTGGCTATCAAGCCTTACAACTCCTCCCCCTTCTGTCATGGGGTAGACTGAGACTGAGACTGAGACTGACTCCCCCCCCCAATCTTTACACATCCCCTAAGCCTTTCCACTCGTCACTTTAATTTCATGTTTCATGTATTTTGTGTTTTTTATGGTTGTTGGTGGATCAATTTCCCTCCTGGGATAAATAAATAAAGTCGTATCGTATCGTAACTTGGCATCATCACAAACATTATGGACTGTACTGTTCTATGGTCTTTGCATCTAAAGTTCAGCAATAAGCTTAAACCATCTATCTGACTTCATGGTGTATCCCAGTTGAAATTCGCTCCCATCTCATCCGACTTCCATGCATAAGCGACTTCACTTTGGACCGTTCAGAGTCACGAGTGTTTAATTGTCCTACGTACTGAAAGTGAATGATGGAATTCTTATTTGCGGCAGGTCCCAGGCCTGTAAACACTATATCTCATGGGTGACACAATAAACAAAAGGGAGTTCAATAAATGTCAAAAAACCCACACACCTCGAACACCATCCTCCCATTTCCCAGCACATCACCGTCCAAACTAGACCACCATAAAGTGACAACATGTTCATCATACAGCCCTTCAGCCCTATCACCATCAACCCCCCCCCCACTCCCACACCCCCCCTCAGCTCGTCTCTCAACTCTCCCATCAACCACCACCCAGCAGTGCTCTTCTCACCCCTCTCTGCCTCTTCTGACTCACTCTACACGCGACGGCACCTTTCACATTATCCAACGTGCCAGCAAGTCCACAACCCTTCTCCCCAGCTGCTGCCCTCTTGTGGCACAGACCAAGACGTGTTCCCAACGTCCGTGGATAAAATGGATCCAGAGAGTCTGTGGGCTGGATTATCACAGTTAGCTCTTGTGTCCAGACATTCGCTGTGCTCGTGCTAATATGATTCGTTCTGCACCACTGATAGGGCGTCGAAGGGATTGGTAATAAACTCAGATGTTTTTTCAAAGAAATAAACTTTCCTGACAGTCTGAGGTTCACAACCCGAAAAGACCACATGCATGTCTGAAGAAGGGTCTCAACCCGAAACATCATCCCAGCCCGCTCACACCGGTCCAGAGAGTTTTGCTCGTGAACTACGGCCCGACATACCGAGGATCCTGCAGGTAAGCACATATGCTAAAATTGGAACGATGCAGAGAAGATTAGCATGGCCCCTGCGCAAGGATGACACGCAAATTCGTGAAGCGTTCCATATTTTTAGAACTTTCTTTGTAAAATGCCAATATAGGCATTCTCTGATCGTGTTACTGTTTTGTATTTGTTGGTTTGAATAAAAGCATTTGTAAAAAAAAAAAAAAAATTAAAAAAAGCCAAACACACATGGCAAAGGTTATCAGTGACTTTGTGCAACCTGGCAGAGTTGCTGCCTTGCAGCGCCGGAGACCCGGGTTCGATCCCGACCATGGGTGCTGTCAGTACGGAGTTTGCACGTTCTCCCCGTGACCCGCGTGGGTTTTCTCCGAGATCTTCGGTTTCCTCACACACTCCAAAGACGTACAGCTATGTAGGTAAATTGGCTTGGTGTAAGTGTAAATTGTTGTTTGTGCCTGTTGGGAAGGGCCTGTTTCCGCGCTGCGCCTCTAAATCTAAAACCAGTGCGTCGGAGTCTGCAAACAGACCAACTACATATCAATGGACCTAATTAAATGTATTAACATAAGGTCAATGCAAATTGGGTCTTGCTTTTGGTAATTTCAACCAGGCTGGAATCACTTTGGAGGCCTGGTGTTCTGGGAATGTAGATGAGAAACATTGAGTTAAAATGTGCACGATTGGATTGTTGGCCTCGATTATTCAGCTCTTCCTCTGAAGTAGTTGCTTAATATGCGTACTATTAATATGCAAATCAACGCAAATGAAGCCAGCATGATCCTCGAACTTTTATTAATCTGTGCAAAGTAACAGATGCCTCGAACAAAACAGTGAGAACATTCAGCTCGCTCCTCTCTGCTCCTTAAAGGCTCCGTGCAGTAAGGGGTGGGCTGGGGGAGAGGGGCCCGATGAGGCAATCTCCAGTGTGAAGTGCCTTTAGCTTAGTTTAGAGATACAGCGCGGAAACAGGGCCTTTGGCGCACCGGGTCTGTGCTGACCAACAATCCCCCGCATATTAACACTACCTTACACCCACTCGGGACAATCTTTACATTTACCAAGCCAATTAACCTACAAACCTCCATTTAACCTACATTCTCTGCCACAGAAGGTAGTTGAGGCCAGTTCATTGGCTATATTTAAGAGGGAGTTAGATGTGGCCCTTGTGGCTAAAGGGATCAGGGGGTATGGAGAGAAGGCAGGTACAGGATACTGAGTTGGATGATCAGCCATGATCATATTGAATGGCGGTGCAGGCTCGAAGGGCCGAATGGCCTACTCCTGCACCTATTTTCTATGATTCTATGAAACCTGTACGTCTTTGGAGTGTGGGAGGAAACCGAAGATCTCTGAGAAAACCCACGCAGGTCACGGGGAAAACGTGCAAACTCCGTACAGACAGCGTCCGTAGTCGGGATCGAACCTGAGTCTCCGGCGCTGCGTTCGCTGTAGGGCAGCAACTCTACCGCTGCGCCACCGTGCCGCCCTACTCACCGGGCCTTCTCACCTTGATTTGCCGGCATGGGAACATTGCCATACATTGAAGAAGCTGGCATTGAGGTCCCAACACCCAGCCTCCGTCGAACCTCGCCTGCTTTGAATGGTAGAATAGAAAGCACTTCTTCACAATTAAACCCATATGAAGCTCCATTTAGTAAATAATAGCAAAACCAAGTATCAGGGAGTGAGAATGAAGGTGGTGGGAGATGTCGGCTTGCTGCTTTTGGTCGGACAAATGTTTCCCAATTCATGATCCCATTTTGTTATACACCTCTCAACTAGATGCTCTCTACCTCAGTTTAGAAATACAGTGAGGAAACAGGCCCTTCGGCCCATCGAGTCCATGGTGACCACCCGTTCACATGAGTACCATGTTGTCCCACTTTCCCATCCACTCCCTTGACATTGGGGTCAATTTTACAGAGGTCAATTAATCTACAAACCCGCACCTCTTTGGGATGTGGGAGGAGACCGTACCACCTAAAAGGAAACCCACGCAGTCACAGGAAGAATGTGCAAACTCCACGCAGGCAGCAACCAGAGGGTTAGGGTCGAACCTGGGTCACTGGCTCCGTGAGGCAGCAGCTCCACCAGCTGCACCCTATTATTCCTACATGCTGGAGCGCTGCGGGAACAGAGAATTGAGCTGAATATTGGTGGAGAGAGGAAGAAGGGATGAGGGTGTATCTGATTTAACTGGTCACAATTCCTAAGTGGAGTTATTTTATCCTGGGTACAAATGCCCCTCAAGCAATTTGAATGAGTGATCTTACTCACCCTTCAACACAGAACTAGGAACACGCTGCCGGGGATGGTGATGGCGGCAGATACAATTGTGGGGTTCAAGAGACTTTTGAATCGGCACGTGGATATGTCGGGAATGGGGGGATATGGGTCACGTGCAGGCAGTTGAGAATTGGTCTTGGCACCATGCTCAGCACAGACTTCGTGGGCCGAACGGCCTGCCCTTGTGCTGTGTGGTGCCATGCTCAGTGTACTTTTCGCCAACTTTGTCTGCAGTTCGCAAATTTCACTTCACTTCAGAGAAATCCACTGCCTACGATGGCAAGTGTTGGGATTCAAGGAAAGGAACTCTCTGTAAAAAGTCCTTTCACGCATTAACACGACACACATTCAGTTCAAAGTCATTCATTCAGGGTGATGCATATCATAATGCCTCCTGACAGTTGTGATGAGGCACTAAATAAATGAAAGTTTTGTCGCTTATCATATTGAAATGCATCAAAATATATCATGTGATGAATTATTCAGTCAAGATGGGCAGATTGAATACACATGGAAAACATTGCCAATGGTTTCTATCATTCTACCTCTGAAGATTGGAGGTCAGGCACCCTGTCATTGAAATCCCCCACAATCAATGGAGAGGGGAATCAGGTGTGTTCTTCAATGGGTTACAGAAGTTATTCCAGTTTGAAGCTATGGCACTGTATTAAAAATGACCCTGTTTACCTCTCTGGCCTCAAAACTGATGAGAACTAAAGCAAGAGGCAGATTAAATTAAGTTAACCATTTCCAGATGGGATCTTTGCCTGAATCATCAGTCATAGCATCATGCAGCAGAGAAACTGGCCCTTCTGCCCAACCCCTCCATACCAACCAAGATGCCCCATCCAAGTTAGTCCCCTTTGCTCGCATTTGTTCCTTATCCCGCTAAACCTTTCCTATCCACGTAAATGTCCAAATGTCTTTTAAATCTTGTTATTGTACCTGCCTCAACTACCTCCTCTGGCAGCTCGCTCCATATACCCACCACTCTCTGTGTGAAAGTGTTTCCCCTTAAGTTCCTGTTAAATCTCTCTCCTCTCACCTTAAACCTATGGCTTCTAGTTCTGAGGAAAAAAAAACTGTGTACATTCTACTGTGCCCCTCATGATTACACCTCTATAAGTCTTCTACGCTCCAGCCTGCTCAATCTCTCCCTATATCACGGACCCCCCGAGTCCTGGCAACATTCCTGTATATCTTTTCGGCACTTTCCAGCACAACGGACTCACAAGAAACTGCAGATGCTGGAATATTGGGCAAAGCACAAGCAAGGTTCAAGTATTAAAAACTTGGTCCTTCACACTCCATCAAAATGGATCAGAAGCCTAAATTCTACAGTAACTACCTTAGATTGAGACAACTGGACTCAACTGATGTTTCAAAAACAAACATACCAGAGGCTTTGGAGGAAGTTTGTGTTCTGTTGAAAAATATTTTATGAAGTTTCATATTTTTGTATTTGATTGGTCGAGTCCATGCCATTCTCACTAGTTCTATGATTGTTCCCGATGTTGGGGAAGTCCAGGACAAGGGGTCACAGTTTAAGGATAAGGGGGAAGTCTTTTAGGACCGTGATGAGAAAATCGTTTTTCACACAGAGAGTGGTGAATCTGTGGAATTCTCTGCCACAGAAGGTAGTTGAGGCCAGTTCGTTGGCCATATTTAAGAGGGAGTTGGATGTGGCCCTTGTGGCTGAAGGGATCAGGGGGTATGGAGAGAAGGCAGGTCCAGGATACTGAGTTGGATGATCAGCCATGATCATATTGAATGGCGGTGCAGGCTCGAAGGGCCGAATGGCCTGCTCCTGCACCTAATTTCTATGTTTCTATGTTTCTATGATATCCCATTTCCTCATCCAATCCTTACACACTGGGAGCAATTTACAGAAGCCATTTAGCCTATAAACCCGCACGTCTTTGGGATGTGGGAGGAAACCGGAGCACCCAGAGGCGACCCACGCGGTCGCAGGGAAAACGTGCAAACTCCACAAAGACAGCACCTGAGGTTGGGATTGATGCCGGGCATTGGAGCTGTGAGGCAGCGGCTCTGCCCGACGTGCTGATGTGGCAAGATGGGAGATATTCTCCTTCCCTCCCTCCCCCTTCTTTCCAACCCTCCCTTCCCCACTGGGGTGGTGGTTTGTGGATGGAACATGTTGGTCAAGCATGGGCAAGTTGGGCCGAAGGGTTTGTTTCCACGCTGTATGACTCTATGGCGCTCTGTCAATGAGTTAGCCTGCAAATGGAAGGGATGTTAAATAGGTTAGGTTTATTGTCACATGTTCCGATTATAGTGAATAGCTTTTGTTTGCGTGTTGTTCAATCAATTCATACTATACACGAGTGCAATGAAGTACACCAGGTAGAGTGAAGAGAAAAGTATCAGAGTGCAGAATGTAGTGTTTCACCATTGTAGCATTACAGTTACAGGGGAAAAAGTCCAGGGTCCACAATGAGGTAGGTTGGAAGATCAGGACTACATCCTAACTCATACAATTCGTTGTACTTTTTAAATGAAAGATAAGCATTTTTTTGGACTATTTAGATATTTTATATTTTATGTCTTCTCCTTGGTGCCCTGTTCTGCTCCCATTGCTCCTGGCAACAGTTCTGAGCCAACAGGCACTTATTTGGAATGCTGCTTAGTGAGTAGCTTGTGTTGGCATGCTGTCCAACCCATGGGTACAATCAAGCCAAACGCACATACAACAGGTAGTACAAAATACCAGAGTACAGAGTAGATTTACAATTGGAATAGACATTTATAAGAGTGGAATGACTCTAATGGTCGATTGTAGATCACGATGGTGTGTGGGGAGTGGATGAGGAAATGGGATAACATGGAACTAGAGTGGACGGATGAGCGATGGACAGTGCGGACTCGGTGGGGCGAAGGGCCAGTTTTCAGGCTGTGTTTTTCAATTTCAATCCGCTCGCAGGTCCCGAGACCAGGATCGAACCCAGGTCTCTGCCAATGTGTGGCCAGTGCCCCTTCCAGCCTTTCCGTTAAAGGCACAGGAAGGTAGATGAATCTTCGTGAGCAGGTCAGAGGAGCGAAAACGGGGACGGCGTCAGCTTAATATTGTTGGGGCCGGGAGGTCCGATGCACTTGGGTGAAAAAGTGCTGTGATTTTTTTATACCGAAGTCGTCCAAATGAGAGACGCGTTGCTGCTTCTAATCTGGCACTTTGCGGTGAGAAGCAGGGAGCCCTGGATGCAGTCTGCACGCAGCATATGCTCTCTCTGTATAAGCGATACACAAAGGCACTGCTCTGAACCAGGCTGTGTTGCCAGTGGGGTTGCGGGCTGCCCAGTGCCGAGCCATCTGATCACAGCATGGCTTTCTGCAGATGTAAAGTAACTCATCATTCTGTTTAGACATAATCTGCCCCCGCTGTGTCCCTCCTTTCAGTGTTCCCTGAGATCCACAGCCCTTTTTTTTCTAGCAGGCCTGTTCCACTCCAATTGCCCCAGAAAGAGCCAAATCAGATTACTTTCTGCAGTTGTCACATTATCCATCCTCTGCACTCCAACACTCAGTGCACATTAAAGGCATTTTATGGTGCTTAGACCGGTCTCTCAAGAGCAGTTCACTCAGTAAATATTATTCTATCATTAAAGCCTGCAACGGGCAAGGATGGGAGATCGTCAACATGTGGTTTGTTTTTGCCGACCTGCTGGGAGTGGTCTTGATGGTCGTGGCCAAGCTTGAGGAAGGAGGCCGATGGATTTGAGCAGGAAGGCCGGCAGAAAGTGGTGCCGCACTTCAGATCTTTAACCTCTGGCCGACTAAGAGTGAGGGGGCTGCAGGCAGGAGCGATTGAGGTCTGAAGATAAGCAGCCGCATCGAAGCGCTTCCAGGTTGGGTAACGAGCGGGAGAGTCTAGGACTAGGGGTCATAACCTCAGAATTAAAGGACGTTCTTTTAGGAAGGAAATGAGAAGAGATTTCTTTAGTCAGAGGGTGGAATTCTTTGCCACAGAAGGCTGTGGAGGCCGTCAGTGGATATTTCTAAAGCAGAGATGGATAGATTCTTGATTAGTACAGGTGTCAGAGGTTATGGGGAGAAGGCAGGAGAATGGGGTTAGGAGGGAGAGATAGATCAGCCGTGATTGAATGGCGTAGATTTGATGGGCCGAATGGCCTAATTCTACTCCTATTCCTTATAACCTTATGAACTGTGACGGCACGGTGGCGCACGGTACAGTTGCTGTCCTACAGTGCGAGCGATCCAGGTTCAATCCTCACTACAGGTGTGTGTCTGTCACGGTTTGTATGTTCGTCCTGAAACGGCCTGAGTATTCTCCAGGTGCTCCGGTTTCCTTCCACACTCCAAAGTTGTACAGGTTTGTAGGTTAATTGCCTTTGGTAAGTTGTTAAAGATTGTCCCTGACATGTAGGACAGCGCTAGTGTACTGGTCGGGGCGGACCCGGTGGGCCGAAGGGTCTGTGTCCGCACTGTCTAAAGTCTAGAGAGTGCAGTTGCCATGGGATCTCCATGCTAGCCTTCAGCCCTGTGAGGTAGCACTTGGACCTGTGTGTCATTCCCTCATGTGGACGCTGCTGGAGATGGCAGGAAACTGGCTGATATCATTAGGTCTGAAACATCTACACATTCCTGGGCACCCAGCACAGGCAAGCACTGAAGATGCAATGACGTTACAGATAGTTACACACCAGTCTCAACCTGCATCAACTGGATGGCACCTCCCGTATTGATACTGTGACTGGGGCATACAGGGGAATGCTGAACACACAGAGACACACGCACACACACACACTCACTCACTCACTCACTCTCACACTCACTCACTCACTCTCACACACACTCACTCACTCTCACACACACTCACTCACTCACTCACACTCACTCACTCACTCTCACTCACTCACTCACTCACTCACTCACTCTCACACTCACTCACTCACTCACTCACTCACTCACACTCACTCACTCACTCACACTCACTCACTCACACACACTCACTCACACACACTCACTCTCACACTCACTCTCTCACTCACTCACTCTCACTCACTCACACTCACTCACTCACTCTCTCACTCACTCACTCACACTCACTCACTCTCACACACACTCACTCACTCACTCACACTCACTCCCTCACTCACTCACTCACACACTCACTCACACACTCACTCACTCACTCTAACACGCACCCTCATGCACACACACACTCACTCACTCACTCACCCTCACACGCACTCACACATAAGCTGTCAGACACACTCAAACACGCACACACTTACACTCACATGCACACACTCTTTCTCACACACATGCTCACACACACTTG
>CM069155.1:22934784-22969784 GCA_035221665.1 Okamejei kenojei
GGAGGGAATGGACATTTCAGGTCGGGCCTCTTCCTCAGACTGATGGAGTTGGGGGGGGGGGGGTGGGTGGGAAGCTGGAAAAGAGAGATGGGGGCTGGGCAAAGACAGACACAAGTGGATGCATGTTGATCGGCAGATGGGTGGAGCAGGTTGACAAAGGCTGGAGATGAGAAGGAGACATAAGGCTGTCAGATAAGGAGAGAAGAGGAGGAGTGAATTGTAAACCCGGAGAGAGATATGTGGGTGGAAGGAGGGGTAGGGAAAAGATGGGGAAATAAAAGGGAAATGTGGGACTTGGAGATTGGAGGTGAACATGCAGAGGAGATGACTAAGAGTGGGGTGGTGGGAGACGGTGGGTGAAATATGTGTGCACACGGATGTTGGGTATTTGAAATTGGAGATTTCAATGTTCATATTATTGGGCTGTAGGCTGCAGTTTCTTCCCAGCTGTTGTCAGGCAACTGAACCACCCTCTCACCAACAAGAGAGCGGTCCTGACCTCCCATCTAGTTCATATGAGACCTTTGAATTAGCTTTAATCGGACGTTGCTGGACCTTATCTTGCGCTAAACATTACACCCTTTACCCTGTATCTGCGATTGTAATAGCCCTGGTGCTGCCTGTATAGCACGCAACAAAAAGCTCTCATCGCAGCAGCAGAGTTGCTGTAACGGCGCCAGAGACCCGGGCTCGTTCCGACTACAGGTGCTGTCTGTACGGAGTTATTACGTTCTCCCCGTGACCGCGTGGGTTTTTCTCCGGGATCGCCGGTTTCCTCCCACATTCCAAAGACGTACAGGTTTGTAGGTTAAGAGGCTTCGGTAAAATTGTAAATTGTCCCCGGTGCGTAGGGTAGCGTTAGTGCGTGGGGATCACTGGTCGGTGCAGACTCGGTGGGCCTGTTCCCACACTGTATCTGTAAACTAAACTCAACTCAACTAAACTACCCACGTGGAATATGAGGTGTTGTTCCTTCAGTTTGCGTTTAGCTTCATTCTGGGTTCTCTTAAGTAGTTAGATCTCTACATATGCTCAGTGTTTAAGATGATATCTGACCAGCATTCCATCTAATTTCGGCATGATGTATTTAAATTGTCGTGCTGTAAGGGCCGACATACTATTTGCTTCCTCATTGTGGAACGCAAACTTCCTGCGGAGAGTGTCTCTTCAATTGACAGATCAATCACGCCAGGTCGGGTCAAGCAGCGAATAAACTGCCTGAGCATTGTAACTCAGCACAAGATCAGGAAGGCAACACAGCAATACCATGGGGAGAGCTGGTCATTCAGGAAATTCACCAGAATAACAAAAGGGCACAGTTTGAGGTTCTCTAGACCGCAAAGATCTCCACTGTATTTGGAGCACAAAACAAACATGGTAGTTAAATGCCATTCAGCATCCGACAGTGTTGGCCCACATTTGTAAACTTGTGTGCCTTCCAAGTTGACTAGCTGCCATTTAGAGGCATTGCATGTTGATGGTGGATATATGGCAGGCAAACTAGCTTGGATGGGGTATAACCATATAACCATATAACCATATAACAATTACAGCACGGAGACAGGCCCTCTCGGCCCTTCCAGTCCGTGCCGACCATTTGTTTTCCCCTAGTCCCATCTACCTGCACTCAGACCATACCCCTCCATTCCCTTCACGTCCATATACCTATCCACTTTACTTTTAAATGTTAAAATCGATCCTGCCTCCACCACCTCTGCTGGAAGCTCATTCCACACAGCCACCACCCTCTGAGTAAAGAAGTTCCCCCTCACGTTACCCCTAAACTTCTGTCCCTTAATTCTCATGTCATGTCCTCTTGTTTGAATCTTCCTTACCCTCAATGGGAAAAGCTTATCCACGTCAACTCTGTCTATCCCTTTCATCATTTTAAAGACCTCAATCAAGTCCCCCCTTAACCTTCTGCGCTCCAAAGAATAAAGACCTAACTTGTTCAACCTTTCTCTGTAACATATTGCTGGAACCCTGGCAACATTCTAGTAAATCTCCTCTGTACTCTCTCTATTTTGTTGACATCCTTCCTATAACTAGGCGACCAAAATTGTACACCATACTCCAGGTAGGTATGGATGATGAGTAGGTATGGATGAGTTGGGCCGAAGGGCCTGTTGCTGTGCTGTACTGTGTGCGCTGTATATCCTTCAGGTTCTGCAACTCCTCAGTAACATAGAGAGGGTGGCACAAGGGCACAGCTGGTAGCGCCATTGACCGGGGTTCAATCCGGACTTTGGCTGCTGTCTGTACGGAGTTTGCACGATCTCCCTGCAACCGCATGGGATTCCTCCGGGTGCTTCCGTTTCCTCCCAAATCCCAAATACGTGCAGGTTTGTAAGTTAATTGGCCCTCTGTAAATCATCCCTAGTGTGTCGGCAGTGGATGTAAAAGTGGAATAACATGGATCTAATGATGGTCGGCACGGGCCTGTTTCTGTGCTGTATCTCTAAACGAAACTAAGCTAAGCTAAGCTAAAATAAACTAAACCAAACTAAAACCCACAAGGACCTGCAGATGCTGATTTACAAAAAAAAACACAAAGTGCTGGAGTAACTCAGCGAATCGACCCGAAACGTCACCTATCCACGTTGTCCAGAGATGCTGTCCTTTTTTAAACTAAATCTCAGGTATCGGATGTGCATACAATGTACATCTCCAACCCCAAGACAACTTGTACCTCTCGACCTCTCAGCCCCTAGACCCTGAGTGTACCCCTCCACCCCCCCCCCCTCCCATCGCCCCCCCCTCCCCTCCCCCACTGCAGCGAAGGCATGGGTGATGTACAGCTGGTGTCCGGCTCCCACTGACTCATTGCTAGAACTGCGTGACTCACGGCTGGTACTGAAGCCTCCCCTGTGATTTAGTGCTGCATGCTGTTCAGGCTCATGGTATACTTTGTGTCAGGGGCCTGATGTCTGGTGATACTTAATCTGGAAACGCGGAGAGTTCACTGAGTGATGGGTGGTACACGGGGGCAGCGATTGATAAGATTGCATATTTTCTTCAGAGACTGCGTTCACTCCACGGCCCTATTGCTGACGTTTGGCCAGAGCTGGGTACCAGGAAGGACAAGTTGAATAGTTATTCCAGCCCCATTAAAGCGTAATGTCGATTTGCACATTTCAATAAATAACTTGCTCGTAAAAGTAATAGGAATTGCAGATCACCACACTTTGCTGCTCATGAATCCTTTGGCCATTACTCTGATCCCTTAACCCCATCTTGAACCTACTTCAGTCAACTCCCACGTAACTCTCACAGTCTCCCCCAGTAGCCCTGGATATCTACCCCAGGCCGTATTTGATCGGCCCGTCTGCACAGCCTCCTTTCTCAATCCTCCCCCGCTGCGCTCTCAAATCAATGGTGCATGGCGCAGTATTGCAAATATTGCAAAGCCCTTTACATTCAATAAAGTCATTCTTCCAGTCCTGTCCCTGGTATAAGGTGGGAATCACAAGTGACTTAATTCACGACTTAATTCTTTCATCCCGACCATTTTTTTACTCATGGACATTTTTTATTGGGGCTGGAAAACCGTCCCGACTTACGTGATACGGCTAGCATAACGGGCCGCAACGATATATCTACGAACTCCTACGACCTCCTACGGACCTGTTACGAACATTCTGCTAGTTTGAGGCAGGGGAAAACACGTAGAATTTGTGAATTACCTCGTGAAAGTGGGACAGGCCGTTAATTTGTACACACGGCGACTTCACACGGCGACTTCACAAGTCAAGCTGGTTAAATGTCATATGTGTCAGCAATGGAGCAATGACACTCAGCGGGTGAGGCAGCATCCATGGAGTCACCTATTTCCTTCGCTCCATAGATGCTGCCTCACCCGCTGAGCTTCTCCAGCATTTTTGTCTATCTTCGATTATTCCAGCATCTGCAGTTCTTTCTTAAACACTCTTACTTAGCTTACTTAGCTTAGCTTTTGTTTAGAAATACAGCGCGGAAACAGGCCCTTCGGCCCACCGAGTCCGCGCCTGCCGGCGAACACCCCGCACACGAGCGCTATCCTACACCCCACGGACAATTTACAACTTACCGAATCCTTAACCTACAAACCTGCACGTCTTCGCAGTGTGGGAGGGAACAATAGCACCTGGAGGAAACACATGGTCACGGGGAGAACGTGCAGACTCCGTACAGACAGCACCCGTTGTCAGGATCGAACCCGGGTCTCTGGCGCTGTGAGGCAGCAACTCTACCGCTGCGCCACAGTGCCGCCCACTCGCTGCTGCTTATCAAGCCTATAAACACAATACACAGGTAATAATAATACAATATATTAATAATCATAACACTCGGTAACGATAACAGCGCAAAATATAGCCCACAGAGTTCACAGTTGCTGAGGTTAGTGTTGTGTCGTGTTCATGCAACTCATGAGTGACTTTGCAGTACTAAAAATAAATGTCAGAAAAAAAATTATACCTTTCGATTCTCAAAGTTTCATTTATTTGTTCAAAGTTTTGCAGAAAAGACATCTGCCTCAAGCAATACTTTTGATTAGCAAGAGGTTGCATTCGAGCCTAAGATGTTGGCCAGTCATGCTCTCAGTCTTATGCATTGATTCACAGCCATAGACGATTGATCCACACCATTTCTCATACTCTTAGAGTCATGCTGCTTGGAGACAGGCCCTTTGGCCCAACTTGCCCGTGCTGAGCACGATTCCCCATCTACGCTAGTCCCACCTGTCCGCAGTTAGCCCATATCACTCAAAACCTTTCCTAGCCATGTATCTGTCCTAATGTCATTTAAATGTTGTGATTGTACCTGCCTCAACTGCCTCCTCTGGCAGCTCGTTCCATATACCCACCACCCTCTGTGTAGATATGGTGCCCCCTCATGTTCCTATTAAATCCTTCCCCTCTCTCCTTAAACCTTTGTCCTCTTTCTTGATTCCCCTACCAACATAAAACACTCTGTGCATTCACCTTATCTATTCCCCCCATGATTTTATACAACTCAATAAGATCACCCCTCAGCCTCCTGTACTCCAAGGAATAAAGTCCTAGCCTGCCCAACCTCTCCCTACAGCTGAGACCCTCGAGACGTGGCAACATCCTCGTAGATTGCCTCTGCTCTCTTTCCAGCTCAAGTGAAGAAGGTACAAGGGACTGCAGATGGTGGAATCCTCTCTGTGCCCTCTGCAGCTTTCCAACGTGCCGCGCCGTCTTCTGAATCAAAAGGGCAGCAGTGTACGGATTTACTCTCGATGGCAAGATGAGTGAGCGAGATGGCAGTATTCACGGCGTAGGCTGATGCCGGTGGAGTCGGCAATGCTGAGGCATTGTGTACTTTGGCAGCTTGCACAGCACCCAGGGCTGAGGGTCAGGGGTATTTCTGTGTGAATCAATCCTTCATCGGGATGCAGGAGTGGAGAGCTGCAGTGGGACACATCTTGCTCCCCTCTTCCAAATCCTTCAACCTAAATCCACTGCTTAACATCTGCCCAGGGATAGTCTGCACCTCACACAGCCAAGCGCTTTAAGACTCGTAGATTTATGGCAGCTTTGTGGAGTTTTTTTTTCAAGCTAACTGGAGCTCTTGGCAGCTTGAGTGTGTAGCAGTGCTAATGGAACACACATTGCTCGATGTCTGGCATTCTCCGAGATACCTTCCCCTCCCCCCCTCCCCCCCCCCCCAACACCGTGATTCATCGCCATCTTGTAGCCAACCTCTCACTGACCCGAATTCCACTGAAGAGCGTAGAGAGATCTCAGCACCGCTCTCTTCACTCCCACTGAGGGGGGGGGGGGGGAAATAAATTTTGAGCCGAATTAAGCAAGTTGGGCGGCAAGGTAGCGCAGCAGCAGGGTTGCTGCCTCACAGCGCCAGAGACCTGAGTTTGATCCTGCCTACGGTTGCTGTCTGTACGGAGTTTGTACTTCTGTACCTTCTCCCAGTGACCACGTGGGTTTTCTCCGGATGCTTCGGTTTCCTCATACACTCCAAAGATGTACAGGTTTGTAGGTTAATTGTCTTCTGTAAATTGTAAATTGTCCCTATTATGTACGGGGCGATCATTGGTTTGTGCGGACTCAGTGGGACAAGGGGCCTGTTTCCACGTTATATCTCTAAAGTCTAAACAGGGAAACATGTCATGGGCCATGAAGTCTTGGTGGATCCAAGTCAATAGATGATTCCTTAGTTGGCCATGGATAGAATTTCTTCCTAAATGTAAAGAAGTACCATTGGTACCACGGGCCATGGTCTGTTGGGGAACTTGGACTAATGCTCAGGATTCCAGCATCTGTAATTTGCTGCTCCTCTGGTGGCACTGGGGACCTTGTGGGTAGAAAGCTACTGCAGATGCTGCTTTATACCCACGATAGACATAAAGTGCTGGAATAACGCAGCGCTTTTACAATCTTACCAAAGCCAATTGGTCTACAAACATGTCCCTCTTTGGGGATGTGGGAGGAAGCTGGAGCACCCTGAGAAAACCCACGTGGTCACAGGGAGAACGTACAAACTCTGCACAGCCAGCATACTTAGTCAGGATCAAACCCGGGTCTCTGGTGCTGCAAGGCAGCATCTCTATCGCTGCACCAATATGCCACCAGGACAGATCAATTTTACTCTGGCCCAATGAGAATGTGAAATCTAATCCTAAATGCAACATTGTGAGGAAAGAGAGAATACATAATCCGTACATCAGCCGAGAGAGTTTTTAATTGTCATATCTAATGGCAACGGAACAATGAGGTTCATGGAAAGAGGGAATAAGCAGGACTATTGGAAAGCTGACAGGTTTGAAGTAAGTTAATGCAACAACGTGGAACCCACAAGGAAATCAGTACATGCTATTCTTATGAATAGCCCATATATTGCCTATGGGTCAATGTTCCATTCATAGAAGTGTCCACTTTGCCAAGTGATTCATCCAGGGACAATGTCAAGAACCATTTGCAATGGCATTTACTCAGATTGACCAGTGTATTAGTTCTTTCACCATTGTCTCACTTCCCCATTTTGCTCCAATTATTTCCTGTGTAAATATATAATGGTGTTCAATCAAACACAATTGTTTGCAGAAACTCTTGACCCTCAAGTAACTCCCATCCATTTGTTGACTTATGTCACCACAGTTAGCACTTCCATCCCAACTAACACCAATCATAGTCATGGATGGCCTTTTAATGAGTTGTTGAAGTGCCCTCTTCCGTGAGATAGGGACCCAGGCTCGAACATTGACAGGCAATTAATAAGAGACATCATCTTAGTCTGACTTGTATTAATACTTTGATACCTTATTTTTTTAGGTCATTCAAATAAAAATGAGTAGGAAGGAACTGCAGATACTGGTTTACTCTGAAGAAGGACCCAAAATGCTGGAGTAATTCAGCAGGACAGGCAGCATCTCTGGGTGGAAGGAATGGGGGACATTTCGGGTTGAGACCCTTCTTCACACTGGCTCAGTCTGAGGAAGGGTCTCGACTAAACATCACCCATTCCTTCTATCCAGAGATGCTGCCTGTCCCGCTGAGTTTAGCTTAGTTTAGAGATACAGCGCGGAAACAGACCCTTTGGCCCACCGAGTCCGTGCCGGCCAATGATCCCCGCACATTAACACAGACGAGGGACAATTCACACTTGTACCAAGCCAAGCACACCTTTGGAATGTGGGAGGAAACCAAAGAAACTCGGAGAAAACCCACGCAGGTCACAGGGAGAACGTGCAAACTCTGTACAGACAGAACCCGTAGTGGGGATCGAGCGCGGGCCTCTGGCACTGCAAGCGCAGTAAGGCAGCAACTCTACCGCTGCACCACTCAGTCGAGTTACCCCAGCATTTTGTGGGTAAATGATGCAGTCTGGACACATGTGGAAGATGGGAATAAATGTTACATCAACTGGAACGTAGAACGTAGAATGTGGAACATAGAACATAGAATCTAGAACATAGAATCTAGAACATGGAATATAGAACAGCACAGGAACAGGCCTTACTGCTCCCAATGTCTGTGCCAAACATGATGCCAAGACCATCTCTTACGTACCTGCACATAATTTATATCCCTCTCTTCCCAATATATCCATATGCTTATCCAAAAGTCTTTTAACTGCCATTATCCATTATCGTATCAACAACTAACCCCAGCAGCATGTTCCAGATAATCACCACCCTTTATGTACAAAGAACATGTTGCCCTTGCACATCTCCTTTTAACTTTGCCCCTCTAACCTTAAAACAAAAATATACCTCTACACCTTATGTACAAAAGTATTTGATTTTTCCATCCTGGGATAAAGGTTCTGACTGTCTGCCCTAGATAACGTGGTTTTGGGTTAGGACCATTCCGCAGATGTAGGGAGCAAAGGGAAGGAGTGAGTTGAAGGGCAGGTGGGGGGGGGGGGGGGGGGGGGGGCACGGGCTGGCAGGTGACAGGTGGATCCAGGTGAGAAGGGGGATGTAGAGATACAGCATAGAAACAGGCCCTTCGTCCCACCGAGACCGCACCGACACCCAATCACCAGTTCACACTAGTTACAAAGTCATAGAGTAGAGCTAATATCTTCCTTCTAATACCATGGGCTTTCATCTTGTTCAGCAGCCTCACGTGGCACCTGAACATCCAGACAACCAACATCCACTGCCACTCCATTGTCTATCCTGCTATTTACTTCCTCAAAGAATGCCAACAGATATGTCAGGCATCTATATAATAGATGCCTGTTATAATAGTGTATATTTCTATACAGGTTCGTGGATAGGTCAGGTTTTGAGGGATATGGGCCAAATGCAGGCAGGTAGGACTAGTGTAGAATGGACATGTCAGCCAGTGCGGGCAAGTTGGGCCAAAGGGCCTGTTTCTATGCTGTAAGACTCTATGACTCTATCAGGTAGTCTTTTGACCTGGAGAAAACATTTGCGTCTTTCCAATATCTCCTTATATCTAATACCTTCTAATCCAGACAGCATCCAGGTAAAAACTCTTCTGCAGGTCTGAACTGCTTCTGTACATCCCTCCTGCAATGGGGCGACCAGAACTGTGCGTAATATTCCTGATGCAACTGTACCAAAGGCTGTGGACGCCAAGTCAATGGATAATTTTTCAAGGCAGAGATAGATAGATTCTTGATTAGTACGGGTGTGGGGTTATAAGGTGCAGGGTGTAGGCAGGAGAAAGGGGTTAAGAGGGAAAGATAGATTTTACTTCGGAGTCACGTGAGTGACTTCGTGAATACCCCGCCAGCATGGATGCATGACATATCGTTGCTCGCATTTGCTATCGACCAGCTGGGGGGGGGAGTGCGCTCTCTCCACAGCTCCTTCAAAAAGAACCGGCACAGGTAAGTGTACCAACCTTAAGCTGGTTTGCAGGTAGGATTTTTCTGTTTCTACCTGCAGGGAAAGATGGACGGAAAAGGGAAAGGAAAACTTTCCAAAAGCCGCAGGACTTCTATGGGTCCGCGGGATACTTCTCCGGAGCTGGTTTCAACGCCGGCGGCGTCCGGGAAACGGTCGGGGGAAAAGGTGTGGAAGTCGGGCGCACCTGTTACACCAGCGCCCGACTCGTCTCCAGCGGCGGCCGCACAAGACACGGGTATGGGAGACCCTGATTTCGTGCCTCCATCCCCCGGGCGGGGGGGGGGGGGAGCAAGAAGGTACCTCGCACACCGGCGACAGCAACACCTCGTCTGTTACAGGTCCCGCAAGGGCCGAGCCGGGGGAAGACCGCGCCGATGTCGAGGCCCGCAGCCGCGGCGGGTCTGGACCGGGCAGTAGAGCTGCAGAGTCGCGCAGCAATGCAGGAGCAGGAGCTGCCGACTTCACACCGGGATATGCTGCTGGAGTGCAAGCCGGTGGCAGCCACATGCGGTCGGTTAGTTTGCCTGGGGCTGCTGCCGACCATGCACCCCCTACAGAGACATAATGTCAGAGGTAGGGGTAAGCCTGCATGGACTCCGGGGAGCCAGGCACCGGGGGCCGGCACCGATTCATTCCGCTGCCTTCCCTCCAGGCACACGGACCGCCACAGTCCGCGCGTGGGCGGACTAGCGGAGAGTCTGTGCGGGAGTCGTACGGGCCTGCAGGAGCAGGTGTCGACGACCTCCTGCCACCAGATCACACTCAGCATCTCATGGGGGTGAGGTCTGCTGGTAGAAGCCCCAGCAACATTGCAGAGCCTGGGGAAGTCGGCTTGTCGGCTACGTGCAGTAGCGACGGTCGCATGGACCGGTTGGAGCGAATGGTGGAGCAGCTCGTCCAGCGTGATCAGGACAGGGAAGAACGGTGGTCCCAGGCGTCCACTACCCACCGCCGCGGGCCGCCGAGCATCTCGCCTTCCTCCGCTGGGAGTGCCAGAAGTCCGCAGGAGGCCGACTTCGATGAAGAGTCGGACATGCCGGAGGTTGAGGCTCCGGAAGCTGAAGCAGAGTTACCGGATGTTGTGGGCACATTTGCTACAGCACCTCCTTCAGCTGGACCACTACATACACAACTGGCAGGGACCATTAACTATTTAACCTCTCACCAGCTACAGGAACGGGTTCTCAGCGACACTTTGGACAAATTCAAGCCGCCGGAGAATTGCGCTAACGTGAATGTCCCCACGGTCAATGCTCAAATTTGGGGGAATTTGAGTAATACCGCTAGAGGTCAGGACGCCCGCCTCCAGAAAGTCCTCAAACTTCTATCAACGGGTATCACGGAGTACGCCAGGACCCTCAATGGGGAGAACGTGACTAGTGACCAGCAGGATGCACTGGCTTTACTCTGCAATGCTCAGTTCGAAATAAACTGTTTGCGAAAGAGCTCCATCCGGCCCAGCCTTAACCCCATATTCGCAGGGTTATGCCGTACCTCCACCACGCCTCCACCACATCAGCTGTTCGGGGAAGACCTGCTGAAAAAGGTCAAAGAAATGGACGAGGAGGCCAAAGCCGTCGGCCTTATGAAGCCGCCTTCCTCAAGGGCATACGCCTATCGAGGATCGCCGTATCCCTCATGGAAACCTCGTCCACCGGACAGGACACTTCGGACTCATCCACCGCCAGTACCCCAACAGCAGACCCCTTTTTTAGGGCAAGGCCCTCCGAGACCTGCCTGGAAAACGCGGCCTCCGCCACGACAAGCCACACAACGTCCGCCCAAACCATCCTACCCCAGAACCCGCCGTTGACCATGGAGGTAAGGGGGTCTGGATCTACTAAGAAAGTAGCAATGGTACCTTCACACGTAGGGGGATGGTTGCGGGCATTCCGTGATGCATGGGATGCAATAACTGCCGATTCTTTTATTTTACAAGGTGTTCAGGGTTGTGTTATAGAGTTTATTAACGGTACACTTCCCCCTACACAGCGCGTACCCCATCGCCAATTTGCGCTCTCTCAAAAAGAGATCGAGCAAGGACATGCGGAAATATTACGGCTAGCAGCCAAAAGGGTGATAGGGAAGATGACACATGAACCCATTGAGTTCGTGTCCAACATCTTTACAGAAACCAAAAAAGATGGTGGATGTCGGATCATCATTGACCTAACTCAGCTGAACACTTTCAATATACCCATTTCAAATTGGACATCTTTGAAACAGCTAAGCAGCTATTGGATCAGGGGTACTTTATGGCTTGCATTGATCTAAAAGATGCATACTATACAGTCCCCATCACAGAATCCCATAGGAAATTCTTAAAATTTGTCTGGAAGGGACAGTTATGGCAATATGAAGCTTTACCCAATGGTTTAACCACAGCCCCTAGACTGTTTACCAAAATAGTCAAACCAATCCTGGCTAGCCTCAGGCAACAGAATTATATTGTCATGGCATACTTGGACGATATACTAATAGTGGGACAAACCCTCCAATTGGCGGAGCTGGCAGTCACAGCGACCAAATCTTTATTTGAGACATTAGGGTTTGTTACCCATCCAGACAAATCCAAATTCACCCCATCACAAATCATGGACTATCTAGGCTTCACTATTGACACCAACCGAATGATAGTCACTGTCCCACCCAACAAAGCATCAGATATCACTGATGCATGCATTAGCCTTACTTGCGCCAGGGTGCCGACCATCAGACATACTGCCAAGGTAATTGGGAAACTGGTGGCCACATTTCCAGCTGCGCAATTCGGACCACTGCACTATCAAAACTTACAAAGAGCAAAGATTTCAGCATTAAAAGCAAATGCTGGGTACTTTGACAGGCCAATTCAGCTGCCAATTAAGGCTAACACTGAGCTACAGTGGTGGGTCGACAATATTAGTGCGTGTTACAAACCCATCACTCTTAGCAACCCATCAGTCGTGTTACAAACTGACGCAAGCGCTCAAGGCTGGGGTGCAACTGACACCATGTCCAGTTGTGGTGGCAGATGGGATCCTCACGAGTCTACCCTCCTTCAGACACACAGGATAATTATTTGGAGATGCTTGGGGCTTTCCATGGTCTGAGGGCATACTGCACCACTTTACAGCATGTGCATGTCCGCCTTCAAATAGATAATACCACGGTGGTGGCTTACATAAATCATATGGGTGGTATCAGGTCATTATCTTGTGACGAATTGGCAAACACAATTTGGCACTGGTGTATTGTGAGAAATATTTGGATTACAGCGACCTATCTACCTGGGAAGCTCAACACCGTGGCAGACACCAGGTCACGAGTGTTCAATGATAACATCGAGTGGATGTTGCACCCCCAAATATTTGCTCAAATTATAGCTAACTTTGGTACACCAGACATCGACCTCTTTGCGTCCAGGTTGAACCATCAGATACCAACGTATGTGTCTTGGGAACCAGACCCTGGGGCAGTGGCTATGGATGCTTTCTCACTCCATTGGGGGAAATGGTTCTGCAACGCATTTCCCCCATTCTGCCTCATCAGTCGGGTATTGCGGAAAATACAACTGGATTCTGCTTCAGGCATATTGATCATACCCGACTGGCCCACACAGCCATGGTACCTGGTGGTTCTCCACATAATAATACGTCCGTGGGTCCAAATTGCTAAAATCCCCACTTTGCTTACTCACCCCATAACGGGGGTAAGTCACCCGTGCCATGGTCACTTAAACCCGTTGGCTTGCAGGTTCTGAAGAGGCCGCTCATGGAGGCCGGAATATCGCCCAGGGCAATGGACCTCATTTCAGCATCGTGCAGAGCATCAACCCGGCAGCAGTACCTCACCCAGATCAGGAAGTGGGAGGCCTACTGCTCCCGAACGAATACCACCTACAACTCTGCCACGATCCCTGACGTCCTGGAATTCCTAGCGGGCCTTCATTACGATGCGTGTCTCAGCTACAGTGCCATCAGCAGCGCCAGGAGTGCGCTCTCCTCATACCTGAATATAGGTGTGGGCACGCACCATCTGGTGTCCACATTCGTGAGGGGAGTGTTCAACACCAACCCTCCACGACCCCGATGCAATATCACATGGGATGTGGGTGTAGTACTGACACTACTATGCAACTGGTCCCCTATGACAGGACTACCTCTTGACAAGCTCACCCTTAAAGTGGTGATGCTGATGGCACTGACTTCAGCTCAACGAGTCCAGGCCTTGCAGAAGCTTCGGCTGGACCGTATGGTCTCGACTCCTGCAAAGGTGACTTTCTTTGTGAAGGACCTGCTGAAGCACCGTAGGCCTGGGTCTTCTGGGCTGCAGTTGGAATTCCGGGCGTACCCCTCTGATGCCACCCTCTGCATAGCCACCCATCTCCGCTATTACATCGAACAACTCGTACCATCCGGAAGATGGAGCAGGGCTCCTCATCAGCCACCAACAACCACATCATCGGGTGACTGTGCAGACTATCGCCAGGTGGCTCAGGGTGGTGTTGGGTGCAGCTGGTATCGATACTAACATTTTTAAATCTCACGCTACCAGGTCTGCATCCACATCAGCGGCGAGGGCCATGGAGGTGCCCATGGACCACATCCTCGCCACCACGGGCTGGGCCAGTGAATCAACTTTCCAGAGGTTTTACAATAAACCGGTGGTCGCCCCCGCTACATTTGCGGATGCCGTGCTGAGAGCCACTCCGTGAATGTTTACTCGCCGAGTAGGGGTTTTGCTTTGTTATTCTTTGTTTTAATAACTCTGCATTATTTTTCAGCCTGTTCAGTCTGGAATGCATTAACAAACTTCCTCCATCAGTATTGCAGCAGTGTGATAGCATGGACGTTGTCCAGGGCGTGTAATCACAGAAGCTTTGAAGTCTTCATGAAGTCACTGACGTGACTCCGAAGTAAAATAGTAAGTTTAAACGAGAACCTACCAAGTTTGAAGGTTGATCCTTATTTTATGAGGAGTTGCGATGAGGGATTTTGTGCCCTCCGCTCCCAACCCTCTCTCATAAGGTCAACTGGTACGTTCTACTTTATTAATCTTATTATCTCCTTCCATGATGTGTTCTGTGATTCCACACCGCTGCTTTGAAGGATGCCGCGCATGCGTGCTGGCGGGGTCTTCACGAAATCCCTCATTGCAACTCCTCATAAAATAAAGATCAATCTTCAAACTTGGTAAGTTCTCGTTTAATCTTACTATTAACCATGATTGAATGGCGGAGTAGACTTGATTGGCCAAATGGCCTAATTCTGCTCCTATCACTTATGAACATGAACTTATGAACCAAAGTGAAGATTCATTCAGAAGTTAACTTCGGCTCCAAATAATTAGGGTTTCTGGTTCCAAAGAAGTATTTTGAAAATACAAGTCTTTCTTTGAGGAGGAAGGCTGTCGTTGAACTGCAGTTGTTTTTTCAATAATTCTCTCCCACTGCTCTTGAAAACTTTACTCTCTGCTCAAGCATTGTCCCTCAGATGCTGACGTTCTCATTGAATGTTGCCCAATTCACCTTTACATCTTGCTCAGTTATGGTTTCCTAATATTTCTTGGGCTGAAAGAATGCTGCGATGCATCAGAAAATGGAGCGCTTTGAGTCTACTCACCAGGAGCTCCCGAAAGGCATTAAATAACAGGGAAGGAACGAAGATAACGAAAGAAAAAAAACCTTACAACGCACAAATTCAAATCCACCACCACATTAAGGAATTGAATCCAATGATTCTGGCCATTTGTGAACTCATAGTAGAACATCGTAAAATTCGAATCAGTTCACTTGCCTTGGCTTTTTTAAGAATGAGTACATAGTTTACCAGCCATACGTTTCCTTTTAAGGCAAAAGAACCCCGACGGGAATAGTGGTCTGTGGATGGCTTTCAGGAAAAGTTGCAGATAATATGAAATCAAAGGGAAAGACTTGTAATGCTATCAAAAAATAGCAATAAACCTGAGGATTGGGAAAATTCCAAACTTCTGTAAAGGAGAAGTGAGGCAAGCAGAATACAAATGAGAAACATAAAAAACAGATTGTAAGAGCTTCTGTGGCAATATAAATTTGGAAAAAGACCAGCAATGACTCCTTCACATACTGAGGCAGAATAAATTATAGGTGGGAATAGGGATGTTGCAGAAAAAGTGAAAGAAGCTTATGGTCTTCTTGTCTTCATCGGTCAGGACATTAAGTGTAAGAGTCAGTAAGTCATGACGCAGCTTTATAAGTCTTCAGTTAGGTCGCATTTGGAGTATTGCGTGCAGTTCTGGTCACCTCCTTACAGGAAGGATTTGGAGGCTTTGCAAAGGTTGCTGAGGAGGTTTACCAGAATTATGTCTGGATTAGGGGGTATTAACAACAGGGAGACTTGGGTTGCCTTCTCTGGAACGCCAGATGTTGCGGGGAGACCTGGTAGAAGTATACAGAGGATTGAAGCAGTCCCCTGACTCTCAGTCTGAAGAAGGGTCTTGACCCCAAACGTCACCCCATTCCTTCTATCCAGAGATGCTGCCTGTTCCGCTGAAATACTCCAGCATTTTGGGTCTCCCTTCAGTACATCAAATTTGTTTTATAAAATCATAAAAATGAATAAGATTCACCACTACTGGAAGCATCCTCTCCACATCCACTCTATCTGGGCCTTTCGTTAGTTGGTAGGCCTCAACGAGAACTCCTCCTCATCTTTCTAAACTGCAGCGAGCACACGCCGACCATAGTCTGCCCTCGTCCCCCCGCGTGTGGACCTGTGGGGCATGCGTGGTCTTGTTCACCGGCTGGGTCGCCGGGTTCCATGTCACCACAGCAGCCTGGTGAATGGGGTGGTCTTGGTCTCCCATTGTGCTCTGCAGCATCCAGGTGGAGTCCTCAGCGGCTTCTGGGACGGAGGTCAGAAGCAAGAGTCGTCGGACGCTGAGAAGAGCTGGAAGGACAAGCCAAAATGCCCAGCTGTTTCTGCAGCCAGCGATGGGGGATGAAACCAGGACGGTTGTCCAGCATCAACATCTGAGCCTCTGCACCTGGGGAGGGAGCTAGTGTGCTCACCATCTGTGCGAACTCGACCACTGATGCAGGCCAAGGTAGCTGTGGACGCAGGCCAACCCCCTCCGTAACAACACTGGAACGCAGACTTGACTTCTGCTCCAGAACCACAAGCATAGAATGTGACTTCTGCTGTTAAAGGCAGATGATCATGGATTAATCCATGGCAGATCTCCACCCAGCCTTCCACCGATCACCCACTCACAACCACTCATACCCACTCGCGCCCACTCACACCCACTGAGTTTTCACCCCTCCCCAAACTCCCGCTTTCTACCTGAGAAGAATTCAATGTTCCCGCCGTAGAAAAAAAAGAACCTTTGTTTAGTTTAGTGCAGGAAAAGAACTGCAGATGCTGGTTTACACCGAAGATAGACAAAAAATGCCGGGGCAACTCAGCGGGTCACGCGGCATCTCCGGAGATGTTTCAGGTCAAGGTTCTTCTCCAGACTGAGAGTCAGGGGAGAGGGAATCTGGAGATAGGAAACGGCACAAAGAACAGAACAATGAAAGGTATGAAAAGGACAAATCAACGGTGATCAAGAAGGAGCCCACAATGGTCCATTGTTGGCTGTGGAGAATGCGGGGATACTAGCAGTGAAACTAACAGGACGACAGTGAAACTAGTAGGATGACTAAGGTGGGGGAGGGCTGGAGAGAGAGGGAATGCAAGGGTGACTTGAAGTTAGAGAAACCAATAACCCAACCGTTGGGTTGTAAGCTGCCCAAGCAAAATATGAGGTGCTGTTTCTCCAATTTGCATTTGGCCTCACTCTAACAGTGGTGGAGGCCCAGAACAGATAGGGAAGGGGAAGGGGAGTGTTTGAGTTTAGTTTAGTTTATTGTCATGCGTACCAAGTGTTTTTTTGGTGCATGGTGTCCAGTCCGCAGTAAGACTGTACAAGATTACAAACAAGCCGTCCAGAGTGCACACGTACAGGATGCAAGTTTACAAAAGAAAGACACAAAGTGCTGGGGTAACTCGGCGAGTCAGACTGCATCTCTGTAGAACATGGACGGGCGATGTTTCGGGTCGGGACCCTTCCTTGGTCTTTCCTCCCACCTCTCTGCGGAGCGGCCGGTCTGAACCCCTCTCATTCCAGGATTCCCAAGAGAATCAATTTGCCAGAATACAAGGAACCCCAGGGAAAGCAGGAGTTAACACAGGGCAGACTTTGTTAATTTTGTTTTCTCCTGAAGTTGGGGCTTAAGTAACGGAGGCTCACTTCAATTCACATTAGAAACATAGAAACATAGAAAATAGGTGCAGGAGGAGGCCATTCGGCTCTTCGAGCCAGCACCACCATTCATTGTGATCATGGCTGATCGTCCCCTATCAATAACCCGTGCCTGCCCTCTCCCCATATCCCTTGACTCCACTAGCCCCTAGAGCTCAATCTAACTCTTTCATAAATCCATCCGGTGACTTGGCCTCCACTGCTCTCTGTGGCAGGGAATTCCACAAATTCACAACTCTCTGGGTGAAAAGGTTTTTTCTCACCTCAGTCTTAAATGACCTCCCCTTTATTATAAGACTGTGACCCCTGGTTCTGGACTCGCCCAACATTGGGAACATTTTTCCTGCATCTAGCTTGTCCGGTCCTTTTACATTGTTTTTATACAAATAAATTTCTCCTATTTTACACTGGCCCCACTGAATGCTGTCTATTTAACAGCTGGGCATTCTGCGTACAGTTGGAGCCTTACAGCACGAGCCCTTTAGCCCCATCCTGTCCAGGTCCTGTAAGTTGGCATATGGGAGACACGAGGAACTGCAGATGCCGGAGCCTTGCGTAAAACCTTGAGTAAAACTGGGTTTAATTTAGTTTAGTTTAGAGATACAGCATGGAAACAAGCCCTGCGGCCCACCAAGTCCACACCGACCAGCGATCGCCCCCTACACTAACACTATCCTACACACTGGGGACAATATACGGAAGTCACTTAATCTACAAACCTATACGTCTTTGGAGAGTGGGAGGAATCCGGAGCACCCGGAGAAAGCCCACACGGTTACAGGGGAATATTAAAACTCTGTGCAGACAGCACCCATTGTCAGGATCCAACCCGGGCCTCTGGCGCTGTGCTATTGTGCTGCCCCTACTTAGTTCTTTTTGCCTGCATTAGGCCAATATCATTCTAAACCTTTCCCTATCCTTACAGTATATCTGTACAAATGTATTTTAAAAAGTCGTAATGTATTCATTTCTCTAGCTCATTCCAGATGTGGACTACCTTCTCAGTGTAAAGGTTGCCTCTGATTTACCTCTAATCTGCCCCCTCTCACCTTAAAACTGTGCCCTCTAGTTTTAGAGTCCTCCACCCTGGGGAAAAGGCAGTGAGCGTTCACTTTCTGCATGCCCCTTATGAGCTTGTATATCTCAGTAAGGTCACCTCTCAGCCTCCTATGCTCCAAGGTAAGAAATCCCTCATTAGTCTCCCAGAGTTCAAAGCTGGTGTGCCTTGGTCAATGATGGCCATGTGGCTCCAGGCTTCTCATCCTCATCGTACCCCTACTCTGGTGAGCTTCTCTCCATGCGTAATGTTGGGCGACTGACAAATGCCACGGTAGCAACTGGGGTGGCAGGGTAGCAACAGCGGTAGAGTTGCTGCCTCACAGCGCCAGAGAACCCAGGTTCGACCCTGACCATGGGTTCTGTCTGCGTGGAGTTTGCTCGTTCTCCCTGTGACTGTGTGTGTTTTAACAGGGTGCTCCAGTTTCCTCCCACACCCCAAAGACATGCATTAATTGTCTCCAGTGTATTACCCCTAATGTGCGGGATAGTGCTAGTATACGGGTGATCGCTGGTCAGCGTGAACTCGATGGGCCGAAGGGCTTGTATCCACGCAGTATCTCTAAACTAAACAGCTCAGTCCACTGGGGTGACTAGTATTACTGTTATCAATTTATTGTTTCATTGATTAATATATATTTATTTGTGGTCCATTGCTTTCATGTGACCAGTTAAGCTGCAGAAAGTAAGGATTTCATTGTTACATTAATGGTGCAGGCTAAATCTTCTTGACGACTGCCTCTCTTGACTCTGGATAAGTTCTCTCAGCGGCAACCCGCAGTGATTTTCCCTGTGACTGTTGCTCCAAGTGGGTGGCCTGTGGGTGAACTCATGATCCTTCCTGCTGAACTACCCTGGCGCTCGGCCCCCGCAGTGACAACCCCACAAACGTCCAACACAAAAAAAGGCACAAAAAACCTAAACTCCCTGAGGCTGGGGGAACAAGGAACCCCTCTCTTCTCTCTCCGCCACCCCCCCCCCCCAAAAAAATAGCTGTGGAACTGTGATGAATCTCCTCAGCACAGAGTAACACCTCCTGTGCAATCAATCAGCTTCTGCCCCACATCCTATGTTTAACCAGGGGCCGTAATTAATCAAGGAATTAGCTTTTTCTTTTCCCCCCCTTTGTGACAGGCAGTGTTCCGGTCTCGGCTCGGAAACGGGGCAGCATCTCGGTATCCTCAAGGCTTCCTTGCAAGTCCAGGCCGACAAGTGCGGAAGAAACGGCACCCTCCCGGCCGGTAGAAAGCCCAGTGCCCAAATACTTAAGGTAGACACAAAATTCTGGAGTAACTCGGGGGTACACAAAAGGCTGGAGAAACTCAGCGGGTGCAGCAGCATCTAAGGAGCGAAGGAGATGGGCGACGTTTCGGGTCGAGACCCTTCTTCAGACTGGTCAGGTGTCAGGGAAACGAGAAATATAGACGGTGATGTAGAGAGATAAAGAACAATGAATGAAAGATATGCAAAAAAGTATCGATGATAAAGGGAACAAGCCATTGTAAGCTGTTTGTGGTGTGAAAATGAGAAGCTGGTGCGACTAGGGTGGGGGAGAGATAGAGAGAGAGGGAATGCCAGGGCCCGAGGGCTGAGGGAGAGGTGGGAAGGGGAGGAGACAGCAAGGGTTAACAGAATTGAGAAAATTCAATGTTCACGTCTGGAGTAACTCAGTGGGTCAGGCAGCATCTCTGGAGAGAAGGAATGGGTGACGTTTCGGGTAAGGACCTTTACTTAACCTCCCCCCCCCCCCCCCCCTTCACTCGAGCTGCGTGAATCCCCAAATCCCCACACACTCTTCCACAAAAAACAAATAAAAAGTTTCTTCAGAATTAAAAAAGAAATACACACACACAAAAAAATAAACTGAGCAGACAACTCCCCATGGATTCTCGGCGTCCGTATTTCTCGGTGTCACACCTAAAACAGAACACCTTTCCCCATGTGGATAGTGGGGGTGGGGAGCGGGTTGCTTTGGCAAAATTGTGAGTGAGTGTACAGAATAGACATTGAAATGCCTGCTCAAATACAAGGCCGTTTCGCTGTGCACGGATGTGTCAGCTCCTGATACAGACTCATTTCTCCATGCCGGGGTAAATTTGTCATGCATACAAGTCTGTTTGATTTCATTAAACAGAATATTTAAGCATAAAAATTGTTTAATCGTCTCGTGTCATTATGATATGAGTTGCATTTTGCATATATTTGCATACTTGGCTGGAATTAAACTGGGGATATGCTAATGAGCCGCAGGTCCGCGGTTGAGGTGTTTATTGTTTTTTGCTCCGACTCGTTCCAGTTCAAAGAGGTTTTTTCTTTTTAGGGGGGTTGGGGAGGAGGGGTGGAGAGGGTATGCTTTTTTTTCTATTTTTTAAACTCATCCCTGCACAGATCGTGGCTAAAAAAGTCACCCCTTTTGTGGACGAAGAGCGTTAGTATCGGCAGCCGGGAGTCACTGTTATCTCCTCCCATTCAATCTGCCCAGATTTAACTCAATCTCCAGTCCTTTCATTGCAATTAATGTGCGCTAGTGAGATGTCTCACGCTTATTCTCACGGATAATTTGAAAGGAGCTCGTGAGGTTATGGAGCCATGTTGTCACGCAGCACAGAAGCAGGACCGTTCGGCCCAACTTGGCCGTACTGTTGGACCAAGATGCCCCATCTATGCCAGTCCCACTTGCTCGCGTTTGGCTCGTGTCCCTCTAAACTTGTCCTATCCATGTAGCTGTCCAAAAATCTTTTAAATCCTGTTATATTACCTACCTTAACTGCCTCCACCAATACCTTGTTCCATATACTTACCACCCTCTGTGTGAAGAAAAAATGCCCCTCAGGTTCCTGTTAATAGACAATAGACAATAGACAATAGGTGAAGGAGTAAGGCCATTCGGCCCTTCGAGCCAGCACTGCCATTCAATGTGATCATGGCTGATCATCTCCAATCAGTACCCCGTTCCTGCCTTCTCCCCATATCCCCTGACTACACTATTTTTAAGAGCCCTATCTAGCTCTCGCTTGAAAGCATCCAAAGAACCTGCCTCCACTGCCCTCTGAGGCATAGAGAATTCCACAGACTCACCACTCTCTGTGAGAAAAAGTGTTTCCTCGTCTCCGTTCGAAATGGCTTACTCCTTATTCTTAAACTGTGGCCCCTGGTTCTGGAATCTTTCCCCTCTCTTTCCCCTCTCAGCCTTTCCCCTCTCTTTCCCCTCTCAGCCTTAAACCGATGTCCTCTGGTTTTTGATTCCCTTAATTTGGGTAAAATACTCTGTGCGTTTACCTGATCTATTCCCCTCATGATCTTATACACCTCTACTCGATCACCCCTTTGCTTCCTGCACTCCAAGGTATGAAGTCCTAGCCGGCCCAACATCTTCCAATAGCTCAGGCCCTCGATTCCTGGCAACCTCTTTGTAAATATTCTCTGCACCCTCTCCAGCTTAACGATATCTGTGTAAGGAAATTTAGAAGGATGAGAGGGGATTTTATAGAAACATGTAAAATTCTTAAAAGATTGGACAGGCTCGATGCAGGAAAAATGTTCCCGATGTTGGGGGAGTCCAGAACCAGGGGTCACAGTTTAAGAATAAGGGGTAGGCCATTTAGGATTGAGATGAGGAAAAACGTTTTCACACAGAGAGTTGTGAATCTGTGGAATTCTCTGCCACGGAATGTTGTGGAGACCCATTCACTGGATGTTTTCAAGAGAGTTAGATTTAGCTCTCAGGGCTAATGGAATCAAGGGATATGGGGAAAATGGAACGGGCTACTGATTTTAGATGATCAGCCATGATCATATTGAATGGCAGTACTGGCTCGATGGGCCGAATGGCCCATTCCTGCACCTATTTTTCAACGTTTCTATGTTTTCTATGAAAGTGGAAAATTATTGCTGACTGCAGGTGTTTTTGACCATGAACCGGTCGATAGGAAGTTTGCTGGGGAACAGGAGCCGAGAGGACTATTTTCTCACAGGACTTACGCAAAAGAAAACCAGCAAGTCCATTGAGGAAATAAAAAGCTGCAGATGATGACTTAAGGCTTGCTGTGTAGAATGGCAGATGCAGGTTCATACCAGAGATAGACACAAAGTGCTGGAGTAACTCAGCGGGTCAGGCAACATTGCTGGAGACCATGGATAGGTGATGTTTCAGGACGGGACCCTTCTTTAGACTCAAGGACCCCAAATCAGAGGCAGGAAAGCTACTCAATAACTTGTCATTGTTTTAATCAGATGCAAGGGTAAAGGACAGACCTTTTTACCCAACTCCAGCACTGATGCTGGGACGATATGTCCAGGACGTCTTAATTCCAAAGGCAGGTCTTCTGACTGTCTACCTATCCTATCATAAGTTTATAAGTAACAGGAGCAGAGTGAGACCATACTCCCGTTGACCACTGGGTGATCTGGTTACCTGGAACATCCCAAAGACGTGTAGGTTTGCAGATTAATTGGCCTCTAAGTTGCCCCCCAGTGTGTAGGGAGTGGATGAGAATGTGGGATAACATAGAGCTAGTGTGAACAGGTGATCAATGGTCAGCATGGACTCGGAGGGCCGAAGGACCTGCTTCCATGCTGTACCGCTAAACTGAAGTTGAGAGGCGTATAAATAAGTGTGATCTTGAAATGGGAAACATATAGGCTAGAGATAGAAATGAGTTTGGAGTTTAATTCACCCTCGTTAAATTGCCCCTGGTGTGTAGAGAGTGGATGAGAAAGTGGGATAACATAGAACCAGTGTGAATGGGTGGTCAGCCTGTGGGCGGAAGGACGTGCTACCATGTTGTATTTGTAAACTAAAAAATGCCTTCATTTTGAAGGCATCGTTAGGAAGCAGAGGTCGCAACGGAATTGCATTTTGAGGGAGAGATGAATGCATCCAAGACTAGTAGCTTAAACTTAAATAAAAGCAAGCATGAGGGCAGGTAAGTCGACCCAACTAAAATGAAGTGGCAAATTAGGTTAGGGATCACTCAGGCAAGATACAGCAGTGGCAGATGTTTAAGGGATAGGCACATTCCAATGAGAAACATGAATCCCAGCGTGAAAAGTAAAGTTAGTGTCGATTTTTTTTTTTAAACGGCAATTACACAAAGACAGGTGGCAGGTAAAGGGGTTGTGTCCGAAGGAGTAATCAATGTTGAGAAAGTTTACATTAATAAGAAAGGAAAAACAGGGTGTAAGATAGTTAATCAGAAATGTCAAAACAGAGGAAGACCTTTGAAAGATGTTTAAGAAGGAAAGGAGTTAACAAAATGCGTGTCAGTTCTCATTTTCAGTAATTTCTACTTACCTTCCTCTCCCCTCCCCTCTAGCCCCCTTCCTCCACCCTGGTTGTTTTACCAGTTGCACAGTTCTGCACGTTGTTTCCCTCTGGAGATCATGCCTTCCCTGGCCAACAATCGGCCTACCAGTCACCACCCTGCCTGAGGTCATTGGTGCGAAGGAAGGAACTGGAGACGTTGGGTTAAACCGAAGATAGACACAAAAAGCTGGAGTGACTCATCGGGATAGGCAGCATCTCTGGAGAGAAGGAATGGGTGACGTTTTGGGTCGAGACCCTTCCTCAGTCTGAAGATGGGCCTCGACCTGGTGGGGAGATTTGCAAAGGCTACTGGGGAGACTTTAAACTAGATCGGTTGGGGGGAGGGACTCAAATAGAGAAGGCAAGTAGTCCGTTTGTGAGGCAGGAGGCAGAGAAGAGAAGCAGTCAGACGCAACACGTAGGGAGGAAATGAGAAAAAATAACAAACGGAGAATAAGAAGTGGAGGGTTTCTTAAATGTGTGAGCAGAGAGACAGAGGGGTGTAAAATAAGGATAGGAGCAATAGGTAGCAAGGTGAAAAGTGGCAGGCAGACAAATCCAGGGCAAAAATCTAAAAGGGCCACTTTTCAACATAATTGTAAAAGGGCCAAGAGCGTTGTAAAAACAAGCCTGAAGGCTTTGTGCCTCAATGCGAG
Source organism: Okamejei kenojei (assembly GCA_035221665.1). NCBI lineage: Eukaryota > Metazoa > Chordata > Chondrichthyes > Rajiformes > Rajidae > Okamejei > Okamejei kenojei. Next base: position 22,959,410 of record CM069155.1, read on the forward strand.
GAGCATTCGTAATAAGGTGGATGGGTTGAATGTGCAGATAGCTATTAATAATTATGTGATAGTTGGGATCACGGAGACATGGCTTCAGGGTGACCAAGGCTGGGAGCTGAACATCCAGGGATATTCAATATTCAGGAGGGATAGACAGAGAGGAAAAGGAGGTGGGGTAGCATTGCTGGTTAGAGAGGAGATTAACGCAATAGAAAGGAATGACATTAGCTTGGAGGATGTGGAATCGATATGGGTGGAGCTGCGAAACAGTAAGGGGCAGAAAATGTTAGTGGGTGTTACAGTAGTAGTGGAGTTGGGGATGACATCAAACAGGAAATTAGAAATGCGTGCAACGAAGGTAAAACCGTTATAATGGGTGACTTCAATCTACATATAGATTGGGTGAATCAAATTGGCAGGGATGCTGAGGAAGAGGATTTCTTGGAATATATGCAGGATAGTTTCCTAAACCAACATGTAGAGGAACCAATGAGAGAGCAGGCTATTCTAGACTGGGTATTGAGTATTGAGGAAGGGTTAGTTAGCAGCCTTGTTGTACGTGGCCCCTTGGGCAAGAGTGACCATAATATGGTTGAATTATTCATTAGGATGGAGAGTGACATTGTTAATTCAGAAACACGGTTCCTGAACTGTATCTTTGAGGGTATGAGACGTGAATTGGCCAAGATGGACTGGCAATTGATTCTTGAAGGGTTGACGTTGGATATGCAATGGAAGGCATTTAAAGACTGCATGGATGAACTACAACAATTGTTCATCCCAGTATGGGAAAAGAATAAATCAGGGAAGGTAGCGCATCCGTGGATGACAAGGGAAATCAGGGATAGTATCAAAGCAAAAGATGAAGCGTACAAATTAGCCAGAAAAAGCAGCCTACCAGGGGACTGGGAGAAATTCAGAGACCAACAGAGGAGAACAAAGGGCTTAATTAGGAAAGGGAAAATGGAGTATGAAAGAAAACTGGCAGGAAACATAAAAACTGATTGCAAAAGTTTTTATCGATATGTGAAGCGCAAAAGATTTGTTAAAACAAATGTAGGTCCCTTGCAGTCAGAAACGGGTGAATTGATCATGGGGAACAAGGACATGGCAGACCAATTGAATAACTACTTTGGTTCTGTCTTCACTAAGGAAGACATAAATAATTTGCCGGAAATAGCAGGGGATCGCGGGTCAAATGAGATGGAGGAACTGAGTGAAATCCAGGTTAGCCGGAAAGTGGTGTTAGGTAAATTGAATGGATTAAAGGCCGATAAATCCCCAGAGCCAGATAGGCTACATCCCAGGGTACTTAATGAAGTAGCCCCAGAAATAGCAGATGCCTTAGTGATAATTTTTCAAAACTCTTTAGATTCTGGAGTAGTTCCTGAGGATTGGAGGGTAGCTAATGTAACCCCACTTTTTAAAAGTAGTGGGGAAACTGCTAGAATCAGTTATTAAAGATGGGATAGCAGCGCATTTGGAAAGTGGTGAAATCATTGGACAAAGTCAGCATGGATTTATGAAAGGTAAATCATGTCTGACGAATCTTATTGAATTTTTTGAGAATGTAACTAGTAGAGTGGATAAGGGAGAAGCAGTGGATGTGTTGTATCTGGACTTTCAGAAGGCTTTCGACAAGGTCCCACGCAAGAGATTGGTACACAAACTTAAAGCACACGGTATTGGTGGTTCAGTATTGATGTGGATATAGAACTGGCTGGCAGACAGGAAGCAAAGAGTAGGAGTGAACGGGTCCTTTTCAGGATGGCAGGCAGTGACTAGTGGGGTGCTGCAAGGCTCAGTGCTGGGACCCCAGCTATTTACAATATATATAAATGATTTGGATGAGGGAATTAAATGCAACATCTCAAAGTTTGCGGATGACACGAAGCTGGGGGGCAGTGTTAGCTGTGAGGAGGATGCTAGGAGGCTGCAGGATGACTTGGATAGACTGGGTGAGTGGGCAAATGCATGGCAGATGCAGTATAATGTGGATAAATGTGAAGTTATCCACTTTGGTGGCAAAAACAGGAAAGTAGACTATTATTTGAATGGTGACCGATTAGAAAAAGGGGAGATGCAACGAGACCTGGGTGTCATGGTACACCAGTCATTGAAAGTAGGCATGCAGGTGCAGCAGGCTGTGAAGAAAGCGAATGGTATGTTGGCATTCATAGCATAAGGATTTGAGTACAAGAGCAGGGAGGTTCTACTGCAGTTGTACAGGGTCTTGGTGAGGCCACACCTGGAGTATTGCGTACAGTTTTGGTCTCCTAATCTGAGGAAAGACATTCTTGCCATAGAGGGAGTACAGAGAAGGTTCACCAGACTGATTCCTGGGATGGCACGACTTCCATATGAAGAAAGACTGGATAGACTCGGCTTGTACTCGCTGGAATTTAGAAGATTGAGGGGTGATCTCATAGAGACTTACAAAATTCTTAAGGGGTTGGACAGGCTAGATGCAGGAAGATTGTTCCCGATGTTGGGGAAGTCCAGGACAAGGGGTCACAGTTTAAGGATAAGGGGGAAGTCTTTTAGGACCGAGATGAGAAAATCGTTTTTCACACAGAGAGTGGTAAATCTGTGGAATTCTCTGCCACAGAAGGTATTTGAGGCCAGTTCGTTGGCCATATTTAAGAGGGAGTTGGATGTGGCCCTTGTGGCTGAAGGGATCAGGGGGTATGGAGAGAAGGCAGGTACAGGATACTGAGTTGGATGATCAGCCATGATCATATTGAATGGCGTTGCAGGCTCGAAGGGCCGAATGGCCTGCTCCTGCACCTATTTTCTATGTTTCTATGTCACCCATTCCTTCTCTCCAGAGCTGCTCCCTGTCCCGCTGAGCTACTCCAGCTTTTTGTGTCTATCTGAGGTAATTGGTGGCCTTGATTGGTCCTGATCTCTTCTGGCCTCCAGCTTTTCCCCCCCCCCCCACCCACCCCCTAATTTCAGTCTGAAGAAGTTTCCCGACCTGAAATGTCATCCACCCTTCTTCTCCAGTGATGCTGCCCGAGTTACTCCAGCACATTGTGTCGATCTTTCGATGTAAAGGAAATGATTGTTTGGAATTAGTGATAGAATGCAAGGAGCTGACAGATGAATTGAACAGATCTTTCAACTCTGTTCCAAAATTGCCTAGATTCATGTATTGTTCCATTCGAATGGAAAATAGCAAATGTTTCGATGATTTTTTGGAGTTCCTTTAAGCAGCAACTATGTGCTGGGAATAAACGATGTCCCCAATGACTGGAGGGTCCAAATTGGAAAGGTCACAGCTTCAGGATGCAGAGAGTGCCATTGTGAACAGGGATTGGGAGAAATCTCTTCAGCTGGGTGAAGTGGGTCACGCAGAAGGCAATGAAGGCCATTTTGTTACATACAGTCAAGAATGAGGTTGTTCTTGAGGCAAAAGGGAACAAGGGATATCAAGGGATATTGGGAAGAAAGCGTGGAACAGGGAACTAATGGAATGATCAGTCATGATGTTATGAATGTGGGACTTTGCCTACACATATGTATCCGCCCACATCCCAAAGGAGTGCAGTTTTGTAGGTAAATTGGCCTCTGTAAATCCCCCCTAGTGTGCAGGGAGTGGATGTGAAAGTCAGATAATATTGAACTGGTGCGAACAGGTGATCGATGGTCAGCATGGACTCAGTGGGCCGAAGGGCCTCTTTTCACATGCAGTGGACCAGCACCTTAGATTTTGCTTGGGTAGCAACCCAGCGGTATGAACGTTGAATTCTCTAATTATAAGTAACTTCAACTTACACTCCCCTCCCTCCTTGCCCCCTTCCTCCACCCTAGTCGTTTTACCAGTTCCATGGTTCTCCACATTGTTTCCCGCTTGAGATCACACCAACCCTAGCCAACAAGGGAACTACCACTGCCTGAGGTCATTGTAACCGGCCATAATTGGTTCTGGTCTTTTCTCACCTCCGGCCTTTCAGTCTGAAGAAGGGCCCCAACCCAAAACGTCACCCGTCCTTTTTCTCCAGAGATGCTGCCTGAGCTGCTGTGTTGCCCCAACACTCTGTGTCAATCTTTGGTATAAACCAGGATCTGCAGTTCCTTATTTCTACACTCTGTATCCATAATATATCTTTCAATCAATCAATCAATCAATAAAGGCTTGTAGTGTAGGAAGGAACTGCAGATGCTGGTTTATACCTAAGATAGACACAAAGTGATGGAGTAACTCAGCGGGTCAGGCAGCATCTCTGGAGAAAAGGAATAGGCGGCGTTTTGGGTCAGAGCCCTTCTTCAGGCTCAGTAAAGGCTTATTGCGGAGGGCACCACCGATGCTCTGAATGGTGGAGAGAAAGTGTGACTTCCACAACCCCCTGAGTTGGCTTCCTTCCAGTTTTGGTCTCTTGTGTATGCCTGATAGTTCTGGTCCACTGACTGCCTCCACTTGCCAAAGCCCCGAGGTCTGGAATCACTCCCACAACCAGCGTGGCAGTGCAGTGAATGTTGGAGAGCAGCCAGATACCCGAGTTCAAATCCTGCCTCTGGAAGTTGGAGAATTTAAATTCAAAAAAATCTGTATTTAAGAACAGCTAGTAAAAGTAATGAAAAACTAATGCAGTTCCTTAATGTACTTCAGAGTTGAAGATTGGTGTCCTCGCCCTGGTCTGGCCTGTACATGACTCCATGCTAGTCAAGGCCAAGTGTGGACAGATAACGGATACTGGCACTGTTCACCAAGTTAAGGACCATGACCATGAAAGACCCTCCTCTTTCTCTCTCATAAGCCTCCCCTGCCCACCTGCCCTGCCCTCCCTGAGGCTGACTTTCCACCTATCTCTCTACTCCCCTCCCATCCACCTACATTCCTAAACAATTTGAGCCTTGTCAATCCTCCGGCTTCACAATTCACAACTCTCTAATCCATTTGTGTGAGTTCATCTCTGGCCGTTGTCCAACCATCCGGCTCAACCCCCTCCCTCACCTGTGTTCATCTATTGCCTGCCACCCTCTCCAAAGTTCTAGCTTTCTTTCCCCCCCCCACCGCAATCAATGTGAAGAAGGGTCCCGACCCGAAACGTCACCTATCCATGTTCTCCACAGGTGCTGCCGGACCCGTTGGGTTATTCCAGCACTTTGTATCTTTCCTCCGCACATTTCTCGCCTCCTTTCGGTTGTTCATGAAACTAACTCTTTGTGTGAGCATTTGGTCGCCTGATCTAAGTGGCAAGGAGTCAGGTTTTAGAGCCAATGCATGGCACATCAGGACATTGTACACTAGGAATTGTTGCTAGTTAGAAGCATAGAAAATAGGTGCAGGAGTAGGCCATTCGGCCCTTCGAGCCTGCACCGCCATTCAATATGATCATGGCTGATCATCCTACTCAGTATCCTGTACCTGCCTTCTCTCCATACCCCCTGATCCTTTTAGCCACAAGGGCCACATCTAACTCCCTCTTAAATATAGCCAATGAACTGGCCTCAACTACCTTCTGTGGCAGAGAATTCCATAGATTCACCACTCTCTATGTGAAAAATGATCTTCTTATCTCAGTCCTAAAAGACTTCCCCACTTATCCTTAAACTGTGACCCCTTGTTCTGGACTTGCCCAACATCGGGAACAATCTTCCTGCATCTAGTTGAGTTAGGTCTGTAGATTGTAGGTGGGGGGGAGGTACTCCAGTGTGAGCTTGCTTGATCCCAACTGTAACACCATGCAGGAGGAGGACATTCATGCTGCTTACGGTGCTGATTGTCAATTGGACAATGTTGTGGACAATCATATTTACTTACGCATAGATAGACACAAAAAAGCTGGCGTAACTCATCAGGTCAGACAGCATCCCTGGAGAGAAGGAATATGTGACGTTTCGGGATGAAACCCTTCTTCAGACCGAGATTCAGGGTTACGGGAAACGAGAGATATACAATACAATACGGTTTTATTTGTCACATTGCACATAAAGTGCAAGTGAAATGAATTTGCCACCAGCGGTACAATGATAAAGAACACACAATACACAATAAAAATTGAACACAAACATCCACCACAGCATTCATCACTGTGGCGGAAGGCGCACAATTTGGCCAGTCCTATAGCAATACAGACGATGATATAGAGAGATGTAGAACAAATGAATTAAAGATATGCAAAATAAAAAAGCATGGATATGTTCTACAAGAATCTCTAGTGGGTTATGCAGCTTGAAAGGTCTTGCTACAGATTTAGGTTTAGATTTATTATTGTCACATGTTCTGAGGCACAGTGAAGGGATTTTTTTTACCTGCTATCCAAACAGATCAGATACTCCATACATAAACACTGCGCAGTCATGTCAAACTCAAGTAGACAGATAGAGCAAAGGGATGATGCTGAGTGCAGAGTAAAGCTTTCAGCATTGTTTAGCTTGGTGGGAGGAAACTGAAGCTCTATGAGAAAAACCGGCAGCGGGAAGGTACAAACTCCGTACAAGACAAGCACCCAAAGTCAGTGCCACCCGTGACACAGTCCAATGGGGTAGAGGTGAGTCAGACAGTGCCCTAGCTGATGGAGGGACCATTCAGAAGCCTGATAACAGTGGGGGGGGGGGGGTAGCTGTCCCTGAGCCGGGTGGTGCGCGTTTACAATCTACTGCCCCTTCTGCGCGATCGTTATTGGCAGCTGGGGTATCTCTGCAGCAGGGAAGGAAGGGCCCGTTGTGTTTGGTCAGCACGGGATATCTGCGTCTCTGAGGCCGTCCAGATGAATGGGGTGGGGGGGAGGGAGCAGAGAAGGAACTTGCAGCTGGATCGCGCCCAGCTCAGTCAGACAAGGTCACGGAAACCAGACTAAACAGCCTAACTGCGGGGCATGCCTCTGTGTCTGTCTGAAAACCGATCCATGGGAGCAAGAGGGATTAAAGAGACAAGCAGAGAGGGTGTGTGTGTGTGGGGGGGGGGGGGGGTTGCAAATGAGCGAGAGGGAGGCAGAGCAAATGGGGGAACGCAGAGAGAACGAGAGGGACACACACAAAAAAAAACACAAACAAACAAACCCTGTGCTGGGGAGAACAGTGTGAACGGGGCTGTGAGCGGAGAACAAAAGGAATTCAACAGCCGTGTGGGTAATTGACTCAGAGCGGGAGCTGGAACGTGGGGTTCGCTGCAGTGTGTTACTGTCGGGAGATGGGAGGAGAGGGGAAGACAGCGAGGGAGTCAGGCTATGATGTTATAACCTTAGCTTTATCTGGCCTGCATGTGCTGTGTAAGTGCTGTGCCTGCATTCTTGTAGAGGTGCGTCAGATCCCGAAACACACACCAGCAGACACAGCATTTATTCCAACACACAGGCACGGGTGGCTCTGGTCGTGATCGATTTACACAAGTTGCTCAACTCTTGCGGGCGGACCAGGGTGCCCGTGGGCTGGGCCATGGGTGCGCAAATTCAAGGCTAGTTTGGTCGTTCCTCCAGAATTAAATCAGACTTTGGGAAGGGGAGATCGTAAATGGATCCCACCCAGGTTGGTTGTGGAAGGAGCAAAGGCAGATTGTATAACCTGGACATTGGGACATTCCTCTTCTTGTTCTGGGGTAGTAATTTGTAATTCCCTTCCATGTAGGTTGTGAGTAATTGGTCGTCTAAACCATGATGGGATCTACATCTGCTTGAATAGCAGGGACAATGCTTAGACTCCCATAATTGTGTGGAATTCATAGAATGTGGAGCTGTACAGCGCGGAACCAGACCGTCCGGCCCACCTTGCCCATGCTGGCCAAGTTCCATTTGCCTGCATTTGGCCCATATCCCTCTGAATTCTTCCTATCCATAAATCTGCCAAAAAATATGTAATCGCATGTTTCTAAAGAAGGGACCCGACTCAAAATGTCACTTATCCATGTTCTCCAGAGATGCTGCCTGACCCGCTGAGTTACTCCAGCATTTTTGTGTGTTGGAAGGGGGGGGGGGGGGGGGCTCGTAAACCATCATGTCCAGTCCCTTGTGTCTTGTATAGCTTGTTCTTGCAGTTCATATCTGATACAGATCACTCTCCGAGTGAAAAAAACTGCCCCTCTGTTCTCTCTTCAATCTCCCCACCCTCCTCAGCATAAGCCTAAATGCTATTGTTTTAGAAATTGTGAGCATTCACTTTATCCTTGCCCCTCATGAAACTCAAAAGCGTAATGTCCCACCTCATCCAAGCTCTCCCTAAATCCCAAGCCCGCAAGCCCAGGCAACATTCTGGTGAATCTCTTCTGCACCCTTTCCAAATTAATGGCATCCTTCTTGTAACTGGGTGAGCAGAACTGCATGCACACGGTGCTCCAGGTGTGGTATCACCAATAACTTGCAAGTTGTGTCCTCAAGTTTCTCGGTTCTATCCCAAATGCTCTTTCTCCACTTGGAATGGACGTGGGTTAGATGTTCCCAGACGTTGGTGGCAAGGTTGCATTTTTTCAGGGAGTTTTTGTGCATATCTATGATTCTGTGACATCCTCGAATATTTTCTTCTTTGTCCACCTGGTAATCTCATCTGATAAATAGAACTGAAAATAACGTTCTTGTTCCAGGAGTCTATGCTTGGGCATACAAGTGACGTGGCCAGACCAATTTTGCATGGAGGCAGGCCCTTCGGCCCATCGAGTCCACGCTGACCATTAATCATCCATTCACACTCGTTCTATATTATTCCACGTTCTAATCCACTCCATATACAACAGGGTGATTAACAAAAGGGCAATTAACCTGCCGACACACATCCATCTCTAGCCTAGATGTTCCCCGATTGATGATCACATTGTTTTATACACATCTCAACTAGACACTCTGAACGTTAGTTTACATGGAGACAGGCCCACCGCCCATCAATCATCCATTCACACTGGGTGGATGTTATCCCACCTTCTCATCCACCTCCTACACACTCGGGGTATTTTTGTACAGAGGCCAATTAACCTACATCTTTGGGATGTGGGAGACAATCGGCGCACCAGTCGGAAACCCACGCAGTCACAAGGAGAATGTGCAAACTCCACACAGATAGCACCCAAGGCTGGGATTGAACCTGGGTCAATGTGGCTGATTGAGTGTCTCTATAGCCTCGCCATCGGGGAGAGGACTCTGGTCTGGTTTATTTGCTCTGTCAATGAATTTGGAGGATTATTCTGAACCAACATTCCAGTACCTTTTATAGTTAAGTTTAGTTTTGAGATACAGCGCAGAAATTGGCCCGCTGAGTCTGGGCCGACCTGTGATCCCCGTACACCAGCACTATCCAATACGCTAGGGACAATTTACAATTTTTTTACTGAGGTCGATTAACCTACAAACCTGTCCGTCTTTGGAATGTGAGAGAAAACCGGAGCATCCGGGGAAAGCCCATGCGGTCACACGGAGAACTGTAGTCAGGATTGAACCCGGGTCTCCAGCGCTGTAAGGCAGCAATTCTGCCACTGCACACGTAGGTAGACCAGGTCTGAACTGAAAACAGGAGAATAGGAATTCAATGCTACCTGCTGACCCTTGGGTCTTCTGCCATGGTTGATGCATTGACACTCAAAGCCCATCTCCAAAGGATGTAATGGTGCAGTGAAGACCATGGTGAAATCCATCATCTATGTTCCTCTTCACTATATTGATGTCCCTAAACCGTGGGAAATGATTTTCATTGTCCAGCATCATCTCACTATTGTCCTCCCAACAAAATATTTCAGTTTCAGTTTTACAGATACAGCACGGTTACAGGCCCTTCGGCCCACCGAGTCCCCACCGGCCACTGATCTCTGCACACTAACACTACCCTCCACGCATTAGGGACAATTTTACATTTATACCAAGCCACTTAACCTATAAAACCTGTACATATTTGGAGGGTGGGAAGAAACCGAAGATCTCGGAGCAAATCCCATGCAGGTCAAGGGGAGGACGTACAAACTGTGTACAGACAAGCACCCACGGTCAGGATCGAACCTGACTCTGGCGCTGTAAAGGCTCTACTGCTACACCACAGTGTTGCCCTTTAGAATTCATTTTTGTAACAGCCAGCACCCTGCTTGGTCATGCCCAAGGCCTCTTGGCAATGGCGTTGTTCCTGGCACAGATTGTATTCCATCTTTGTCCAAGCAAGAGACCACAGGAATGTTGCACACGCGCACCACAACAGATATTGGACTGACCATTGGCAAATCAATTCCGCCCGGATCTCAAACAACAGCTGCAACAGAAACTTGGTCAAAAGAACTTGATCATAAGAAAGCCAAATGTTGAAGCTTACCGAGGCTCCCTGAAGGCGGCTCTTCTTAGATAGAAGCTCACAGAGAACATAGGACTTAGATGAGGAAAATCTTTTTCACCCAGAGAGTTGTGAGTCTGTGGAATTCTCTGCCACAGAAGCCAGTGGAGGCCAATTCACATGGATGTTTTCAAGAGAGAGT
>CM069155.1:22974784-23207284 GCA_035221665.1 Okamejei kenojei
CTCACACATATACAGCTCGACTTAGCTTGCTGCATGCTAGAGTATTTTAGGGATAAACAAAATACATCCGATGATCATTCGATGGTGCAATGGCGAGGATCTTTCAAGGGTTTAAGGCACAGTTAGATTGAGTCTCTGTGCTTTTTATACATGTCATAGACTCGTAGAGATTCGTAAGGTCACACAGTGCGGAAACAGGCTCCTTGGCTCAACTTGTCCATGCCGACCCAGATGTCCCATCTGCCCTAGTTGCACCTGCCTGCATTTGGCCCGTATCCCTCTAAACCTTAGATAGACACAAAGTGCTGGAGTAACCCCGCAGGTCAGGCAGCATCTCTGGAGGAAAAGGATAGTTGATATTTTGGGTTGGGACACTTCTCTCCTCTCCATGTACCTATTAACATGCCTTTTAAATGCTGTTATGGTGTCTGCCTCAACTATTTCCTCTGGCAGTTCGTTCCATATATCCACCCCTCTCTTAGTGAAAAACTTCCTATTAAATCTTTCCCCTCACACCTTAAACCTGTGTCCTCTGGTTCTTGATTCCCCTGGGTAAGAAAACATTGTGTACTCGCCCTGTGTATTCCCCATTCTACCTCTTGCCCTTCCCCTCTGGAGTAGGGCTTGACTTCAGCTGGACAGGATGAACGAGCTGGTCACTGCTGGCTCCAAAGCCCTGTGAGGTATGGTTAGGGTGATCTCAGTTCAACTCTTGACGTTAAAGGACTTCAAGAAGAAAATTAAATCTCTCTGAAAGTGTTGTCTGGTTGGGAGAGGGGTAATGTGGCTTGGCACAGCGGTAGAGGTGCTGCTTCACAGCGGTAGACCCAGGTTTGATCCTGACTACGGGCACTGCCTGTACGGAGTGTGTACGTTCTCCCCGTGCCCACGTGGGTATTCTCTGGTTTCCTCCCACATCTCAAAGACGTGCATGTTTGGAGGTAAATTGGCTTCTGTAAATTGTCCCTAGTGTGTGGGATAGATCTATGGTATAGGTGGGTCATTGGTTGGCACGGACATGGTTGGCTGAAGGGCATGTTTTCACGCCCTATCTCTAAACTGAACGAAACGTCATTGGAAATAGACACAAAATGTTGGAATAACCACAACCCTGACCACAGAAGGAAGGGGTAACGTTTCAGGTCGAGACCTTACTTCAGACTGCGATCCGAAACGTCACCCATTCCTTCGCTCCAGAGATGTTGCCTGTCCCGCTGAGTCACTCCAGCATTTAGTGTCAATCTTTGGTGTATCTGCAGTTCCTTCCTACACTAAGCATCTTTGGAAGCTGTTCAGAGGTTGGCGATGAATCCATCTCATACCACTGGTAACATCATCCAAAGTATTGCTCGGATCACAGTCTTGCTCTCTGGTTAGAATGGTGTTGCAGGACCTTCACTCTGCAGCGTTTGGGCTGGTACCGATCGGCAGTGGATGAGAACTTGATCGGCCATGCAAGGGGAGTTGCTGCACAAGGAATTCATGTAATGTGAATTCATTGCTTGAATGGTCACATTCATGCAGCCACATGAATGTAGCATGTGGTTACATGTAACCCACAGTAATGAGTTACTGTCCTACCCCAACCACAGATGTAAAAGGAGACCTCAAGAGTCAAGAGTGTTTTATTGTCATACGTACCAACAACAGAACCATGACATTTTTTTACTAGCAGCAGCATATAAGGCCCGCAAACACAGCACTCGGTGACAAGAGATAACAAACAAAAATTCAACAAATTAATAGCCCCAAATTTGGGGTGGCACAGTGGCACAGCAGTAGAGTTGCTGCCTTACAGCGCCAGAGGCCCGGGTTCGACCCTGACCACGGGTGATCTCTGGGTGGAATTTGTACGTCTCCCCGTGACCGCGTGCGTTTTCTCCTGGTGCTCCGGTTTCCACCCGCGCTCCAAAGACGTACAGGTTTCTCGGTAAATTGGCTTTGGTAAAAATTGTACATTGTCCCTAGAGTGTAGCATGGCGTTAGTATACGGGGCGATCGCTGATCGGCGAGGTCTCGGTGGGCCGAAGGGCCTGTTTCTGCCCTGTAACTCCAAAGTCTAAAGTCTACGTACTAGTTCCAAAAAGCCCTCAGAGCAGCCAAGGGTAGTCTGTCGCTGGGACTTGCTCTGCACTTAATTGTTTGTGGTTTGACATAAGATTGCAATGAAATAATAGAAAGGATTTTTTTTATTGCAATGCTCCAGACCTAAGAGTCTTGCGCCAATGTAAGGGAAGCTTTGATGAGCTTTCATTCGTATTTAATTGTGGTGAGAGTGAAACACCTAAGTCCAGGGAGGGTACTTTTGAAGCCACATTTCTAATGTCAGAAACATGGCAACTAAATCTTGCAGGATAATAACCAATCTTTTATTTAAATTGCATTGGATCAAAGATAAATATTGTTTGGACTACTGGGGCCACCTCCTTTCTTCTTCATTGAAGCTGAGCACCAGAGTCTTCTAGACACCCCTCTGAAAAGAAAGATGGGGGCTCGGATTAACACCACGATGAAAAGTATCATAAAGAACTCCCTGAAGAAGGGTCCCGACCTGAAACGTTGTCTGTCCAGTCCTTCCACATATATGTAGGAAGGAACTGCAGATGCTGGTTTAAAGTGAAGAAAGACACAAAGATCAGAAGATCAGAAGTGATAGGAGTAGAATTAGGCCATTCAGCCCATCAAGTCTACTGCGCCATTCAATCATGGCTGATCTATCTCCCCCTCGCAACTCCATTCTCCTGCCTTCTCCCCATGACCTCTGACACCAATACTAATCTAGAATCTAGTAAGTAAGTAAGAAAATAAGTTTATTGGCCAAGTATTCACATACAAGGAATTTGCCTTGGTGCTCCGCCCACAAGTAACAACATGACATACAGTGACAGTTACGAATGACTCAGAAAACACTAAACATTAATAATAATAAAACATTAATGATAAAACACCATTGATCAAGCATGTGAACCAACAAAATACCAGATCAAAGGGAGGCTACAGATATTTGGCTGTTGAGTAGAGCAACAACTCGTGGATAAAAACTGTTTTTATGTCCGGCTGTGGCAGCTTTGACAGTCCGGAGTCGCCTTCCAGAGGGAAGTGATTCAAAGGGTTTGTGGCCAGGGTGAGAGGGGTCAGAGATGATCTTGCCCGCTCGCTTCCTGGCCCTTGCTGTGCACAGTTCATCAATGGAGGGAAGGTTGCAGCCAACAACCTTCTCTGCTGATCGGACGATTCGCTGCAGCCTCCAGGTGTCGTGCTTGGTGGCTGAGCCAAACCAGACATGATGGAGAAGGTGAGAACAGACTCTACGATGGCCGTGTAGAATTGGACCATCATTGCCTGTGGCAGATTGTGCTTCCTCAGCTGCCGCAGGAAGTACATCCTCTGTTGTGCCTTTTTGACTGTGGAGTCGATGGGAGCCCCCCACTTAAGGTCCTTGGAGATGATGGTTCCCAGGAACTTAAAAGACACCACAGATGTGACTGTGGTGTTGCTGATGGTGAGTGGGGTGAGGGGAGGGGGAGCTCTCCTAAAGTCTACAATCAATTCCACTGTCTTAAAAGCATTGAGCTCTAGGAGTCTATCTATCTCTGCCTTAAACATATCCACTGACTTTGCATCCACAGCCTTCTGTGGCAAAGAATTCCACAGATTCACCACCACACTAGGCATCCCAAAGTGCTGGAGTAGCTCAGCGGGACAGGCAGCATCTCTGGAGAGAAGGAATGGATGACGTTTCGGGTCGAGACCCTTCCTCAGATGCTGTCTGACTTGTTGAGTTCCTCCGGTACTTTGTGGTTTTGCTCAAGATTCCAGCATCTGCAGTTCCTTGTGACTCCCGAAGTGATTGTTCAGGAGTGTTAGTCCAGATTCCCTTCTCAAGTGTCTGAAGTAGGGTTCCAGGACTGGGCACCCACGTTAAAGCTTGTTGAATTATGATAACGCTCCACATGTGAGTATGACATCTTTTGCCAGTCGGACCTCTTCAGGAATCCTCTCCCCCGCGGAGTGGAAGTTCGTCCGTGGATGGTTAACACTCAACATGCAGTCTAGCAGTTCCTGGACTGTTTCCATAAAACAGGTTTTTATTGACTTCAGAAGTTATAACTGTAGTGAAGCATAACGTCACCAAGCAGTAACTCTTTATTTTGAACGATGCAAAGATGAATCACTTGGCAAATCCCTTAAGTGGCCTCTGATGTTACTTAGCAATGCCAATGGTTCCACTGAACCAGACCATGTACCTCTACAGCACCATCCTCACCTATTCCTTTTCTCCAGAGACGCTGCCTGACCCACCGAGTTACTCCAGCATTTAGTGTTTAAGAAGGAACTGCAGATGCTGGAAAAATCGAAGGTAACGAAAATGCTGGAGAAACTCAGCGGGTGAGGCAGCATCTATGGAGCGAAGGAAAAGGTGACGTTTCGGGTCGAGACGAAGTCTCGCATCTGAATTCAAGTCCGCAGAAGGTTCTCGACTCAATGCGTCACTTTTTCCTTCGCTCCATAGATGCTGTGTCACCCGTTGAGTTTCTCTAGCATTTAGTGTCTATCCTCGCCACACAGTCTGGTGCAGATCAAGATGAAGACCCCAAACTACCATTTCAGGGTAAGGAAGGATAGGAACTAAAATGCCAGTGTCTTGGCATTAATGCTCAAATCCTGAGAATGAACTATTTTTAAGAAATAACCGAGATTCTTGATTCGAAGCATAGAAGTTTTATTCAAGATCTACACGCTGCTTCTATCTCATCTGGCAATTCTTGTAAATAAAAAACCATCATGCCTCAATATTGCCATCGAGCACAAATGCCAGGAATTGTTTGAGTAGGATTTCATTTTCAAATCATGTACATGTATGTTCCATTAATGGGTGTGTAAGCACTTCTGGCCTCAGTGTTTCACAATTGATTTTATTTTTGTTTAATGTAAAGGCTGAACCTCATTGTTTTTGACAGCAGTCGACATCTATGGCCTGACAGCTTCCTCCCACATGGGGAACGGCCTCGGTGATGGAGATGGGAGAGAAATGGAGTTATCTCCACCGTGGGACTGAAATTTACCGCTGAGCCAAAGATTCCCAATAATTAAATTATACTTTCACCCCAAAAAAGTGTCATATCCTGACAATGTCAAATAAATTTCTGAAGAAGGGTCATCAGCTGCCAGTGGAGGTAGTTGAGGCAGGTACAATAGGACATGCGCACGGATAGGAAACGTTTAATGGTTCAATGGTTCTTGTATTATCACGTGTACCAAAGATACAGTGAAGTACATATATACAATGATTGTGAAATACATTTTAGAGGGATGTGGGCCAAGCAAGGGTAGGTGGCACCAGCTTAGATGGGGCACTCGGCCGGATGGACAAGTTGCGCTGAAAGCCTGTTTCTGTGCTGTATGACTCTATGAATCTAAGTCCTGACCTGAAATATCATCTGTCCATTCCGTGCACAGATGCTGCCTGACTCACTGAGTTCCTCCAGCTCTTAGTTTGTTGCTCAAAATAACACCCCAAAGATTTGTATATTATCATCAAAGGGACAGGAGAGAGTTCACCATCGTGTTCAGACATACCAACTCAATCCGGCAACTCCTCATATGGATTTGTACTTCACTTCAATCAGGGTTGTTACAGTTCTAGTTTAGGACTGGAAGGTATGTGGGTAAATTACTTAGGTTAGGTTGGGTTGGGTTGGGTTGGGTTGGGTTGGGTTGGGGTGGGTTTGGTTAGGATTGGTTTAATTTGGTGACACATCATAGAAACAGGCCCTTCAGCCCACCGAGTCCACACCGACTAGCGATCACCCGTACACTAGTTCTATCCTACAGACTAAGGTCAATTTCCAGAAGCCAATTAACCTGAAAACCCCCGGGACGGAGGTGTCAGTTGTTAAAGAGTTCACGGAATTTGAATCAGCTGTAAACCAAATACACCAAGGCAAGCGGTATACAGTATCCCTCACTGACATCTATTTGTTAGTTGCACACCCTAAAGGAGTCTGGGATGACTTGCAGTTTGCTATCCAAGTGGGCATGTAAGCCAGCAGGCTCTACATGTGGAATCTGAGGTGGGAATGATCTAGGCTCAAGCATGGAGATGCCAAGAGTTGCTTAATCATCCTGTAAATTAGCAACACTCCCGTGGGAACCTCTCACGGGGATAAGTACGGTATTTCAACAAAGAAGACTGAGGAGACTGAGAGGCCACAATCTCAGGATGAAGGGCAAGAGGAGTGAGAGAAGAAGAAATATCTTAATTTAGAAGGTGGTGGTGATGTGGTATTAACCACCAAAGAAGACTATAGAGACAAAGGCGCTGAATGCATTTCTGAAGATAGCTGAATTTTTGGAAGCAAAGACATGAATGGAGAAAGGTGCGGGTTTGTAGATTATTTTGCTTCTGTATATTCCCCCTACTGTGTAGCATGCAAAAGTGTTGGAACCAGTGTACAGGTGATCACTGGTTGGCGTGACCATGGTGGGTCAAAGGCCTGAATTTCCAAACTAGACTAAACTAAACCTCACATTCCCATCAACCCCCCTCTCCCCACTACCCCCAAATTCTCCACTCCTGCGCACTGGATGGGGCAGTTTATACCGACTAATTAATTTACATCTGTGTTTCACACACAACAGTTTATCTAACGGACTAACCAGGCATCCACTCCTCCACATTAGCCTGAGACCATACAAGGAGACTTTTAGTATGCCTGTGATCTGTTCCGAGTTAACATATTCAAAATTACACCAAGAAACAAACATTTGTTTTTGTGGCTGATTTGTCCTACTTTGTCATGGATTATGAATAAACCCGAGGCTGTTCTGCTCAGTTTGTGAGTTGGGATCGCAACCTTCTAATAACAAGATACAGAAAATCCAGGTGCCTGACAAGATTTCTGCCACTTTCACCGTTTGGGGAGTATTTAGGGGTGACACGGTGGCACAGAGGTAGAGTTGCTGCCTTACTGCGCCAGGGACCCGGGTTCGATCCTGACTATGAGTGCTGTCTGTACAGACTTTGTATGTTCTTCCCATGACTGCGTGGGCCTTCTCCAGGTGCTCCAGTTTCCACCCACACTCTTAAGACGTACAGGTTCGTAGGTCTAAAGAAGGGTTTCGACACGAAACGTTGCCTATTTCCTTCGCTCCATAGATGCTGCCTCACCCGCTGAGTTTCTCCAGCATTTTTGTCTACCTCAGGTTTGTAGGTTAATTTTGCTTCGGTAAAAATTTGGAATTGTCCCTCATGTGTAGGATAGTGTACAGGGTGATCACTGGTCGATGCAGACTCGCTGGACAGAAGGACCTGTTTGCATGGTGTATCTCTAAACTAAACTAGTCTACAATCCTGTGACACATGAAGGAAAGTAGGATTTCCTCTCCCTTACTTTCCTCAACAAACAGTGCAACATTGTGAAAATAGCTCAGTAGATCCATTGTGGACTTTCCTTCGTTCATGAGGCCCTGTTAGCAAAGCCTGACCTCCCAGGCCTGAAGCATCGTACTTCAAATGTTCCCATTAGCTGGTCATCAAAGTCCTAAACACGAACATGGAAGAATTTATTTCGCCAGAGGCTGAATCTATGGACTTATTCTCCACAGATGGCCGTGGAGGCCAAGACATTGGGTATTTTTAAAGCAGAGATTGATTAGTAAGGTAGTCAAAGGTTATGACGGATAAGGCAGGAGAATGGGGTTGAGAAGCAAAAATAGATCAGCCATGATCGAACGGTGGAGCAGGTTTGATGGGCCGGATGGCCTAATTTTGCTCCTGTGTCTTATGGTCACGATCTTTACACCAACAGCAGATGCACCAGGTGGTGCCAGCAATGGCTGCCTCGCCAACAGTCTGTCTGTCCCTTCCTTGTGTTTTAATAGTATGTGTTAAATGTATATTTTTAGTGTTCTTTAGCTTGTTTTATGTGCGGGGTGGGGGGAGGGGTTGGGGGAAACTTTTTCTAATCTCTTACCTCGACGGGGATGCGATTTTTTTTCCGTATCGTATCTCCGTCTGCACTGCGGCCTAACATTGAGGAGTCGGCGGCCTTTGCTGGAGACCGACCTTTGAGAGTTCCACCGCGGGTGCCTGCGGACTTACCATTGTGGAGCCCGCGGTCCCCTTGCCAGGGATCGACATCGGAGCTCCAACCGTGGGAGCTTGCGGACTTTACCATCATGGAGTCCGCGGTCTCTGGTCAGAGCCCGGCTTTGGGAACTTCAAGCCGCAGGAGGTTCGGCCGCCATGGGGGCTTCGACCACCGGCTGCGGGAACTTCGACCGACCCAAGGTATTGTTCGACTTCTGCGGGAGAATAAAGAGGAAGAAGATTGGACTTTTTTGCCTCCCATCACAGTGAGGAATGTGGGGAATCCGCTGTGGTGGATGTTTATGTTAACTTTTATGTAGTTGTGTGTCTTGTTGCTTTTTTTTTCGTATGGCTGTAGGGTAATTTGCATATCACTAACTTAATTGGTACATGTGACAATAAAAGACCTTTGATACCTTTGAGATGTTGAGAAATGGTCTAATTATCAGGGGTTAACGAGTAAACTTCACTAAAAGCAGAGGAGTTTTCACTCACAGCACTTTGTGCCTTTTTTGGTAAACCAACTTCTGCAATTCCCTGCGGCGCTGGGGAAGTTTCCCTGCGTCATTTTGTGTGCGGATTATATTTTGTGTGTGTGGAAGTGTGCACATTATTTTCTCTGTGGGTGTTAGTGTGTGTTTTTGTGTAAGTGTGTGTGATTTTGTGTGTAAGTGTGTGTGTGATTTTGTGTGTGCGTGTGAATTTGTGTGTGTACAAATTTGTGTGTGTGTGTGTGTGTGTGTGTGTGTGTGTGGGGGGGGGGTGTGTGGGTGTGTGTGTGTGTGTGTGTGTGTGTGTGTGTGTGTGTGTGTGTGTGTGTGTGTGTGTGTGTACAAATTAGGTGTGTGTGTGTGTGTGTGTGTGTGTGTGTGTGTGCAAATTTGTGTGTGTGTGTGTGCAAATTTGTGTGTGTGTGTGTGTGTGTGTGCAAATTTGTGTGTGTGTGTGTGTGTGTGTGTGTGTGTGTGTGTGTGTGTGTGTGCAAATTTGTGTGTGTGTGTGTGTGTGTGTGTGTGTGTGTGTGTGTGTGTGTGTGTGTGTGCAAATTTGTGTGTGTGTGTGTGTGTGTGTGTGTGTGTGTGTGTGTGTGTGTGTACAAGTTTGTGTGTGTGTGTGTGTACAAATTTGTGTGTGTGGGTGTGCGGATTTGTGTGGGTGTGTGTGGATGTGCGGATTTGTGTGTGTATGTGGGTACCCAAATTTGCATGTGCATGTGGGTGTGCGAATGTGTGTGTGTGTAAAGTTCCTGAGTGTAAGGTAGGACATTCCTGTGAAACCTGACATGTTCGCATCTTGCAACACCTACTGTGGACTGATGTGTAGAACGGAGCCCTGCATTGGGCCAGGAGGAAGGAGTAGCGGTGAACAGCGTGAATGGACAGGGCAGGTGGGAAGAGGCTTAATTGGTGACGCTAATCAGCAAGGAACACTTCTATTTTAACTTTTAAATGCTAAACCAGTAAGAATGTGGAGGCTCTGCTTAAAGAAAAAACATGGCAGGCCCCAGGGAGAAGCCAACATGTGCACTTCAGTACGGAAAATCTAATTTAGCTGTCTATTATGAAGCAAATGGAAAGGTAAGATTATGATAATTTAACAGTTACTCTGCCTTTGGAGATGTGCGATTTTTTTTATGACATCTTCCCTTTAAAAGCAACAAGCCAGAATATGAAGAGACAGCAAATCATTTATTTATGATTGCAATCTAGACTGTGTCTAACAAGTTAAGAACAACTGCACCCAACAATCACCGATCAGAAACAGCTCAGCCAAGCTTGACAGCTCCAAGTTTTAACATATCAATAAAGAAGGTAATTTTTTACCCCAAAATTAAGTGATTCTGCTTATCAGAGGCACTAAGCGGCAATATATCCTGGAGAGGTTTCTGTCAGCATTGTTTTTTTTTATTTCCATTGCTATTTTGTTTTGTTTATGCTCATAAAACTGAAACTATTTGTTGTAAGTGCCGGCAACGAAGGTAAGAATAACTTTCATGTCTACACTTCCACGCCATGTTCATATGTGGCTCGAAATGCTTCATATGCATTGCATTAATGTACTGTTCGCTGGCTGGTAGGCAGGAGATGTAGCTGCTGTTTTGATCACAGCAAGGTCCCGCGGTAGTCATAGAACCTTACTGCGCAGAAGTAGGCCCTTCCACCCATCTCGCCCATACTGACCAAGATGCCCCATCTAAATCGGTCCCAATAACTTACATCAGGGAATGTGTAGAGGGATAAGGGCCAAAGGCATGCAAATGAGACCAGCTTACATGGGGCATCTTGGTCAGCATGGACGAATTGGGCCAAAGGGCCTGTTTCCATGCAGTATAACTCTGAGCCTGTTTGACCCATATCTCTCTTGACCTTTCTTATTCATGTACCGGTCGAAATATCTTTTATCGGTCCAAATGTCTGAAGAAGAGTCCGGACCCAAAACATCACCTATTCTTTCCTCTCCTTCCCTCCAGAGGTGCTGCCTGACCCGCTGAGTTACTCCAGCCTTTTGTGTCTATCTTCCGTCTTTTACCCATTATTCTATCAGTCTCAACTGCATCCATAGCAGTTCGTTCCATCTATTCACCATCCTAGAACATAGAACAGTTGAGCACAGGGACAGGCTCTTTGGCCCACTATTGTCCGTAACGAACAAGATGCCAAGAGAAACCAACGTCCACTGCCTGACACTGGTCCCACCAACACTGCACGGCACTAACCACTATTGATTCTGTTACATTTATTGATGTTTTATTGTGTCAATGGGCCTGTAACACTACAGCTGGTAAAAATGTCATTGGTCTTTGCATGCACACGTGACAATTAAACGCTCTTGACTCACTTGGCAAGGATGTTGGTCAGTGGCCCTGCTGCCCATCACATAGGTCCGTGTGATGAATGAATGAATGAATTAATTAATGAGTTATTTCAACAACACTCTGATTGAACCCAGCAAGGATGACCTCCTTGTAACATCTCACCAAAGTGCAGCCCGTCGTGTCTATTAGTGTTGCCTTGATAGATCTAGGAGTTGAGGCGATGGGGAGGTGACACACAGCAGGAGTTGAGGTTTGGTCATATTGGATGGCAGGGTAGACCTCACGGGTGTGGTGGCCGAATCCTGCTCCTATTTCCTTGTGTTCTTAGAGTCATAGAGTTATACAGAGTGGAAACAGGCCCTTCGGCCCAACTTGCCCATGCCAACCAACATGCCCCATCTACACTAGTCACACCTGCCTGCGTTTGGCCCATATCCCTCTAAACCCATCCTATCCATGTACCTGTCCAAATGTCTTCGAAAACGGCAGCTCGCTCCATATAGCGACCATCCTTGGTATAAATAGGTTGCCTCTCAGGTTTCTATCAAATCTTCCCCCCCCACCCCCCGCCTTAAAGCTATGTCCTCTGGTTCTCGATTCCCCTACCCTGGATAAAGACCATCTTGTTCTCAGACCTGGCAATAGGACAGAAAGACCTGACAATCAGTGCACAGTCATAGAGTCATGTGTGTCATAGATACAGTGTGGAAGGAGGCCCTTCGGCCCAACTTGCCCACGCCGGCCAACATGTCCCAGCTACACTAGTCCCACCTGCCCACGTTTGGTCCATATCCCTTCAAATCTGTCCTGTCCATGTATCTGGCTAAATGTTTCTTAAATATTGGGATAGTCCCTGCCTCAACTACCTCCTCGGGCAGCTTGTTCCATACACACACCACCCTTTGTGTGAATAAGTTACCCCACAAATTCCTAATAAATCTTTTTCCCTTCACCTTAAACCTATGTCAACTGCTCCTCGATCCACCTACTCTGGGTAAGAGACTCTGTGCGTCCACCCGATCCATTCCTCTCATGACTTTATACACCTCTATAAGATCACCCCTCATCCTCCTGTGCTCCAAGGAATAGAGTCCCAGCCTGCTCAACCTTTCCCTACCGCTCAGACCCTCTAGTCCAGGCAACATCCGGGTAGAAGTCGTCAGGCACTGACTGAGGTGTGGGTACACAAAAAGCTGGAGCTCAGCGGGTGCAGCAGCATGGAAAGGAGATAGGCGACCGGGGCCGAGACCCTTCTTCAGATCAGCTTAGACAGTGATGTGGAGAATAAGGAACAATGACAAAAAAAGTATCGGTGATAAAGGGAACAAGCCATTGCTGTTTGTGGTGTGGAAAATGTGAGAGAGATAGAGATAGAGGGAATGCAGGGCCCAGCTTTCTTGAGAAAATTCAATATTCACCCAAAGGATGCCCCCAAAGTGGAAATGAGGTGCTGTTCCTGTGAAGGAGGCCCAGGACCGAGAGGTCGGATAATGGGAGGAGTTTAGCCACCGGGAAGGTTTGGTTTATTTGTTCGGCGAAATCGCCAAGCCTCCGCTTGGTTCTCACCGATATAGATTATCATCTGCAGCGGATGCAGACTGAGGTGTGGTGGGGCTGCGAGTGAACACCTCGCTTGGCAAGACCAGTGAGAGGATTAAAGATGCAGCTTCTCCACATCCCCCAGTCCCCCATTAGTTTAGTTTAGTTTAAAGATACAGCACCGGCGATCCTTCGACCCCGCACATTAACAATATCCTACACACACTAGGGACAATTTACACATACACCAAGCCAATTAATCTACATACAGTACACCTGTACACCTTTGGAGTGTGGGAGGGAACTGAAGATCTCGGAAAAAACGCACGCGGTCACGGGGAGAACGTACAAACTCCGTACAGACAGCACCCGTAGTCGGGATTGAACCCGGGTCTGCGGCGCTGCATTCGCTGTAAGGCAGCAACTCTACCGCTGCGCTGTTTCCCTGCAGAGGGTAAGAATGCCAGTGCTGCCACTTGTAAGGTCCGAGCTGCTGAGAGTAACGTGCGTGGTGTTGGTGCACTGATTAACTGCAATATTACCATAGACATAATGTCAGGCTTGATCTGGGACGGGGGGGATGGGTAAAATAAGCTGGAGGGTGGGAGTGATAATTTAACAAAGTATGTTTCATCATTGATTAATATTGCTTCATTTAATGCAAAACAACAGCTTTCATCACATTCATACATCAGCTGCTGGTAAGGCGGGAATATCCAAGCTTTTGAAAACCTGAACACTGCAGATGCTGCATATCTAAAATAAAAACAGAAAATGCTCAGCGGGTCAGGCAGCATCTGTGGAAGGAGAAACAAATATCACCTCACATCAGCAGGACTAGGAGAGAGAAAGAAGGTGTGTGCAGTTGCCAATAGAGGAAGGATGTGGTGGCTTTGGAGAGGGTTTAGAAGAGATTTCCAAGCATGCTCCATGCATTAGATGGTATTAGCTACAAGGAGAGGTTGGTCAATCTTGGATGGTTTTCTTTGGGGTATTGGAGGTTGAGGGGAGACGCAATAGAAGTGTAAAAAATTATGAGAAGGCATAGATAGGGTAAACAATCAGAAGCTTTCACCAGGATGAAGGTGACATTTTGGGTTGAGACGCTTCGAAATGTCACAACTCCATGCTCTCCAGAGACACTGCCTGCCCTGCTGAGTTACTCCAGCACTTTGTGCCCTGTTGTGTTTTAACCAGCATCTGCAGTTCTTTGCTTCTGTATTTCCAATAGTGAATCATACTTGTGCAAATCTACAGTGGACACTAGTGTAACATATCTGGCTTGTGTGACACTCCTTGAACGCCGTGCCAGGAGAAGTTAGACACAAAAAGCTGTAGTAACTCAGCGGGACAGGCAGCGTTCCTGGTGAGAAGGAATTGACAATAGATAATAGGTGAAGGAGTAGGCCATTCGGTCCCCTCGAGCCAGCACTGCTAATTAATGTGATCATGGCTGATCTTCCACAATCAGTACCCGGTTTGGTGATGTTTCGGGTCGAGACCCTTCTTCAGATGAGCGCCAGGTCATCATCTCACAGATCATCTCTGATTTGATCACTTCCGGCTGACTGCCTTTCACAGCCTCCAATCATATCATCCTCCAGCCCCACACCAGCCTGGTTTTACCTTCTCCCCAAAATCCACAAACAGAACTGCCCCGGCAGACCCATTGTTTCTGTCTGCACCTGTCCCGCTGAATTCATTTCCACGTACCTCGACTCCATCCTATCCCCCACGATCCAATCCCTCGCCATCTATGTCCAAGATACATCACACACACTTTATCTCTTCAATGACTTCTGTTTTCCAGACCCCCAGTCCCGTCATCTTTACTCAACCACCTGTGTGTTTCCAGGAGAAGTTAGTCACATTGCTCCAAAGCAAATCTCATTGAGCATTAAGCCCAAACAGGGTGACTTCTTCTGCAATGCTGTAAACTAGAGTGAGCCGCCTTGGGTAGGAGAGGAGTGAACAACACCTGGAACAGGTTAGATGGGGAGAGCAAAGATTGGCATTATCTCAGCTTCAGAAAAGTCACAAGTCAAGAGCTCAAGAGGAGAGCATAAGGTCATAGGTGAATAGGAGCAGAATTAGGCCATTCAGCCCATCAAGTCTACTCCATCATTCAATCATGCCTGATCTATCTCTCCCTCCTAACCCCATTCTTCTGCCTTCTCCCTATTAACCCCTGACACCCGTACTAATCAAGAATCTATCTTACTCTGCCTTAAAAATATCTCTTGATTTGGCCTGCACAGCCTTCTGCGGGAAAGAATTCCAAAGATTCACCACCCTTGGACTGAAGAAATTCCTCCTCATCTCCTTCTTAACGGGACGTCCTTTACTACTGAGGGTATGAGGGTCCTAGATGTTTCCATTCGTGGGAACGTCCTCTCCACATCCATTCCATCCAAGCTTTTCACTATTCAGTAAGTTTCAATAAGGTCCCCCCTCATCCCTCTAAACTCCAGCGAGTACATGCCCAGTGCTGTCAAACGGTCATCATGTGTTAACCCACTCATTCCTGGGTTCATTCTTGTAAACCCTCTTCTGAACCCTCTCCAGAGCCAGCACATCCTTCCTCAGATATGGTGCCCAAAATTGCTCACAATATTCCAAAGATGCAGCCTGACCAGTTGCAATATACTGGTGACTTGCAAGTATTGTATCTGGGAATACAAGTTATTGTCTTTAATATTAACACATTTTCATCCTTTAATCTCATTTCCTAAAGACACAATAAAGCAGCATTAGTGCATTGTGTCAGATCCAACATTCAGCTCGATTAATTTCAGTGGAATGCGATTTCAGAAATGGAATTCCTACACACGTGTAACTGAATCACACATTTAGCACCACTAACTGTGGAGACAATTCTACTCCAAACAGCTTTGCTTATCCACCACTGGGAGAATAGTTTAATAAGAACATGATTCCAATCCTCCAGGCTCACAGAATTTAACCCAGAGAATTGGTGTGTGGGCAGTACATTCCTGTTGGGGTTGGATACAGATCAGTTTCACAACACTTCTGACTTGCACAAATAGAGGATAGTTGGTCCCCACATCTCCACTGGCCAATTGTACAGGTACATAACGTGAACGTGTCTCGTCATGGTGACGTTTCAGACTCCACACAGGACACCAGAACATGCCATCATCTCATTACTTAAACTTCTCTCATTTTAAGTAACTTTTACTAGCACTTACATCCTCCCTTGCCCCCTTCCTCCACCCTAGTCGTTTAACCAGTTCCACAGTTGACCACATCGTATCACATTGAGTTTGAAGAAGGATCCCGACCCAAAACATCACCCATCCTTTTTCTCCAGAGGTGCTGCCTGACCCGTTGAGTTACTCCAGCACTTGGTGCCCACATTGTATCCCTCTTGCGATCACACCTTTCCCAGCCAACAGTGGGCCTGCCCCAGCTCTTTGTGTCTATCGTCTGATTCCTACTTGTTTGTTAAAAGAGTAACTAGAAATGTAGTCATGGATGTGTACAGCACGGAACCAGGCCCTTTGGCCCACCATGTCCATGATGACCAAGTTGGCATTCTGTGCCAGTCCCATTTGCCAACATTTGCCCCATAACCCTCTAAACCCTTCCCAGCCATATATTTGTTGAAATGTGCCTTCAAAATCATAACTTCATCCTTTTCTACAGCTTCCTCTGGCAGCTCATTCTTGAGTGAAAGTATGCTCCTGGAGTTCCTGTTAATTCTCGCCTCTCTCACCTTAAGCCTTTGCCCGCTAGCTTTAGAATACTCTGCCCTTGGATAAAGACTGTGCTTGTTCACTTGATCCATGATCTTGTACACCTCAGTAACGTCACCTCTCAGCCTCCTCTGCTCCAAAGACAACAGGGTCTGCCTATCCAACCTCTCCCTATAACTGTTGGTACCTGACCTGCTGAGTTACATCAGCACTTTGTGTATTATCTCTTACACTCAAGCCCACAAGCCCAGGTAACATCATTTCTTCACCCTTTCCAACGTAATGGAGCCCAAAATGGTGTTATGTGTAGGAAGGAACTGTAGATGCTGGTTTAAACTAAAGATAGACACAAAAAGCTGGAGTAACTCAGCAGGACAGGCACCATCTCTGGAAAGAAGGAAAGGGTGACGTTTCGGGTCGAGACCCTTCTTCGTTCCTGGCACTTGCCTACAGAGTTTCCTTGGATTGTAGAACCTCAGTCTCTCTCTCCCTCTCTCACTCTTCTCATCATCCTGCATGTGAAGATGTTAACGGGCAGCTTGTGTTATGTAATGCCCTTCCAAGGATGTTTACTGTGGACAGATTAAAGCAGATAGAAGCCTTTAGTTTAGTTTAGTTTATTGTCACGTGTACTGAGGTACAGTCAACAGCCTTTTAATTGCGTGCTAACCAGTCAGCAGAAAGACCATACATGATTACAGTCGATCTGCCCACAGTGTACAGATACAGGATAAAAGGAATGATGTTTAGTGCAGGATAAAGTCTGGTAAAAGCTGATTAAAGAGCCCGAGGATCTCCAATGGGAAGTCAGGGCCGTGACTGGGTGGATTTTTCTCGGAGATCTTCGGTTTCCTCCCACACTCCAACAGTGTGGAGGTCTGTAGGTGAATTGGCTTGGTCCATGTGCGCAATGTCCCCAGTGAGTGTAGGGTAACGTTAGTGTGCGGGGGTGCGGACTCGGTTGGGCCGAAGGGCCCGTTTCCGTGCTGCGCCTGGAAACTAAACTGCGGTGAGCAGAAGCTCCGAGGCCAAGCAGAGAAGCACCTCGGGGTGGAGAGGGGCAGAGCGGCTGGCTGGTGGCCTGGGCGGTCCTCCGCGTTTCCTCACCTATGCAATGCAATGCAACGCAACGCAATGCAACGACTGTGCTAAATTGAAATGGCGGGAGTTGATTAAGTGATACATTTTAGCATCTGAAAGAGTTTCAGCAACACTGCGTGGGTTATCTCCGCGCAAGCCTCTGAGCTAATCAAATTATTCAGCGCTAAAGGCAGCTCGGCATTCTGCAGCTGCACTTGCACCGCCCAGCTGAGATCAAATGCTAATCAGCCGCTCGCTAATATTTATTTCCACTGTCAGCACCCCCTCCACGTTTGTTTATGGAGCAGTGCCTCCTGCTGAATGGACGGACGCTGCAGAAATTAATACAGATGGCAGCGGGGAAAGATGATGGTCAGGCGGCGGAATAACATTTAAAAAAATACTGCACAGAAACTGGAAATCTGACCACTGATACATGCACAGACAACACTGCCCATTCAGACAGTTTGCGAGATGGATTCACCGCAAGAGGACGAGGCAAAGAACAGGCAGACAGGCAGATGAGTAAGTTAGATAAAATATGGCTGGATGGGATAATATAGATCAAGGAGAAGGGGATGGTGGTGGATAAGTTTATTACTCTGAAAAGGCGAGCCAAAAATAATAGATCTGTAACGCAAGATGGACAGAAATGAATAGAGAGGCAGACTGATAACTCGGATAAGATCAATATTTTATGTTCTGTTGACAGATCATTTGCATTGGAGGTGGATAAAATAGGCAAAGTTAGATGAAATTGAAAATAAGGTAACATGTGGGCTGATTGATAACGGATAAGATAAAAAAGGAAATGTTACATTGGTAATAAGACAGAGGGAAAACAGTGAGAGAGAAGATGGGCAGATAACAGGAGAGATAACAAAACAAATGGATATTTAATTCAGATAAGGTAGAGTGGTAACATAGGTAAGACAGGTAGATAAATGAAGTGGGTGGAATGAGGGCGAAGGCACTGGTTGGGTTACAAGAATGAATAACTCCAGGAAGGCTCGGATGAAAGGTGTAATTCGAGTGGGACAGGGGGGTGAACATGAGTAACAGCGCGCAGCCTCTCCCCCAAACTATTGCTTCCTTCTTTGCCCTTGTGTCCGTGCGTGGAAAATAAAAAGGGCAACGGTGAAAAAATATATAACTCTCCCCCCCCCCCCCCTCCCTGCGTAACACAAGAACCACGGACACAAACAGTATTTTGCGGAGGGGAAGGATATAAAATATGTAAGAACTCGCCATTAAAATTATACCAAGAGCATAAAATGAAACGATCAAGCAGGGGTTTGTGCGAGGGAAATATTTTTGCAAGCAATCATCTCCTTCACAATTTGAATGGGTCCTCAGACGCAGTTACATATATCCCGTGTCTCCCATTCAAGTAACTGCCTACAGCTATTTATGGAGCTGATGCCTGTTCGCTGGTATCTCGGGGACCTGCCTGGGCAAACAAGGAATTGTCGATCAAGTGGAAATTAATTAGTAAATTGTTCTGGCAGAAGTTTGCAGCTTAATGATGCTTCCCGCCCAGGCCTGAGGGCACTGCACTTCCACTGCTGTTTCCCCAGCTCTCCCCGCTCCCACCGGCACCAAGTAAAACTGCCCCGGCAATGGCCAGAGTCACCGCGCGGAGCAAGATCGCAGCCGCGACTGCCACAGGTTGCGTTTACATGGCGCCCCACGCCCGCAGTTGTCCCCGTTTCTGTTGCAGGACGAGGGAGGTTTTGTGCGACGAAACTGGATAAACAGCTACTCCCCCTCTCACCTCCACACAACCTCGCCTGCAGTCCAATCCTCTCCTGCACCATGACCTGGCTGTGACATCTGTCTACTCTCGCACTCTCTACACTAGCCCTCTCTACACTAGCCGAGTCCACTCTAGCCCTCTCTACACTGGCCCTCTCTATACAGGCCCTTTCTCCACCGGCCCTCCCCGCACTAGCTCTGTCCATTCTAGCCATCTCTGCACTGGTCTTGTCCACTTTAGCCCTCTCTCCACTAGCCCTCTCTCCACTAGACCTGCCCATTCTAGCCCTCCCTTAACTGGCCATCTCTCACTGGCCCTCCCTTAACTGGCCTTCTCTCTGCTGGCCCTGTCCATTCTAGCTCTCTCTACACTAGCCCTCCCTTAACTGGCCTTCTCTCCACTGGCCCTGTCCACTGGCCCTCTCTACACTAGACCTGCCCATTCTAACCCTCTCTACACTAGCCCTCCCTTAACTGGCCCTCACTCCACTGGCCCTGTCCATTCTAGCCCTCTCTACACTGGCCCTGCCCATTCTAGCCCTCTCTACACTGGCCCTCTCTCCACTGTCCCTGTCCATTCTAGCCCTCTCTGCACTAGGCTTCTCTACACTAGCCCTGTGTGAATGAGAGGTCCTCCCTCCCACTCACACACTCACCATCAAGTGTCACGTTCCAGCTAATTGCCAGCCTCATTGAAGACCTGTTAACTGGGAGCAAAAATGAGACTGTTGAATATGATAATTTATTCATGAATTAGCTTAATGAGACTAGGCTACAGACAGTGTTTACATTCCGACTATCTTTTTTTCTTGGTTCCTTAGCTCCCTGCGCTGGGACATCTGACTGCTCGTCATGTTTCGCCATCTTCTTCAGGCATCTGTGAGAGTTGAGTCCCTCAAGATGCCAGGTTGGTTAGATTATAAAAGCATACATTACTCATCTCGCATTGTAAGCACTGACAGTAGCAGGGACTAACCAGGTAACCTGCTCCCCACTCCAACGCATTCATGTTTACTGGAGCACCAAGGACCTGCAGATGCTGGTTAATACACAAAATGACACAGAGTGCTGGAGTATGTTAGCCTAGAGATACAGCATGGAAAGAGTCTTTTCGGCCGACCGAGTCCACATCGATGGTCTAAGGTTTTGTGTCTGAAAAAGGGTCTTAGCCCGAAATGTCACTGATTCATTTTCTCCAGAGATGCTGCCTTTTCTCCAGAGTTACTCCAGCATTTTGTGTCTGTCTTCTGACCATCGATCACCCATTTGCTCCGGTTCTATGTTATCCCACTTTTGCACACTAGTGGGGAATTCTACACACTTGTGGGGAATTTACAGAAAGCCGATTAACCTACAAGCCTGCACGTCTTTGGGATGTGGGAGGAAACCGGAGCACGTGGAGAAAAGCCACAGGGAGAACGTGCACACTCCACGCAGACAACAGCCGAGGTCTGGATCGAACCCAGGCTTCTGGCTTCGGTGAGGCAGCAGGTCTACCGCTGAGCCACTGTGCCGCCCAAAATGTAACTCAGCAGATCAGGCAGCATCTCTGGAGAAGATGGACAGGTGCTGTTTTGGGTCGGGTCTAAAGAAGGATTCTGTTTTACACTCTTTACTCATTCTCTCCCATTCTCCATCCTATTTAGCCACATTTTCTTCCGTACTCAGACTCTGGGAGGAACACCCTTCAAATTAGGGAAGGGATATCAGCCGAGGGGTCACGTGAGTGTCAAGGGGGTTGGCTCCCCCTACTTTCAGTCTGAAGAACGGTTCCAACCCGAAACATCACCCATCCTTTTTCTGCAGAAATGCTGCCTGACCCGCTGAGTTACTCCAGCCCTTTGTGTCTATCTTTGGTGTTAACCATCATCTGTTTCTACATGTTGTCCAGGCACCAATTGCAATTCTTCATAATAGCCTACAAAGTGGGCTTTTGGTTCTGTTAAACCCCCTCTATAAGATGTTTTTGATGCTGTGATGTCCCATACACATACATCACTTGGGTAGGAAGGAACTGCAGATGCTGGTTTACACCGACAATAGAAA
The DNA here is from genome assembly GCA_035221665.1 of Okamejei kenojei. NCBI lineage: Eukaryota > Metazoa > Chordata > Chondrichthyes > Rajiformes > Rajidae > Okamejei > Okamejei kenojei. The sequence goes on from CM069155.1 coordinate 22,995,828, forward strand.
TAAAATGCTGGAGGAACTCAGCGGGACAGGCAACATCTCTGGATGGAAGGAACGGGGGATGTTTCGGGTCGAAAGCCTTCCTTACACTGAGTCAGAGGGGAGCGAGGCACAGAGAAATGGAAGGTGTGAAAACAGAACATATAAGGGGACGTAGAATAGATTAATGTTAGCTAGGGGAAGGTGACAATGAAGCATACAGAGATAACATTTAATCAGGAGGACGGGTCAGACTGGTCGGAGAACTAGGATGGGGGTAGAAGGAAAGCAAGGGATACTTGAAGTTAGAGGTCAATACTGTTGGGTTGTAAGCTGCCCAAGCAGAATATGAGGTGCTGTTCCTCCGATATACGTTGGGCCTCACTCTGCCTATCACGTACGTGACTTGACCTTTTGAATGGGACGTTAAACTGAGACCCGCTCAGATACTCCTAACTGACCCTCATGGAGGTATTTGAGGAATTCCGCAGAAGTTGCCAGCTGGTGTCGTGGGCAATGCCGCTCCTTTAGCCAACAGCACTGAAACAAATCCTTTGTGCGTAGGGGAGAGGGTAGGGCTGAAGATGTCCTGGTAAACGGCCTGTCACACTTTCACGACCTAACTCGCAGCATGGTCGTCATGAGGTCGTAGGAGGTCGTAGCAGGCCGTGATGCTAGTCGTAGGTACTCGCGGCATCAAGTAGGTCGGGGCGTTTTTTCGAGCCCGATGAAAAATGTCCACGAGTAAAAAAGGTCATGAATTAGGTGGTGAAGGTGGGACGGGCCCTTTAGGTTGCTCCTAGGCCGGGCCAAGCTGGCCATCCGTGAGTCACGGCGCCAGGCGGACGAGGGCTCTGCACGAGCCGGCTGCCTTCCCCTTTCCCGGGGTTACTTCAGTGCCCGGGTGGTACTAGAGAGGGACTATGGAGCTGCCCACGGGCACCCTGGGGGATTTCCGGGACCGTTAGGCACCGCGGGGGGTGAAATGCATCCTTGACCAGGATAGTAATATCGTTGTTTAAGAGTGTAACATTTAAGAATATGTGTTTAGATAATTAGGTGATTTTGTATTATGGTGGTTGGTTTGTTTGGTATTGTCTTGTATTGTATATGTTATTGCAGTAATTGATTAAATTAATTTTTGTTGGAAAAAAAAATAATTCTTCTCATTAGCTGATTGCTGTGTGTAGGCACATGCTGAGTACAAATTGGCTACTGCGCTTTCTATATTACATCCGTGGCTGCAGGTTAAAAATAGTTCATTGCCTGCAAAGTAGTTTGGACGCATTGAGACCGTTCGGGTTGCTATATGGTCAAGAGTCAAGAGTGTTCATTTGCCATGTGCACCAGATATGAACTGGAACAATGACATTCTTACTTGCTACAGCTTTAAAGGGAAAATTGGATGCAACATCGACAATGATAAGTATGCAATGAATTATCAGTAATTCCAAACTGCTGCTTAATCGTGCAAAAACCAAAGCACACGGAGCAACTCTCATAGCGCAAAGTCTGTAGTGGTTGGCTGCTGAGGTAGAGTTGTGGATAGTTTGTGCAGGGTGGTTACTGAGAGCGTGGCCAGGGTCATGTGGGTCTTTGATGGTAAGTAAGTAAGTACGTTTATTGGCCAAGTATTCACATACAAGGAATTTGCCTTGGTGCTCCGCCCACAAGTGACAACATGACATACAGTGACAGTTACGAATGACTCAGAAAACACTGAACATTAATAATAATAAAATATCAATGATAAAACACCATTGATCAAGCATGTGAACCAACAAAATACCAGATCAAAGGGAGGCTACAGATTTTTGGCTGTTGAGTAGAGCAACTACTCGTGGATAAAAACTGTTTTTATGTCTGGCTGTGGCAGCTTTGACAGTCCGGAGTCGCCTTCCAGAGGGAAGTGATTCAAAGAGTTTGTGGCCGGGGTGAGAGGGGTCAGAGATGATCTTGCCCGCTCGCTTCCTGGCCCTTGCAGTGTACAGTTCATCAATGGTGGGAAGGTTGCAGTCAATAGCCTTCTCTGCTGATCGGACGATTCGCTGCAGCCTCCGGATGTCGTGCTTGGTGGCTGAGCCAAACCAGACTATGATGGAGCAGGTGAGAACAGCCTCTACGATGGCCGTGTAGAATTGGACCATCATTGCCTGTGGCAGATTGTGCTTCCTCAGCTGCCGCAGGAAGTACATCCTCTGTTGTGCCTTTTTGACTGTGGAGTCGATGGTAGCCCCCCATTTAAGGTCCTTGGAGATGATGGCTCCCAGGAACTTAAAAGGCCCCACAGATGTGACTGTGGTGTTGTTGATGGTGAGTGGGGTGAGGGGAGGGGGAGCTCTCCTAAAGTCTACAATCAATTCCACCGTCTTAAGAGTATTGAGCTCCAGGGTGTTGCTATGGCACCAGGACGCCAGCTGTGACACTTCCTGTCTGTAGGCAGATTCCTCCCAATCCGGGATCAGTCCAATCAGAGTTGTGTTGTCCACAAACTTGAGAAGCTGGACAGAGGAGTCTGTGGCGGTGCAGTTGTTGGTGTAGAGAGAGTAGAGGAGAGAGAGAGAGTAGAGGAGAGGGGAGAGTACGCAGCCTTGCGGTTGCCTTTTTGAAGAAGCACTTCGTAGAGATCCCTTCAGTGGTGGGTAGGTCAGTGCCCGTGATGGACCAGGCAGTGTCTCCACAGCCTCCTTCACTCCTTGCTATTCGAGTTGCCGAACCAGGCCATAATGCACCCAGACAGCATGCTCTCCGCTGTACACCTGCGCACGTGCAAGAGAGTATTTGGCGGCATGTCGAAGCTGCACAAACCTCTGAGGACTGAACGGCAATGGTGATCTTTGTTTGTGAATGCTATCGACGTGCATGGCCCAGAGAATGAAGCTGTTGACAATCTCCACCGCCTTCCCAGCATTGGAGACGGGCCGGCACCATTCCTCGTTCCTCAGCTTTCCCTTCCTGAAGTCAACAATCCACTCCCTGGATTCTGATCATTCTGAGGAAGGGCCTCGACCCTAAACGTCACCCATTCCTTCTCTCCAGAGATGCTGCCTGTCCCGCTGAGTTGCTCCAGCAATTTGTGTCTATGTCCACTACTTGGTTTTGTTAACAATGAGAGCATGATTGTTGACTCATCACAACTCAACCAGACGCAATTCCTCCTTTGCACAGTCTGTATAGAGTTTGTACGTTCTCCCCATGACCTGCACAGGTTTTCTCCGGGTGCTCCGGTTTCCTCCCACGCTCCAAAGACGCACAGGCTTCTAGGTTAATTGGCTTGGTATAACCATATAACAATTACAGCACGGAAACAGGCCCTCTCGGCCCTTCCAGTCCGTGCCAATCATTTGTTTTCCCCTAGTCCCATCTACCTGCACTCAGACCATACCCCTCCATTCCCTTCCCGTCCATATACCTATCCACTTTACTTTTAAATGTTAAAAATTGATCCTGCCTCCACCACTTCTGCTGGAAGCTGATTCCACACAGCCACCACCCTCTGAGTAAAGAAGTTCCCCCTCACGTTACCCCGAAACTTCCGTCCCTTAATTCTCATGTCATGCCCTCTTGTTTGAATCTTCCCTACCCTCAATGGGAAAAGCTTATCCACGTCAACTCTGTCTATCCCTTTCATCATTTTAAAGATCTCAATCAAGTCCCCCCTTAACCTTCTGCGCTCCAAAGAATAAAGACCTAACTTGTTCAACCTTTCTCTGTAACATAGTTGCTGGAACCCTGGCAACATTCTAGTAAATCTCCTCTGTACTCTCTCTATTTTGTTGACATCCTTCCTATAATTAGGTGACCAAAATTGTACACCATACTCCAGAATTGGTCTTACCAATGCCTTGTACAATTTTAACATTACTCCTTACTCTATATTAAATGCTCTGATTTATAAGGCCAGCACACCCAAAGGCTCTTTACCACCCCATTCCTAGGGAACCATACCATGTACGCCCCTATTTTGATTTGTCCTGTCCAAGATGTAGCACTTCACACTTATCAGCATTAAACTCCATCTGCCATCTTTCAGCCCACTTTTCCAAATGGCCCAAATCTCTCTGTAGACTTTGAAAATCTACTTCATTATCCACAACACCACCTATCTTAGTATCATCTGCATACTTACTTATTCACTTTTCCACTCCATCATCCAGATCATTGATGTACATGACAAACAACAGTGGACCCAACACAGATCCCTGAGGCACTCCCACTGGTCACCAGCTTCCAACCTGACAAACAGCCATCCACCATTACTCTCTGACATCTCCCATTCAGCCACTGTTGAATCCATCTTGCTACTCCGCCATTAACACCCAAAGATTGAACCTTCTTAACCAACCTTCCATGGGGAACCTTGTCAAAGGCCTTACTGAAATCCATATAGACAACATCCACTGCTTTACCCTCATCAATTTCCCTAGTCAACCGCTTCAAAAAATTCAAGAAGGTTTGTCAAACATGACCTTCCAGGCACAAATCCAAGTTGACTATTCCTGATCAGTCCCAGTTTATCCAGATGCTTATATATATTATCTAAGTATCCTTTCCATTAATTTACCCACCACTGACTTCAAACTAACAAGTCTATTAATTACAAGGTTTATTCTTTGAACCGTTTTTAAACAATGGAACAACATGCGCAGTACAACCAATTCTCCGGCACTATTCCCGTTTCTAATGACATTTGAAATATTTCTGTCATAGCTCCTGCTATTTCTACACTAACTTCCCTCAATGCCCTAGGGAATATCCTGTCAGGACCTGGAGACTTATCCACTTTTATATTTTTCAAAAGTGTCAGTACTTCCACCGCTTTGAATCTCATAGTTTCCATAGCTACTTTTTTCCCTTACCTCACATAGTTCAATATCCTTCTCCTTGGTGAATTCCTAAGAAAAGAAATTGTTCAATATCTCCCCCATCTCTTTTGGCTCTGCAGATAGCTGTCCATTCTGTCTCTCTAATGGTCCAATTGTATCCCTCGTTATCCTTTTGTTATTAATATTAAATGTAAATTGTCCCTGGTGTGTGTAGGATAGTGCAAGTGTATGGGGATCGCTGGTCGGCACAGACTCGTTGGGCCAAAGGGCCTGTATCTACGCTGTATTTCTAAACTAAACGAAATCCATACCCGCTCTTAACCTTAACGTTACAAAGCTTTAAAAATGACATGCAACAATTTTGAGGCCATAGTATTTACAAACTTGGCTCACTATAAAATATCTTAATAATTTTATGCTTTGTTGCATGAAGTCTAAGTGTTTTAATGGTGCATTAGTCCTGCTCAGCAGACTCCCTTCCTCAAAAAAAAAACACTGCTGTTTTTTCTGTTCCATTAATTCAGTAGATATTAAAATATCACTGTATTGTTAACTAGTCTATGAAATGTTAACCTACCATGAACACATGTGTGTGTGTGTGTGCACGCGGGTGTGTGTGTTTCAATCTTTATGCTTCTGCTAAATGTTTAAATTATATTTCATTCTCTTACTCTCTTTCCCATAACCGATTGTTCCTGCCAATAGACAACATCACAGCTGCCGCCTGCCTGAGATCCCTTTGGCAGAAAATAGCATCAGAAGTGAAAACCTCTCGTTGCAGCAGTGGTAATCGTTAGAGGGGCTTTCTTTAAGAGTGGCAGCAAATGACCTCACTTCGCCACTGATTGCAAACCTCGAGAAATACCGGTATTTATTGCCCCCTTCAATTGCCCCTGAACTGAAGAAAGTGTTTGAAGTCAACCACATTGATGGACCAAGAGGTAATAGTAAAGGGAAGATAAACACAAAGTTAGTCAGCGGGCCAGGCAGCATCTCTGGAGAAAAGGAATAGGTGATGTTTCAGGCCGAGATCCTTCTTCAGATGGATATTAGGACATTGGTGAACTGGATTTTTACAGCAGAGAAGTAGTTGAGGTTACAACATTTCAGACATTTGGACAGTTACATGGGTAGGAGTTTAGAGGGACATGGACCAAATGTGAGCAAATGGGTCTAACTTTGATGAGACACCTTGGTCAGCGTGGACGGATTGGGCCGAATGGTCTGTTTCCGTGCTGTATGACTCCAATAAATGCAAGGTAACCACTACTGAGTCTAGCTTTAACTTCCACAGTCATTTAATTATTCCTCAGCTTCTGACGTGAGGTTTTCAATTCATGTCTATTAGATGCTAACTCGTTTAATTGAATGTTATGCTCATTGCAGCTTCTTGCAATTGGTACTACAATGTCAGGGTACACATGCTCTGAATTCAATGCAGTCTGGATTCCCTAGATTGTTATAAGAATAGAAACTGCTGGGAATGCTCCTCAGGTCAGGCAGCAACTGTGGAAAGAGAACTAGAGTTCATGTTTTGCTTGAGGGTATATGCACTCTCCTGTTTGTATCAGAGCCGGCCATACCTGCATTCTGTGATACTTGCTCAGGTTTTCTCTCTACCTTGATATAATATGGTCATTGTCTATGTTCTTGATGTTAGCAACAAATCCTACAAGGAAGCTTAGGAACGAGGAATGAGGAAAGATGTTGGTTTTCAAAAGAAAGACACAAAGTGCCTGAGTAACTCTGAGAATCTGAAGAAGGGTCTCAACCCGAAACGTCACCCATTCCTTCTCTCCAGAGATGCTGCCTGTCCGGCTGAGTTACTCCAGCATTTTGTGTCTATCCATGGATAGGTGACACCTGGAGAATGTGGGTGCAAGGAAGCTTCATGTGCTTTTAGCTGGCACATCGATGCCACATTAACTCATCCTATCACCGATATTCCCTTTGATCTACCCAGCCCTCCCCAGCTTCACTGCAGCAGAAAACAAACGCGTTCTTTCTCTTTTCCTGTTTGAAATGAACAGTCTCAAACATTAGTCACTAACTCTCTCTCACTTTCCACAGATGCTGCCCGACCCGATAGCGTTGTTTCCAGCATTTTCTCGTTTTATTTCAGATTTCCAGCAACTTAATTTCAAAGAAATTCACTGTGAGGGCAATGTTTAATGGGGAGAGTTTGTATCAGAAAACCATATAACCATATAACAATTACAGCACGGAAACAGGCCCTCTCGGCCCTTCCAGTCCGTGCCGACCATTTGTTTTCCCCTAGTCCCATCTACCTGCACTCAGACCATACCCCTCCATTCCCTTCCCGTCCATATACCTATCCACTTTACTTTTAAATGTTAAAATCAATCCTGCCTCCACCACTTCTGCTGGAAGCTCATTCCACACAGCCACCACCCTCTGAGTAAAGAAGTTCCCCCTCACGTTACCCCTAAACTTCCGTCCCTTAATTCGCATGTCATGCCCTCTTGTTTGAATCTTCCCTACCCTTAATGGGAAAAGCTTATCCACGTCAACTCTGTCTATCCCTTTCATCATTTTAAAGACCTCAATCAAGTCCCCCCTTAACCTTCTGCGCTCCAAAGAATAAAGACCTAACTTGTTCAACCTTTCTCTGTAACATAGTTGCTGGATCCCAGGCAACATTCTAGTAAATCTCCTCTGTACTCTCCCTATTTTGTTGACATCCTTCCTATAATAGATAGACACAAAAAGCTGGAGTATCTCAACGAGTCAGACTGCATTCCTGGAGAAAAGGAATAGGTGGCGTTTTGGGTCGAGACCCTTCAGATGGGTCTTTTTGTGTCTGTCTATCTTTGGTTTAAACCAGCATCTGCAGTTCCTTCCTGCATAGAGTTTGAATGAAGTCGTTTTAGAGTTTAGAGAGGAATGTTGAATTAATTGTGATAAATAAGGTTCTAATATGTTTGTCGGGGTGGATGTCAAGAGGCTACTCCCTCTCACCGGAGAACAATGGGCAAAATAATGGCCCATCCATTCAGAACTAAAATTAGGAGAATTTTCTTCAAGTAGTGTCACAAATCTTTGCAATTATTTCCGTCCGAGGGCTGCAGACATTCAGTGATTGAGGATTTTTCAGGTTAAAAATAGATGATTTGGCATTAGGCAGTTTGGGGATTATGGGGGGTGGTGCCAAAGTGATGAGGAGGCACGGGATTGGCCCTGGATCTCGCTGAGAGGTGAAGTAATCGAAGGGGCAGTAAGACATCATGACATCACGATCTTTGGGTCTCATCAATCATTCGCCACCGAGGGAAACTGACTGAGCATGTTTGTGGCCCGGGGTTGACCCACTGCTTCACAGCGCCAGAGACACAGGTTTGCTCCTGACTGTGGGTGCTCGCAGTGTAGAATTTGCACGTTCTCCTTGTGACCGCGTGGGTTTCCTCCAGGTGCTCCAGTTTCCTCGCAAATCCTAGAGTAGTTGAGTAAAGGGTCTGTAGGTTAATTGGCCCTCTGCAAATTGCCCTCCCCCCCCCCCCCCCCGACTGTGCAAATTGGCCTCTAGGGAGTGGATGAAAAAGTGGGATAACATAGAGCTTGTGCGAACGGGTGATGGAACTGACTGCTTTCACGCTGTATCTCAAATCTCAAACCAAACTGAACATTTCCAATTCTGTTGCCCACCTTTGTGATTAGATGTTAAGAAGTGAAGTTTAAATGGATTGTGGGACAAATTGATTCTGGCTCGGTGTTCTTTCCTTATTTATACGCTTTAGCCTGTAAATAAGAACAGTGTGGAAGGTGAGTTCAGGAAGGAAGCACTTCATAGCTCCAATGCCCTAAATCCCCTCACCCGGAGTCAAGTGTGAATGATCTCTGACCCTACACAATCAATGGCTTCTGAAGCATCCAGCACGGCCAGTTTCTGTTTAGACCCTGTGCGCTTTCTGCCCAGATTGTATTTTTTTAACTCTGCTCTTCCCGAGGACCATTTCCAACGTGGGTGATTTTGTTTTACAGAGTGATAGGAGAGGCACAGAGTTGCCAGGCTCAATCATGCATTGTCATTCCGCTGACTGGTTAGCACAACGACCAAAAGGTTTTCACTGTACCTCGGTACACATGACAATAATAAACGAAACTAAACTGAATGAATATGTTTACATATCTGGAGGATGGGAATAGGTGATGTTTAGGGTCGGGACCCTTCTTCAGACTAAGAGTCAGGAAAGCGGGAAACTAGATATATGAAATAGTTCAGGTTTCTGACCCGAAACTTCACCTATTCCTTTCCCCCAGAGATGCTGTCTGAGTTAATCCAGCATTTTGTGTCTATCTTCGGTGGAAGCCAATATCCACAGTTCCTTCCTGCACATATTTACATATCTGTTTGTGCTGCTGCAAGTAAGAATCTCGAGGTTCCGTTTTGGGATATGTGACGATAAAACATTCTTGACTCTTGACTTGACTTCCATTTTGCCAGAGACCTGTAGGTCATGATTCAAAATTAAAATTGAAGTATCTTTCATGGCGTGAGAAGTGTCAGGATTAGATGCATGCCCACCAACATGAGTACAAGGGTGAGGAGAGGAGGGCGGAGAGGAGGTCAACCCTGGCAGGAAAAGCCCAGTCCACTAACCATCAGGCGAGAGCAACCCATTAGATGTCACATCCAAGAACCATCGAAAGGTGGAATGAATTGAGAAGTTCAACAGAGGAAGGTAATCTGTAGGAAGGAACTGCAGATGCAGGTTTACACCGAAGATAGACACAAAATGCTGGAGTAAATCAGCGGGACAGGCAGCATCTCTGGAGAGAAGGAATGGGTGATGTCTTGGATCGAGACCCTTCTTCTGACTCGACCCGAAACATCACCCATTCCTTCCCTCCAGAGATGCTGTCTGTCCCATTGACTTACTCCAGCAGTTTGTGTCTATCTCCAGAGGAAGGTAATCCTTATTTTAACACCTTTGAAACACAAACAAGTTTAAAGCATTGCATTCTCAAGGAACAGCATTTCATTTTCTAATTGGCAAATTATATGTTCGCAGACTGAGTATTCAGTTCAACAATAGCAGGTAGCCATCAGTTCCAGCATTTCTATTTCAGGTTCCAAACACTTACAGTTTTTCCCCTTGGAAAGTGAAGAAAATGATTTGATTTCTCCCATTTAAACTTCTCCCACACAGGTCTTTTTGTCCCTCAGTCATTCCATTCGCATCCTTTATAATCTCTTTCTGTTAGTTATTTATTCTCTCCTATTCTCATTCAGGACCCCGATCACTCCTCCTGTTAACTGTACCTTAAAACCTGTTTATCTTTTCTTCTGCTTCTCCACAGATGCTGCCTGGCCTTTTGGTTACTCCCAGTATTGTCATATTACAGCCAGAGGGTGGTGAATCTGTGGAAACCATTGGCACAGTTGACTGTGGAGGCCAAGTCTTTGGATGCTTTTACAGCAGAGATTGATCGGTTCATGATTAGTATTAAAAAAAATACGTCAAAAGTTACAGAGAGAAGGCAGGAGAAAGGGTTTGAAAAGGAGTGATAAATCAGCCATGATTGAATAGCGGAGTAGTCTCGATGGACAAGATGGAATAATCCTGCTCCTATGACATGAACCTATTTGTAAACATACTCTATTGGGTTTTTTTGTGATGGTACAGCATACCAACTCTTCGAAGAACTAGATTTGCCAATTTCTAATATTGCAAACAGATTACTAGAAGGGCCGAATGGCCTCCTCCTGCACCGATTTTCTATGTTTCTAATTGATGGGCCGAATGGCCTAATTCTGAATGGCCTATGACTTATGGACCTATACCCATTGACATTAGATGTGCCGTCCGTGCCAAATAGATCTCAACGTAACCTTGTACTCGTACTGGTGTCCATGACTTATCCCCATATTATCTGGACTGATAATTCAGTGCACGCAATGCTGTGCCATTAGGCAACTCGATGAGACGTCAAACTGAGGCCCTGTGACACATCCCACCATACTTTACAGGGAAGGTTATGGACGTTCTCTCTGGTGTCTCAGGAAATTTAGATCTTTCAAACAGATTCAAAATCATATTGCCCCATCATTGGGTTTTTTTGTGAATCCTTTTCTTGTTAGTAATTAGATTTTAGACTTTAGAGATACAATGTGGAAATGGGCCCTTCGGCCCACCAAGTCCGTGCCGCCCAGCGATCCCCGTACACTAGCACTAGTCCTACACTTCAGGGACAATTTACAATCTTTGCCAAAGCCAAACTAACCTACAAACCTGTACATCTGTGGAGCGTGGGTGGAAACCGGAGCACCCGGAGAAAACCCACGCAGGTCACAGGGAGAACGTACAAACTCCGTACAGGCAGCACCAGCAGTCAGGATCAAACTCGGATCTCTGGCGCTGTAAAGCAGCAACTCTGCCAGCTATGCCACCGTGCCGCCCTTTAGTCAGTTGGAATTTAAATAGTTGAATTTCCTCCATTGCAGCACATCCCTGGAGTTAAATAGATGTTGGTGATTTTTAACACTCGAATATCTATGTCATATCAAAAGCATCCATTTATCCTGTCATCTTCAGCTGATCTCAATCCAGCTTTTCATCTGTATCAGTTCATGATATCTCATAGACTCCCCCATGACCATTGCACTTTGGCTCTATGCCATCATGAGATTTTGCAGATTGACCCAAGGCCATGGTACTTCCTCTACCGATGGATGCATCCTTGTTCTTCCACTCTTCACCTTTATTTTCACTCTGATCTTCTTTTCTCCTAAGTTCCACTAGTCATCCCACTGCAAGGCATCTGAGAAGGGAAGGTGAACTGGGGGAAAACGCAGCTGGAAGGTGATGCTAATTGCCAAGAGGGCGGGGGAAAGGGGAGCCCTTGAGAAAGCTTGGTGTGGAAACAAGATGGAATAATAACTGGAGATAAGTGGGAGGATGAATTTGGAGTGTGATCTCAGAGACGTGGCAGGAAAGGAGGAGGTGGTCACTCAAGCAGAAAGTGGCTGAACATTAAGCCTACATCATGTTCAAAGCAGCAAACAGTCATCAATAATTCTTTAATGAGATTATACGGTTGTTGTTTTCATTCTGAGGAGAGTAGCCAGCACTCAAAAGGGTTTACTGAAGCGGTGATAACCAAATCATACCCAGGTGAGAGACGTTGTCCATCACCAACAACAGCAGACACCACACACACACACTCCCTCTTCAACACCCACACACCAACACCCAAATACCAGCACAATGACACACATACACATACATGCTGCTCACATGCTGACATGCATACATGCATGCTGCACACATAGACACACACGCTGACATGCATACACACTTATATCCAGCACACATACACACACATGCTGACATACACAAACATACTTACATACTGCACACACAGACACACATACTGACATGCATACACATATACATGCCATGCACACACACACATGCTGACATGCATGCATACACACATGTATAGACAACCTACACACTTCCAGAAATAGTTTACATACAATCAGAAAGAAAAATGAAGCTAACGTTCCTAGATACACATTGAAATGCAAAAGCAGAGATAAAAATAGTTTGTCAGACAGATACTGAAACATGTACATTTATATTTATGTATAGGTGCTGAATAAGACAAAATAAATTGTTAAACCTGAGGACTGGCATATGCAGAGGTATGTATATCTCAAATACGGGGACCAGTAATTGAAAGGCACATACAGTACATTTAAATCGAATGCCGAGGAAAGATTGCAGTATCCAAGTGCCATGGGCCAGGCTGATGTATGCCGAGTGTCAGTGCAAATAACCTTCTGATAATTATAAGAGAGGGACTCATCCACTGAACTGTCTCCCAGGCATTCACGGAGGATCGAGCAGAGGTATCTGAGGCTTAGATTTAGTTTAGTTTAGAGATATAGCGCAGAAACAGGCCCTTCGGCCCACCGTGTCCGCACCGACCAACGATCCCCGCACATTAACACTATCCTACACACACACGCACGCGCACACACGCACGCACGCACACACACACACACACACACACACACACACACACACACGCACGCACACACACGCACGCACGCACACACGCACGCACACGCACACACACACACACACACACGCACGCGCACACACGCACGCACGCACACACACGCACGCACGCACACACACGCACACACACGCACACACACACACACACACACACACACACGCACGCGCACACACGCACGCACGCACACACACGCACACACACGCACACACACACACACACACACACACACACACGCACACACACACACACACGCACGCACACACACACACACACACGCACGCGCACACACACACACACACACATGCACACACACACACACATACACACGCTCACGCACACGCACACGCACGCACACACACACACACACGCACACGCACACACGCGCACAAAACATCTTCACCCAGAGAGTTGTGAATCTGTAGAATTCTCTGCCACAGAAGGCAGTGGAGGCCAATTCACTGGATGTTTTCAAGAGAGAGTTAGGTTTAGCTCTTAGGGCTAACAGAATCAAGGGATATGGGAAAAAGGAGGAACGGAGTACAGATTTTGGATGATCCGCCACGATCATGTTGAATGGTGGTGCTGGCTCAAAGGGCCGAATGGCTTACTCCTGCATCTATTTTCTATGTTTCTGTGCTTCTATCCACATGCCATGGCTGATTTACACACTAATTAATTTATAATACCTTGCACCTTTGGGAAGTGGGAGCTAAACCAGAGGAATCCCTTGCCATCACAGGGAGAGCATGCAAAGTCCGCATGAACTGTAGAAACTAGGAACTGCAGATGCTGGTTTACCAATGAAGAAGCAAAGTGCTGGAGTAACTCAACTGCTAGTGCTTTTTAATGTCACATATGTTGATTGTTCACACAGTGAAATCATTTTCCTTACAAACAGTCTAAACAACAAATAACTCAGTGGGTCAGGCAGCATCTCTGGATAGGTGAGCATGGATGGACTTTAGACTTTAGAAATGCAGCGCAGAAACAGGTTTTTGTAGTCCGCGCCAACCCCAGCGATCACCCCGTGCACCAGCACTATCCTTCACACAAGGGACAATTTACTGAAGGCAAATCACCTACCGACCTACACGTCTTTGGAGTGTGGGAGGAAACCGGAGCTCTGGAGGAAACCCACGTGGTCACAGGGAGAATGTACAAACTCCATACAGACGGCACCCGTAGTCAGGGTCGAACCCGGGTCCCTGGCGCTGTAAGGCAGCAACGCTACCACTGCGTCACTGTTCAAAAAAAAGCTTTAAAAAAAGACCCAACGTCTGAAGTAGGGACAGGACCTGAAACGTCACCTATCCATGTTCTCCGGAGATTCTGCTTGAGTTACTACAGCCTTTTGTCTCTTCCACATAGATGGGGAGGAAACTCAGTGAGGGAACAGCTCCGATAGCTGTGCCCGTGAATTCCCTCACCTACTCTCACCCTGAACTTGAAAGGCTTGGATAGAGTAGATGTGGAGAGGACGTTTCCACCAATGGGAGAGTCTAGGTCACAGCCTCGGAATTTAAGGACGTTTCTTTAGGAAGGAGATGAGGAGGAATTTCTTCTAGCCAGAGGGTGGTGAATCTGTGGAACTGATTGCCACAGAAGGCTGTGGAGGCCAAGCCAATATATATATTTTTAAGGCAGAGATAGATAGATTCTTAATTAGTACGGGTGTCAGGAGTTATGGGGAGAAGGCAGGAGAATGGGGTTAAGACGGAAGGATAGATCAGCCATGATTGAATGGCGGAGTAGACTTGATGGGCTGAATGGCCTAATTCTGCTCCTATCAGTTATGAATTTACGAATTTATGAAGCTTTTATTTCTCCAGAGCCCAATCCAAATATTCCCCTTACAACAAGTACTGTGAACATTGACTCAGACCAACTATTGGCATTGGGCCTCTCAGCTTGTTTTGCAAATCTCTTGTCTTTTTTGTGTTAACACACTGCTTCCCCGTTCACATAGTCATACCCCCTCCCCTGTGAAGGGCAGTGGATGCTGTTAGAATTTACATAATTGCAATGGCCTCCAGTTGACACATCTCCTAATGACATTTGCCCGGGTATATATTAGGCAGCTCCTGCTGGTCTCCCGGCAAGGGTTAAGGCCTTCAGCAAAGGAGGGGAGAAGAGTGGAATCATCATTCTAATTCCATGGTTAAAAATATAACTATCTTACTAAGCGGTGCAGCGGAGATCAGGCTTCCTCTAATTCCTTCCAATTCCCTTCCGCATTTCAGGGACAGGACTCTTCTTTTGCAGCTCATCTCATCTCCCCACCTTCAAGCTGCGAAATAGATTCCTAACGACTCTGTCAGTGTCAGTGGTCTGATGGGTCCCAGGAAGCGATTCCTTCAACCCCCAAAGCGGGCGGCAAAGTGAACGAGAGAGTTAAACACTGCGGGGGGGGGGGTGGGGGGGGGGGGGGGGGGGGGTGAGCTACATAATCCCACATCCCCTGAACATAAAACACAATCTAAACGAGTTGGACATACATCAGCAAGGAATAAATAGCCGGCGGGTTCTGCGCTGGAGCCTGCTGATGTGGAGAGTGTCTATCCCCTCCATCCAGTCTCTCTCACACTTAATATTCCAATCAGCAACCAAGTCATTGCATTAGCAGCTAGCAGCGCATCGCTGCCCTATTGCTAAGGGAATATTACTCACCAGGTCATGGTCTACTGCATAAAATACAGCACTCATAAATCATCATAACTGCCAGCAAATGACAATTAGAATTGAGACGGCAATAACTAGGAAAGAGTTCTTTAATTTAACATCCAATTATTACAAGTTATCACTTCTTAATAAATGTAATATAACAGACAATCAATGTTGCATGTGACATTGTGGCTACAGCAGTAGAGTGAATTTATAACCTCAGGTGGTGCCTGGTGCGGCCGGGTGTGGGTGTGAGTGAGTGAGTGTGTGTGTGTGTGTGTGTGTGTGTGTGAGTGTACGTGCTCCATCTTGCTCAAATGTTCTGAAAGCCCGGTGAGATTTAAGCGCAAAAAGTGCCGTCGACTTGTCCGCTGGTGTGTTTGTGTTTAGTGTGTGAATGGGGTCAGATGCGGACAGGCAGGCTCCAGAGTTTGATGGGTTGCAAGTTGTATTGTTCGGGTCGAGAGACACGTGGATTAACCGAGGGACCCGTTACAGTCAAAGGTACACACACACACACGCTCAGTGCACACTTTACACTTCCCCCTCGTTCACAAACACAAACTCACTCGAGTGGTGCCCGGACAGAGGCAGTCAGAATACCCACCTCGGACCATAGTTCCCACATGCTTCACAAATGACACTAAAACACATGGAGCAGCTCTCAAGGCCCATTGTTGCTAAGAGCTTTCATTGTTACAATTCAGAGGCCGCAGGGAAGCAGAAGGTGAGAAGCAGTGAAGATACCTAACTCCAGGGGTTCCAGTTACTTCTCCTATATGTTCTGGCCCTTTCTCACCTCCAGTTTATCCATTTTCATTCTGAAGAGGGGTTCCGACCCGAAACGTCACCTATTCTTTTTTCTCCAGAGATACTGCCTGACCCACTCAGCTACTCCAGCACTTTGAGTCTATCTCTGGCATTTCTCCAATGTGTTGACTTTTGTCTCCTTTTCAACTGTGGCTTTTCCCCTCCCATCTGTTAATCAAACCCCCTTTGATTAAACTATCACTTGCCTGGCCTTGTCCCGTCCCTTCCTATCTTCCCCCGACTATAATCAGTCTGGAGAAGGGTCCAGACCCGACACATCACCTCTCTATGCTTTCCAGAGATACTGCCTGACTCACTGAGTTACTCCAGCACTTTTGTGTTTTGTTGCTGGAGACTCCAGCATCTGCAGTTCCTTGTGACTGCCCTTTGACCTCACCACCCTCTGGAATGGGCCAACATGTAAGTCAGGTCATGGAACCAATTGCCACCCTTCGTGGCAAGACCAGCATCCCGAGTTTTGAGTTTGAGTTTAGTTTATTGTCACGCTTGCAGAGGTACAATGAAAAGCTTTTGTTGAGTGCTAACCAGTCAGCGGAAAGGCAATTCATGATAACAATTGAGCCGTCCCACAGTGTACAGATGCATGATAAGGGAATGATGTGAATGACATTTGGTGCAAGATAAACTCCAGTAAAGTCCACATTAGGAAGACCATGGAGAGAGGCTGGTGAACATTTGTAGGAAGGAATTGCAGATGCTGGTTTATCCATCCTCCAAAGGTAGATACAAAAAGCTGGAGTAACTCAGCATCTCCGGAGAGAAGGAATGGGTGACGTTTCGGGTCGAGACCCTTCTTCACACCGAGAGTCAGGGGAGCGGGAGACATAGAGATATGGAAGTGTAAGTTGTGAACGGGAGAGATCAAAGGGGATGAAGTTCAAGGAAAATGTAGAATGGATCATTGTCAATGGTCATTGGTGAACGTTTGGTCAGAGAAGGGAATAAGTCCATCGTATCACACCATTAACGACAGCGAATAAACTGGGCGGGCAAAGTCTTTCCGCTGACAGGTCAACACGCAACAACAGCTTGTCCCTGTACCTCGGTACACGTGACAATAAACTAAACTAAACTTAAAATTGAACCACACGAGTAACAGAGCAATGGGCATACATGAAATGACACAATCTCCTCCATCCACTTTGCAGGCTCCCGGTCCATTCCCCCTCACATGCTCCAGGTCTGTCTTTCCCGCAGTCCTGGGATGAGGAAAAACTTTTTTCACCCAGAGAGTTAGGAATCTGTGGAATTCTCTGCCACAGAAGGCAGTGGAGGCCAATTCACTGGGTGTATTTAAGAGAGAGTTGGATGTAGCTTTTAGGGCTAACGGAATCAAGGGATATGGGGAGAAAGCAGGAACGGGGTACTGATTTGGGATGATCAGCCATGATCATATTGAAGGGCTGAATGGCCTACTGCTGCACCTATTTTCTCTGTTTCTATGCTTAGCTACCAGTTTAAGCATTCCCTAAATGCTATCTCGTAGCACATGCGTCTTGTTCAATCCCACCCTGTCAGCTCTCTGCCGCCATTTCAATTGGATTCCAAAAATAACCACTTTATTCACAGTGCTTATGCCATTATGTCAGCCCACACTGTGGGCAGCTACAGGGTCATTCTATTATCCGGCAGCGTGATAACTCTGCATTGGGGCTGGCATCCATTTGACTCCCTGCTCCCTAGTAATGGGCCTTTTTCTAAGGAATGTAACCAGTGTTTCTATTAGTCGTGCGCGGGGGCTAAAATGTCAAAATAAGGCTGGTGTTCACAAAAAAAAAAACCACAGGGTGAGAGAAAGCATTCCCTTTTTATCATTTGGACAGAAAGAACATTGCTACCGGGCTCAGATACTAATTCCTGTCAAGACGAAGAACATGCTTTTTATCCCGATTTCTCACCCCAGGGGTACTGGTCACCCGCAAGTACACAGCGGAGGGAGCATTGTTGAACTGGGGGTGGGAGAAGGCCAGCCGATCCTGCCCTCGGCCCGGAGATCACGGGCAGAGAGTCGGGGGAGGAGGCTCAGGTGAGGAGGGGCAGGGATGGGCAGCACCAGCCCCCATCCACAGGGCCTGGCCAACTTGGGGCTCCGCCCACTGCCCCCCCAATAAACAGATTGAGGTGCATGTGGGGATAACAAGCCGTGGGGATTTCCGCTGACGGGTTTGCATCCCTGTGCACGTCAGATTTATTCTTGCACCACTCCCACCTCAGGAGATTGAGGTTCGGCCTGCCACCAAAAACTATATCGAACTTCCACACACACACACACACACACACACACACACACACACATATATATATATAAGATGGCACCTTTCTGTGGCGATAGTTTGCAAGCAGCACAACAGCAAAGAATCAAATATAGCAGTTCTGAACTGATGGTGTTTTGTTTACAAACTACAGGTCTTGACCCGAAACGCCACCCATTCCTTCTCTCCAGAGATGCTGCCTGTCCCGATGAGTTACTCCAGAATTTTGTGTCTGTCTTCGATTTAATCCATCATCTGCAGTTCCTTCATGCACATGTTTACATATTTGTTGTGCTACGACAAGTAGGGATTTCATTGTTTTGTTCCGGGTGCACAGGAAGGTAAAACATTGTTGAGTTAACTGCTAGTACACTACTGTACACTAGAGAGTATCACAGCCTGGTTGCATCACACACAGCCTGGTTCAGTTATGGGGAAGTCCAGGAGCGAAAGTTCAGAAAGTTCAGAAAGTGGTAGACCCTGCTGGGCCATCGCAGGGACTCACCTCCTCACCATCGAAGGGATCTACAGGAGGGGCTGCCTCAACAAGGCAGCCAGCATCATCAAAGACCCACACCACCCTGGCCGCGCTCTCATCTCGCTGCTACCATCGGGAAGATAGTGCAGGAGCCTGAAAACTGTGACCTCCAGGATCAGGAACAGCTTCTTCTCAGCAACCATCAGGCTCTTGAACACAGCACAACACCAGACTCAGCAACTGAGATCTTCTATGGACTGTGTCTTTGGTTACACTGCAGACTTAGATTTTGCACTACGATATGATAGAACTTTATTTATCGCAGGAGGGAAACTGATGTTGTGTTTACTTCGTATTATTGCTATTAATTTATTGTATTATTGGCGATCATATATTTATCCGTGTGTTATAGCGCTTGCAGGCCTGTTAAGCTGCCACAAGTAAGAATTTAATTGTTCCATTTCCGGTACATTTGACAATTAAATATGTAGAAACAAAGAACTGAAGTCTGAGGAGGCCCGAAATGTCCTAGTCATAGTGGGGAAATACAGTGGGGAAACAGGCCCTTCAGCCCACCTTACCCACACCGACCAACATGTCCCATCTACACTAGTCACCCACCCTTTTTCTCCAGAGATGCTGCCTGAAATGTTGTGTTACGCCAGCACTTTGTGCCTATCTTTGACTATTAAACACTCTTTGCTCTCTCTGTCTCTCTCTTGAGTCTAGCCTTTGCTCTGAATCCATCGCTGGTGACTCTGGTGAACGCACCCATTCTGTCCAGACGAGCTCAACGTTACCTCCAGCCCTGAGCTGCCATCCATGTTGGGATCACGGCACAAACTAGCGCAGCAGACAGGTAATCCCAGCCTCAAACTGCTCAGCATCCCATAAAATGTGGTGCATTTATCCACTGTGCTACTGGCCGAGCTTTTGTTTTATTTGATTAATTTTTTTATTAAGACACTTACGAATGCCAGAACTCGTGTGTATGTGTGCGCATGTGTGCCAATATCCCTTTGGCACCAGCGGAAGCCAAATGCTCACAGACACTGATGTGATAAACCCCACAGTAAAATGTACACATTGAATTTTATGACCGACTGTCCATCTGGGAGTCTGCAACGTTTTTCGTTTCTGTTTTCTAACCCTTTGACCTGAGCAGAAGGCTTTTTCACAAAACTCTTGAAGCAATTTTTTTTTGTGTGCAGATTTTTTATTAATTTCGTGGAGCTGTAAGATGATTGAGGAGAGGCTTAGAACAGCCAGGTTAACTCCATGTCTGCTGCGGGTCCAATCTTTATTGCTCGTCTACCTTGTTTCGTCTTCGTTCCAGCGCCTGCATAAAGTGGACCGCCTTCTCAAGTCCCCGTGCTTTGCCCCGATCAGGAACACTGATTGCAGACTTAGCCTTTCCCCTCTGTTCCTGCACCAGTCGCAGCGACAGACTTGCTGCCCGGAGAACCAGGGCTCGATCCTGACTGCGGGTGCTGTCTGTACGGAGTTTGTACATTCTCCCCGTGACCTGCGTGGGGTTTCTCCTAGATCTTCGGTTTCCTTCAAAGACGTGCAGGTTTGTAGGTTAATTGGTTTGGTAAATGTAAAAAATGGCCCCTAGTGTGTGTTGGATAGTGTTAATATGTGGGGATCGCTGGCCGACTCGGACTCGACGGGCCGAAGGGCCTGTTTCCACACTGTATCTCTAAACTAAACTAACAGTGAAGTCCCATTCCATGCCTGCATTTATATAAGATGGTAAGGCATAGGAGCAGAAATAGGCCATTCAACCCATCAAGTCTACTCCACCATTCAATCATGGCTGCTCTGTTTTTTCTCTCTCAACCCCATTCTTCTGCCTTCTCCCTGTACATTCTCCCTGACACCCGTACTAACCAAGAACCTGTCAACCTTTGCTTTAAAAATACCGCATGCCTTGGCCTCCACAGCCGCCTGGGGCAATGAATTCCACAGATTCACCCCTTCCCCCCCCCCCCCTTTGGCTGAATTGATTTATGGGGGATAGTTATCGTTGGCCAGGAGGGATAGCTACTTCCCCGCTGTTATCGAGGACCCTTCCCATCTCGGCCATTCCTTCTTCTCCCGTCTCCCATCAGGCAGAAGACACAAAAGCTTGAAAACGCACACCACCTCGTTCATTCAGATCTCCGCAGAGTATTGGAAAGTGTAAGGGTCACCAGGCAACATCCACCATCAGAATAACCAGCAGAACCAAACCTGATCAAAGAGCCTGCGGAAGGATCCATGTTCCCCAGCGATGCTGCCTGACCTGCTGAGCTACTGAATTCATTGTTTGGTGTGATCTGCCTCCAGTGCGGGCATGCGTGGTGGAGGGGTTAATGGGAATGTGGGGAGAATGAAATGGGATTAGTGTTAATGGAGGAGTGGGAGTTAATGGGAATGTGGGGGGAATGAAGTGGGGTTAGTGCTAATGTTGATGCATGGCAGTCCACACATACTCATTGGGTCTGTTTGCATCTCTGGGGGTGGGAAAGATGGCAACAAGGGCACCGTATGCTGGCTGTGTGCCACAACCAGGCTGCAACTGCAATAGATTCCCTTTGATGGTGGGGAGGTAAGTATCTGCTGTGAACCGGGCAGTGTCCACCACTCTCCTTCGTTGCCGGGGGTTTGAGTTGCCGAGTCATTATGCTCTCTGCCATATACTCGGAGGAATTAGAGAACATATTTGTCCACGAGCCGAGTCTCCACAGTCTTCTCAGGAAGTAGAGGTGTTGATGGGCTTTCTTATGGTGGCACCATGGTGCTGGGCCCAGGATAGATCTTCAGGGTTGTGCACACCCAGACTTCCCCCACTTCCTCCAAATCAAAGGCGTAGCTATGGACACTCGCATGGGCCCAGCTATGCCTGCCTCTTTGTACAATCCCTATTCCAGGTGTACACTAGCCCTATCCCTGAACTCTACCTCTATTATATTGACGACTGCATCGGTGCTATCTCCTGCACCCATGGATTCATGGACTTCATTAACTTCACCACCAATTTCCATCCTGCACTCAAAAAAACTTTTTTTTTAAAGCAACTGAAGAAGGGTCTCTACCCAAAACGTCACCTATTACTTTGCTCCAGAGATGTTGTCTGACCTGTTGAGTTACTTCAGCTTTTTCTGTCTATTCCCAGTACCTTGAAGCTGTTGACTCTCTCCACCACCGTCCCACCAATGAAGATAACTTCATGCAACACCAGCTATCGTCTACAGAGCCTCCCTCAAAGGCGGTGCATGAGGCAACAGACAATAGACAATAGGTGCAGGAGTAGGCCATTTGGCCCTTCGAGCCAGCACCGCCATTCATGATCATCCCCAATCAGTACCCCGTTCCTGCCTTCTCCCCATATCCCCTGACTCTGCTATTTTTAAGAGCCCTATCTAGCTCTCTCTTCAAAGCATCCAGAGAACCTGCCTCCACCGCCCTCTGAGGCAGAGAATTCCACAGACTCACCACTCTCTGTGAGAAAAAGTATTTCCTCATCTCCGTTGTGAATGGTATACTTCTTATTCTTAAACCGTGGCCCCTGGATCTGGACTCCCCCAACATCGGGAACATGTTTCCTGCCTCTAGCGTGTCCAAGCCATTAACAATCTTGTATGTTTCAATGAGATCCCCTCTCATTCTTCTAAACTCCAGAGTGTACAAGCCCAGCTGCTCCATTCTCTCAGCATATGACAGTCCCGCCATCCTTTGGGACGGTGGTGGAGAGAGCCATCCCGGTAATTAACCTTGTAAACCTACGCTGCACTCCCTCACTAGCAAGAATGTCCTTCCTCAAATTAGAGGCTGGCATTGGCCTTCTGCTTCCACCACTCCCTCAATAAAACCTTCCCTAAACAACCCGTGCCTTCTGGTTTCAGACATTTACAGTGGCAAAACATTTCATACTCTGCACTCTTCCAACTGTGACCTCCAGGTTCCAGAACAGCTTCCTCTCGGCAACCGTCAGCCTCTTGAACACTGCACAACACTAACCTCAACAACTAGGATCTTCGATGGACTACGTTTTTGCACTATTATGCTACCTACTATCACGGTTACTCTCTTATTGTATTATACGTTTACCTACATTGATGGCCATGTTAAGCTGCAGGAAGTAAGAATTCAATTTGTTCCGCTGCCAGTGCATGTGACAATTAAACATTCTTGTCTCTTGTCCCTTCACTCCTATATATGGCCCTCACAATTGTGTAGACCCCAGATACACCCCAGACAACCACCCAGGCGATCCCAGGCACCAGCCAGGTGAAGCTCTTCCATCTCATCCTCAACGTCTCCTAGCCTTATCGCTTCTGCTACACGGAGGCAGAATTAAAGGTGCCGCATCCAAAAGCCTCCGTCAGTCCAAGTAACCAATCCACCTGATGGAGGAAATGTGCAGGAAAGAACTGCAGATGCTGGTTTAAATCGAAGATAGACACACAATGCTATAGTAACTCAGCAGGACAGGCAGCATCTGTGGAGAGAAGGAATGGGTGACGTTTTGGGTCGAGACCCTTCTTCAGACTGATGGAGGCCCTTGGTGTACACGCTGTAACAAAGTACACTGCTTCCCATCTCACATCCACAGAAAGACGGTAATGAATGAACGGTGGTGTCTGACATGTTTCGTTCATGGGCCTCCTCTCCCGGAGAGGGGCCGAGGGTCTTTCTGCCTTTTTGATGCACGTATTTCTGGAAACCATCCATTGGTGCGACAGAGCCAGGAGGTGTCAGGGGGGGGGGGGGTGGAACTGCAAAGAGGAGCTGATGGATAGTCCGGTTGAGCTCCATTACCTCTTACGGGATTAGTTTAGAGATACAGCGCGGAAACAGGCCCTTCGGCCCACCGAAATCCACGCCGACCAGTGATCCCCGCACATTAACGCTATCCTACACACACTGCGGACTGCGTTTTACATTTATACTGAGCCAATTAACCTACAAACCCGTCCCCCTGATTATGAGGAAACCGAGAATCTCGTAGAAAACCCACGCAGGTCGGGGAGAACGTACAAATTCTGTATGGACCAGCACCTGTAGTCAGGATTAGCCAATAAGATAATGGGAGACCCCTTCCACCCCTGCAACGGACTGTTCCAGCTGCTACGGTTAGGCCAAACGCCTCCGTTGCCATGCTGTGAGAACGGAGAGGATGAGAAGGAGTTTCTTCCCAGAGGCCATTGGGACTGTAAACTCCTATCTCACCAGGGACTGACTCTACTAACGTTACTGTACCACAATACCGCCCACAGTATTTAATATGAAAAAGAACATGTGATTCTGTTTGTAGTTTGTTGGTTGTTTGTTTGTTTGTTTTTTTTGCACAAAGTCCACAGGCACGGCCACTTTTCATTTCACTGCACATCCCGTATGTGTATGTGACGAATGAACGTGACTTGACTAGATCGAGCCTGGGTCTCTGGCGTAACTATACAGCTGCTCCACTGTGTCGGCCACTGGAGGCCAGCTGGAGGAACTCAGCAGTTCAGGCAGCATCTGTGGAGGGAAATGGACAGATGACGTTTTGTATCAAGACTGATGGAGGAGAGTGGGAATAGGAAGACGCAACGTGCTGGAGTAACTCTGCGGGTCGGGCAGCATCAATGGAGAACATGGGTCGGTGACGTTTTGGGTCGGGATCCTTCTTTGGACATTTTACCGATCTTGACCTCAGATCTTGATGTATGTTCCTTTAGCACTCGTGAACAAAGAGGCGAGGCTTAGACCATTGCTCCACCTATACCAAAGAATACTACCAATCCCCAGCTTTATATAGAAATGAGGGACTGCAGGATTAGATGAAAATAACTCTGTTTTTTTTTTGATTTGTATACATGTCTCTATTGATATCGCTATTTGAAATTGTGTTATTCACTATTAAGATGTATACTATAATCTCTTTTTTTAATATATATATATAATACCTTGTTTTAATTAAATATATATAACAAGAATATATACATTTTTTTCCTCTCTTCTCTTTCTCTCTATATATAATCAAAATTATTATTTAATCACTATTCTTATTGATTAAAGTCTATTCTTTTCTTTTTCTACTTTCTAAAAAATAGAAGTTTATAAGAATTATTCGTAACATTCGTATACTTATTGAAATAAGTTGGTTGTGTATTTGAAAAGTTGTTACACCGTTGTTATGATGGATTACTTCTGATAAAAATATTATTACAAAGAAATGAGGGGCTGCAGATGCTGGTTTACATCAAAAGACACAAAGTGCCAGAATAACTCAGCGGGTCAGGCAGCATCTCAGAAGAACATGGATTGGTGACGTTTCTGGTCGGGACCCTCCTTCGGGCTGATGGAGTCGAGGGGAGAGAGTCGTGCATTTTCCTACAGCACATTGCTCACGACTCAAGATAGCAGAGCCTGCAGTCTCTGGTGCCCAGGATAGCCATGGTGTTTGCGACAAGCTTCCTCTTATCTACAGTGCATCTAAAAGATGGAATATATCTTGCAACCCCAAACTTTCTAACCCAATAGATTCTGTTGGTGAGGGGCAACTTAAATGCAAAGGGAACAAAACATTTGGCATTCTAACCAGCGTTGATTCTACGTACTAACTTTCTGCTTTTTGTGTATAAGGCCACCCAGATTCACCCTTTGAATGCTGACATTTGCTAGTTCCTGACTTGTTTCCAGGTCTTTGGATTCCAGGCCAGAGAAATCCAGGGCTAAAAAAAAGTGCTCAAGCAACACCATCTGGGTGAAAAACAGAAAGCCCGGATTTTACAAGTTGGGGAACTAAGAGAGAGGAGAAAGAGAGGGAGGGGAGATAGAGAGAGGGTGGAGAAAGAGAGAGAGAGAGAGGGAAGAAAGAGAGAGGGGGAAAGAGAAAGGGGGAAAGAGAGAGGGGAGAAAGAGGGGGAGGAGAGAGGGGAGAAAGAGAGGGGGAAAGAGAGGGGGTGAAGAGAGGGGGAAAGCGAGAGAGGGGAGAAAGAGAGAGAGGGGGAGAAAGAGAGAGAGGGAAAGGTGAAGAGAGGGAGTGAGTGTGGGGCGGAGAATGAAAGGAGGTGGCTGGGAAAGAGAGAAATGAACAGAAAGGGAGTATTAGAGAGGGATAAGGTGGCAGGAGAGAGAGAGAGAAAGACAAAGAGCGAGAAGGAGGGACAGAGAGAGAGAGAGGAAGAATGTCAAGAAATCCCAAAGATGGAAATAAAATATCAAGTTCAATTTGGCCACGGGAGCGAGATGGATGGAAGTGCGCACAAAGAAAGATTAACTGTACCTGGAGTAAGATCACTGAAAGAGAGAGGAAGAGGCAGCACCATCAGGATGCACTGAACCATTTATTTATTCATTTGAGCCTGTATTTACAAGTGCTTGCCAAGAATTAATTGAATCATGAAGCTACTGAATAAATTGAATGTTTCCATGAAAATTCAACACAAATGCCTTGTTACAGTTCATTTATCGTGTTCCTGGGCTCTTGTCTCTGAGCTCCCGAGGTCTGCTCCCCGAAACACAAAGGAAAAATAAACTCTGTCTAAATAGCCTCCCCCTCCCTGCCGTACCCTCCCCTCTCCCCCTTCATCGCCCTACTTTTCCATCTCCCCCTAATTACCTCAACTTTCCCTCTCCCTCTCCTTACCCTATCTTTCCCTCTCCCTCTCTGTGCTTTCCCTACTCTCTCCCTACTCTCTCCCTGGCTCTCCCTCCATTCCCCTCCCCCCTCTCCCTCCACCTCCTCCTTCTCATCCTACCTCTCTCTCTCTCTCTCTCTCTCTCTCTCTCTCTCTCTCTCTCCCTTTCCTCACCCTACCTTCCCCTCTCCCTACCTTCCCCTCTCCCCCTGCTCATCCGATCTCTCCCACTCCTTGCCCGCCCTTTGCCTCTATAAACCATCCTGTGAGGGATTGGTTTGCGATGAAGTTTAGGGAATATTTGATTTGATCAAAAAGACATAAACTTTACAATAGAGACAATTTCTTGACTACAGTCTAATAACTGCGAAAAAATTACTGAATACTAAAATTTTGGAAAAAACCGGCAGCCCCCACAATTAAAATGTGGATTACGGAAATGACTGAGATCTTGCATTTGGAAAAAATAAGACTTTTTTGTCTTAATTGACAAATCAGAATTATTTGTTAGAATATGGTCTCCATTTATTGAATTTTTTAAAAAGTGAATTGGTTTAGCACAGAATCAGCATTGAAACCTGAGTTTGGGATCGGATTAATAGTTATTCTAAACATCTCCTGGATCTATCTCCATAATCTTGTTATTGGTAGTTTCCTTTTACATCTCTTTTTTTTTCTCTATTAGTTTCTTTATCTTTATTCTTAAAAAAAATGATTAAAAAAAAAAGAAGATATGTAAGAAATCTGTAATTAAATTGTTGTTTACTATTATTTGTATACATGCTTCTAATTAAAAAAATATATTTTTCAAAAGACATGAACGAGAGGACCTGAGCTCAGGATTAAAGGTTGGCTAGTAAGAGAAGCTGTGGTCCCATGAAGCTGTGGATGCTGAGGTTTTCACTATATTTGTGACTGTCTTGCTTCAGACACAACATAGCCAAGACATTGAGGTTCAGTCAGCTGTTTGACCATGGGAGGATTTACAGTTAAGATTGAGGTAAGAAGGTTGACCTGTGAGATGAAACTAAGAATGACCCACAATCACCAGAGTTTAGAAGAGTGTTAGGAAGCTCGTTGACACGTGAGATTGGGACAGGTTGTTCATCGAAGAAAGCACTCAGTGAGCCAAGCAGGGAGGGAATGGACAGGTGACGTTTCGGGTCAGTCTGACAAAGGATCCCAACGTAAATCATCTGTCCATTCCGTCCACAGATGCTGGCAGGCCCGCTGAGTTCCTCCAGCACCTCGTGCTTTCCTGAGAGCTCTCAGTTGAACAGGTCAGGAAACATGTATCACCTGAGCATGTCCTTTAATTCACCTTGTGGTACCTTTACTTTACTTTAGAGATACATAGAAACATAGAAAATAGGTGCAGGAGTAGGCCATTCGGCCCTTCGAGCCTGCACCGCCATTCAATATGATCATGGCTGATCATCCAACTCAGTATCCTGTACCTGCCTTCTCTCCATACCCCCTGATCCCTCTAGCCACAAGGGCCACATCTTCTTAAATATAGCCAATGAACTGGCCTCAACTGCCTTCTGTGGCCGAGAATTCCAGAGACTCACCACTCTCTGTGTGAAAAATGTTTTTCTCATCTCGGTCCACTGGTTTCCCCCTTATCCACTCTACTAGTTACATCCTCGAAAAATTCTATCAGATTCGTCAGACATGATTTACCTTTCGTAAATCCATGCTGACTTTGTCCAATGATTTCACCACTTTCCAAATGTGCTGCTATCCCATCTTTAATAACGGACTCTAGCAGTTTCCCCACTACCGTTGTTAGACTAACTGGTCTGTTAATTCCTGTTTTCTCTCTCACCCCCCCCCCCCCCCCTTTTTAAAAAGTGGGGTTACATTAGCTACCCTCCAATCCTCAGGAACTGCTCACCAACAGCAGCCGAGGCGAGGATCGAACTGGGGTCTCTGGCGCTGTGAGGCAGCGACTCTGCCAGCTGCGCCGCTGTTCCCTCCCAACAACGATCCCCTCTCTGCGAATCTTATTGAAGCAGCGGACAGGAGCATAAAGCAGGTTAAAGCCGGTGGAATGGGACGCAGGCACCTCACCGAAAATGAATCAATAAGCCAAGCAGTAAATGTTGGGAAAGGCTGTGTAAAGGTCATAAATGATGCCCTCCTGCAGTCTTCCATCGCTGCACAGCCAACTGGAAAAGTGAACATATTACTCCAGATCTGAACTGCGGCAGTGTTTAATGAGAAAGATCTCAAAGCGACACCTCCACAGAAAATGGTGTGTGTGGAATGTTTTGTCAGCGGGTCTGAGCACATTGCTCATGTGGGAGTAAAGCGCAGAGGAGTAAGCTGAGGAGGGAGGGAGGGGTATAGAGTTGCAGCACAGAAAACAGGGCCTTCAGCCCAACGACTCCACGCCGACCATCGATCATCCGTTCACTCTATTTCTTTGTTATCCCACTTTCTCATCCACTCCCGGCTCACACAGGGGCAATTAACCGACCAGCCCACATCGTCTCTGGGATGTGGGAGGAAACCGGAGCACCCGGAGGAGGACCCACGAGGTCACGGGGAGAAGATGCAAACGCCACACAAACAGCACCCGAGGTCAGGATGGAACGCGGGCCCCTGGCGCTGTGAAGCAGTGGGTCTACCAGCTGTGCCACTGCGCCGCCCTAAGGGGAGGGGAGGACGAAGGCGATGGCAAGAATCAGGTGGAACCCCAGCTTCTGGCCATAGAGATGAAGAGCGAGCCGGGCTGTGGCTGGCACTGCCTCTCAGACTGCCTGGGCTAGATGGATGTACAGGGATATGGAAAGACTTACAGCAACGTGAGCCAAATGCAGGGAAATGGGACGAGCTTTGGCGCGCACTGCTGCGCAACGGTAGAGCGGCTGCCTCGGCCACTATTTGTACGGAGATTGCACATTTTCCCCGTGACCGCACGGGTTTTCCCCGGGTGCTCCGGTTTTCTCCTACATCCCAAAGACGTGCAGGTTTGTGGGTTAAATGGCTTCGGTAATAACACTGTAGACTTCCCCCAGTGTGTAGGAGAAGGTAATTGGTAAAGCCACTACTCCCCTCAACCTTCAAACATGGACACAAGCTATTGTGGATTGTGGATATAAGGGATTGCCTGGGTGGATGGTGCTGGACTGTTTCGCTAACTTGGAGAATCCAACACCATGATACATAATCTCAGTTTAAAGGGCAATAAAGAGCTGAGCTGAGGAAAACCTTTGCTCCCTTCAGAGTCAGGAAACGCAGATCAATCAGCGAGCAATCCAGCAGGCTTCTTTAGTTTAGAGGTGCTGGAGTAACTCAACGGGTCAGGCAGTATCTCTGGAGAGAAAGGATGGTTGGCATTTTAGGACAGGATCGTTCTTCAGACTTCTTTAGTTCAGAAGAAGTCTGAAGTTATAAATTTAAACAATTTAGTTTTGAGATACAGCGCAGAAACAGGCCCTTCAGCCCACCGAGTTCGCGCCCACCTGCGACCACCCCGTACGCTAGCACTATCCCACACATTAGGGACAATTTACAATTTTATTAATTCCAAATGAACCAAAAAAAAACTTGTACGAGTGTGGGAGGAAACTGGAGCGCCCGGAGAAAACCCACGAGGTCACATGGAGAACGTACAAACTCCATACAAACAGCACACGTAGTCAGGATCGAACCTGGGTCCCTGGCGCTGTAAGACAGCAACTCTGCCGCCCTTATCTTCTCATGGAGCGCTGGTTATTCAGTCTTGTGTTTATTCATGCCTGGGATCGATACATTTTTGGATGCTAAAACATTCAATGTTCGAGTGGGAAGTGGAGTTGAAGTTCAGTATCAACTGCAGTTTCACTCAACAGCAGAGGAAGCCCGAGGGGATGCATGCTTTACACCTGCTCTGACTTCTTAGGATACAGTTTGAGCCATCCATCCCTGAACTGAGGACATTAGAGGAATCCAGCGCATCCTTCATGTTTGACCAAAGCTTGCGGTCGTTCAACCGAATTGCCTTCTGCACGATGTCATAAAAGCAAATAAATTATATTCAATTATGCAGTGTTTTGCTAGTTTATTTCTTTGCTGTGTGCTGTGATATAACGCTGCTGGTCGTACGTTTCCTAAAAGAGGTTTTCCTGGCTGGAGCAATAACACAGACACATGGACACAAGTAACCGCAGATGCGGGTGCGCAAAGAAAAAGACACAAAGCGCTGGAGTAACACTGCGGGTCAGGCAGCGTCTGTGGAGAACATGGACAGGCGACGTATCGGGTCGGGACCCTTCTTCAGACTGATTGTAGTGGGGGAGAGAAAGCTGCAAGAGAGGTGGGGGTGGGAACGGAACCTGGGAAGTGGTAACACTGAGAGACGGGTTCACTTGCAATGTTCGGGATCCAGAGGGTTCATTACTTCTCCTGTACTGGAAGTCCCATTGATTCATTATTTGCAGAGACAGCGAATGTTGGTAGGATAGTGCAACATTGCCCAGGCATGGAGGCCAGCTGATAAATCCGACATGCCTTAACTGGATAACATGTTGCCAGGACTCGAGGGCCTGAGCTATAGGGGGAGTTTGAGCAGGCTTGGCCTCTATTCCTTGGCATGCAGGAGGATGAGGGATGATCTTACAGAGGTGTACAAAATCATGAGAGGAATAGATCGGGTAGACGCACAGAGTAGGGAAATTGAGAACCAGAGGTCATAGATTTAAAGTGAGGGTGGGAAAGATGTAATAGGAACTTGAGAGGTATCTTTTTCACACAAAGGGTGGTGGGTGCATGGAATGAGCTGCCAGAGGAGGTAGTTGAGGCAGGTACTATCGCAACATTTAAGAAGCATTGGTACATGGATAGGACAGGTCTAGGGAGATATGGCCCAAACGCAGGCATGGGGGACTAGTGAAGGTGAGGCATGTTGGTTGGTGTGGACAAGTTGGGCCGAAGGGCCTGTTTCCATGCTGTATGACTCTATGACCCTATTTGCCCATGAGACTAACAGATGCCATTGGCATCTGTGACTCTCTGCTCAAAAGTCAACTTTGGTGATGTGTCGGTGATGGAATGTCGTAGGGATTTGATCACAGAAGCTTCTCTGTGAATGACCTCTTCAGCACGAAGCTGGTGGGACTTCCCTTGTCCTCAAATAAAAGCACATATTTATCCAGTTCATGTATAAACTGGCATAGTGCACAATCACTTCGTATGTGGACATCCAGCTAATATATCGCTAATATATAAAGTTCTCCGTGGATTGTCACCTTGTCGTGGTGGAGAAGCTTGTGTGGTCCTGAGATCCTGAGAGCGATGCCGCCTGGAGCTATGCTCCTGGTAGGGCCACCCATGGCGGTAAGGTCGAGGGGGGAGGTCTCTGACAAAGAGAATCCAACCAAGACCTCAACGGTGGAACAGGCGGAGGATGATGGCAGACCTTAGTGGAGCGTCACAACGGCTGGGAAGGCGGATGAAGGCTGCAGCAGAAAAGGGTCCCCGGTCGTCTTGGACTCCATGCCACTGGATCCTGACCCAGATCTGTCAAGGACCGTGTGGTGGCCGTCTGTGCCCCAGTCTCCCCACGTTCAACAAAGTCGCGCACAGGCGTCCTCCATAGAAGACAGTCATACTCGTTTCGAGTGACCGTCGATGATGATGATGACATATAGCTAAAGATAGACACTAAAAGCTGGAGTAACTCAGTGGGCCAGGCAGCATCCCTGGAGAGAAGGAATGGGTGACCTATCGAATTGAGATCATTCTTCAGACTAGTGACTAGGGCTTGATTTAAAATAAAAGGTCGGTACAGATTAGTGGTGGGTGTTTTTGGCAAAGGAGGGTATTTTCAATGTGTTGGAAGGAACTGCAGATGCTGGTTTATTCCAAAGATAGACACAAAATGCTGGAGGAACTCAGCAGGACA
This sequence comes from Okamejei kenojei, assembly GCA_035221665.1. Lineage (NCBI taxonomy): Eukaryota > Metazoa > Chordata > Chondrichthyes > Rajiformes > Rajidae > Okamejei > Okamejei kenojei. The sequence continues at coordinate 23,028,401 of CM069155.1, forward strand.
GGCAGCATCTCTGTAGAGAAGGAATGGGCAACTTTTCAGGCAGTGACCCTTCTTCAGGGTATTTTCAAATAACTTAAAAATTCTTTGGACATTTGATTTGAAATTTGTTTCAACAATTTGCAAATAAGATTACCAATCTTTTAAGCAGGTTTTTGGAGGTGTTTCTTTGTGTTAGTTTCACTAAAGTTGAAGCTCTAAAAAAGTTGAAGGACAGCGGGTCAGGCAGCATCTCTGGAGAGCATGGATAGGTGACTTTTCAGGTTGAGACCCTTTTCAGACTGATCTTCAGATTGAATCAATTAGAATAGACTTCTTAACACACCATAGCACTGAAGGTGACCATTCAACCACTGATGTCCATCGGACTGCGGGGAAAACACAAATACAGTTGCTGGAAATCTGAAATAAAACAGAAAATGCTGAACAACAGCAACAGATCGGGCAACATCTGTAAAAGGCCGAAGACCCTACCGTTCTGACCATGTGTCTCCGATGTGAAACGTTAACTCATTTTCTCTCTCCCCAGATGCTGCCTGGCCTGCTGAGTCTTTCCAGCATTTCCTGTTTTCAACCCAGTAAAACAATTTGCTTTATCCGTACAGGTATCAGAGGTTATGGGGAGAAGGCAGGAGAATGGGGTTAGGAGGGAGACATAGATCAGCCATGATTAGCTGGCGGTGTAGACTTGATGGGCCAAATGGCCCAATTCTGCTCCTATCACTTATGATCTTAATCTAATTTCTCATTAACCCTGCAAATATTTTCTGCTCCCTCCCTTCCCAATTTCCTTTTGGTCTGTTCCTGTTTTGGAATGAATTCCCAAAAAAAACACCATTTGCTGCACAACAGGGTTTTCCTCGCAACCCCATTTGTCTTTTCCCTTCTCTTGTAACAGTGACCTTACTTCATAAGTACTTTGGTGGGTGTCGAGTGCTTTGTGATATTTTCAAAAGTGCCATAGAATTATAAGCCTTTTTTAATTTTTAATGCAGCCAAACCACACCATCACTTGCCATTCTGCAACATCATCAAAGATGCCGTAAGGGACAGCTAAAATCTGTGATTACTTCCCTCCTAAATTGGCAAACCGGTTTTCCTGCTGTTGGGGGAGTCCAGAACCAGGGTTTACAGTGTAAGAATAAGGGGTAGGCCATTTCGGACTGAGATGAAGGGAATCAGGGGATATGGGGAGAAGGCAGGCACGGGTTATTGATTGGGGACGATCAGCCATGATCACAATGAATGGCGGTGCTGGCTCGAAGGGCCGAATGGCCTCCTCCTGCACCTATTTTCTATGTTTCTATGAGGAAAAACGTTTTCACCCAGATAATTGTGAATCTGTGGAGTTCTCTGCTACAGAAGGCAGTGGAGGCTAGTTCACTGGATGTTTTCAAGAGATTTAGGTCTTAGGACTAACGGAATCAAGGGATATAGGGAAAAAGCAGGAACGGAATACTGATTTGGGATGATTAGCCATGATTATATTGAATGGCGGTGCTGGCTCGAAGAGCTGAATGGCCCACTCCTACACCTATTTTGTATGTTTCTATGTTTCCTTATATTAAACTTTTATACATCAATTCATGATTTGTCCAAACAACATTTGGCCCTCAGTGCTGTCCTTAAGATCTGATTCATCTATTGTCCTTTACTTCATAAACATTATTGCTTTGCTCAGCCCCTCTACGTTGCTCATTGCTGGCTGAGATTAAATCTCCAGTGTATTTACGTTTGACCTTGGATTAGGTTTGGTTAGATTTTTCAGAACTTTGACCTTTTTTCTCTGAACTCCCTTGCTTTCTCACACAATTTGGTGGACAAAATTCATGAGAACTTTATTCGTTCTTGTTTTTTTTAAGAATGAAGAGTCAATAGCATAGTTTTATCGTGAGAAGGGCCAAGTTTAAAGGAGATGCGCGGGGCATTTTTCAAATACAGATGGGGGTGAGTGCCTGGAACCCGCTGCCAGGGGCGGTGGTAGAGGCGGGTTCCAGGTGGTGTTTAACCGGCTTTTAGACAGGCACATGGATATGCAGAGAATTGAGGGATTATGGATCACATGGAGGCAGAGGAGATTAATTTAACCTGACATCATGTTCATTCAGCATGGTCCTTGTGAGCTGAAGGGCCTGTTCTACTACTGTACTTAATTGATCGAACGATACAGCATGGAAACAGGCACTTCAGCCCACTCATAGACCATCGATAGTTATGACCCCTTATATATAGTTACGATAGTTATTTACAGTTAAGATCCATTCCCATTAGTTCTATGTTATCCCACTTTTTGTATCCACTCCCTCCACACTATGGGCCATTTACCGAGGGACAATTAACCTACAAACCGGCACGTCTTTTCTGTTCTATGTTCTATATTCCAAGGGTCAAGAGTGTTTAGTTGTCATATTTATCAACTATGGAACTATAAAATTCTTACTTGCTGCAGCTTAACGGGCCCGTAAATGTAATATCACGCAGACGCACGTATGATAATCAATAAGACAATAAATTAATAACTGTATTACTAGGTAGCCGTAATAGTTTCCATTTATAAATACTCTGAATGACAAAGATCCCAGGACTCCAATGATTTGCGCTGAAGGTTTCCAATTAGAACACTTACCACTGTGAGCTACGTTGGTTTGCTATTTACAACAACTTACAATATCCTAATTTATCTAACGAGATTTCACTTCTAACCACACGTCCCTCGTGAGGGATTTTATCAAATGCTTTCTGAAAGTCGAGATATCCAATAGAAGCCTTTTAATCATCTTCCCCGATTCTATTACGGCCTGAAAGAATTCAGTTCAGATCATTAGATATGGCCTGGCTCGTTGAAAGAGCCGCCAATGCTGGAAATCTTCTACAAGGGATGAGACTAGAACATAAAAGAGTCCAGCGCAAGTTCAGGCCCTTCGGCCCACAATGCCTGTGTCGAATATAATGCCACGTTAAACTAATTCCCTCTGCCCGCACGTGATCCATTCGCTGCATATCTATGTGCCCATCTGTCGATGGTCAAAGGCCAATGGTTTCTTTATTGTCACGTGTGCCAGCTACAATGAAATACATTTTTTGAATACAGCTCAGCAAGACTATCCCAGTACATGAGCACGATCACCCTGGTCAGTACAGGGCAGCCCACTGAGTCTATATGCAAGAGGTGGCATTTTGGCACCATTCTACAATCCTAGCTTCAGCTGACCACAAAGGCCCGCTGCAGCCGTCGCCTTCATTTTGGTCGTCCCACTCTATGGCTAGCCCTCTCCAGCCCTTGTTCCCCATCCGGGGGGGGGGGGGGCGGGGGGCTCCTGCAGTCGACCTTGAGGAAGCAGAAGGTAAGACCCCCGCTCCCCGGATCCGCTCCCTTTGTCCAGCGTCCGTGGCCGTTGCCCACCAACTCCTCTCCTGAATCGACTGGGGCAGCACATAAACTAAATCTTTTCACAAAATCTATTTCACCCAGAGAGGTGTGAATCTGTGGAATTCTCTGCCACACAAGGCAGTGGAGGCCAATTCATTGGATGTTTCTAAGAGATTAGATTTAGCTCTTAGGGCTGCCGGAATCTGGGGATATGGGGAGAAGGCAGGAACGGGGTGCTGATTCTGGATGATCAGCCATGATCATATTGAATGGCGGTGCTGGCTCGAAGGGCCGAATGGCCTACTCCTGCACCTACTTTCTATGTTCTATGTTTATATGTTTACCTCACTGCATGTGACAATAATAAACCTAAACCGTTCACAACCTGAAAGTTGGAAAAATGAACAGATGTTCATCACCAAAAATGATATTGACCTCGGAGCCTGTTTCTTCTCTCAGGGAGCTGAAAACCGTGTCCCAAGATGGAGCTAATACTTTTGATTTCAATCAATTTGCAAAATTCAACCCTCAGTTTCCATTGTCAAGGAACAGGATTCTGAATGATCTTCATCTGGTTTCAAATGTTTATAATTCTCAGCTGCTATATTGGCCACCGTTCAGCTCCCAGTCTAAAGAAGGGTCCCCACCCGAAACGTCTCCCATCCATGTTCTCCAGAGACGCTGCCTGACCCGTTGAGTTACTCCAGCACTTTGTGTCTTTTCAGCTCTTGTCTAACATCAGTTACAACTGATTTAACCAGTAATTAATGCTATTAATTATTAGCAATAATTATTAGTTATTAATGCTATTGGTGCACGTGAGCTGCAGGCTGTCTTTGATGTGACCATAGTCAACAGGGCTCAAAGATAACGAAGAGTCCAGTCGGTCGCCTGTCAATTCCCGCACGCGATGCTGCTACCTGACCCGCTGAGTTCCCCCAGCGCTTTGCATTCTACGCAAGGTTCCAGCATCTGTAGTTTCTTCTGTGTTGGGATCAAAACAAGACACAAAGTGCCGGAGTAACTCAGTGGGTCAGGCAGCATCTCTGGAGAATGATCTGCCGAGTTACTCCAGCTTTTTTGTGTCTATCCTTGGAGAACATGGATAGGTGACATTTCAGGTCTGGATCCATCTTCAAACTTGTGTAGGGTGGGGGGGGGGGGGGGGGGGGTTTGAAAGCTGGAGGTGAGATGGGAGTGGGACAAAGCCTGGCAAGTGATAGTGGATACAGGCGAGGAAGGGGGTGGGGTGGGGGGGGGGGTCTACAATTGGTAAATGATTGGACAAAGGCCAGAGGTGAAAAGACAACAAGTATGAGATAAGGATTTACAGCGACAAGAGATTGAGACATGAAATGTGAAGCCAGAGGAAGAAATATATGTGGAAGGGGATGGGGGAATTGGATGTGGGGGGGGGGGGGGATCAGATTTGGCATGGAGTTGGGGAAGGGGGGCCAAAGGTTGGCAATAGTCGATCGGTTGTCTGCTTTAAAGTCGAGACTGTTACCATTCCGTCGAACAGCGGGAGGGGGGACAAGTGACTAAATGCCAAATGGTGGTCTTCCTCCCGTGGACGCCTAGAAATCAATGCCCCCGTCAGGCTAAGCATTCGGAAGTGTTTTGCTGAGGAATAATAATAAGGCCCAGTGCATCTGTACGTTCAGCTGGCAGCCTCATTATTACCCCGCATGTATTTCTTCACCCACTGAGATACGGGGTGGGGGGGTGTTGATGGAGGCTGTCACGTGGCGACTTCACACGGACAGCGGCAGTGGAAGGGCCGCCCGCGTTTACTCCGGTCCCTGCTCGTTGCTGCCTCCTCACATCCTCACGTTCAAACCAGAGCAGCTGTGATGATTTCATTTACATGTTAATAACCTAAAGGCCTGCACAAACCGCAGAATAAATGCTTTTTATTACACGCGTATCTGTTCCAATGCAGCTTGAATGAAACTCTGGTAATTAATTGTTTTAAGCGATTCTATTAAAAACTGTCTGGCAGCAATCTGTGCCGAATGTTGAATATTTATAGAAGCAGGAACAAGAGCAGAGAAGCGTTGTGAAGAAACACCACCCATCGCCCCACTTCATTCCCTTAAAGCTGGATGGCATTTTGCACAAACCTTCCCTCATGCAACCTAGCCAGACATGCAGCCATTTTAGTGGGGGGGGGGAAAAAGACACAAAGTGCTGGAGTAACTCAGCGTCTGGCCAGGCGGCATCTCTGGAGAACATGGATAGGCGGCGTTTAGGGTCGGGACCCTTCTTCAGACTGATTTGAGGGTGGGGAGGGGGTGGAAAGCCGGAAGAGACGAGAGGCAGGGCTAAGCCTGGCAGGTAAGCTGGTGGGTACAGGTTGGACAAAGGTCATAGGTGCAAAAACAGAAGGTGTGAGACAAAAGGATTGGAGAGTTGCAAATTGTGAAGTTAGAGGAAGGAATGTAGGTGGAAGGGGAGTGGGAAAGGAGAAATAGGTGCAAGTCCAGGTGGGACACAGAGTGGGGGGGGGGGGGGCTTTAGGGTGGGAAGAAGAGAGAGAGGTGGATGGGCCCCAACTGTATATCAAAATCTCCCCTTATCTGTAACAACCATTACCTAACTTTTCATTTTCAGTGTAATTACTTTCCACATTCATTCATTGTTTCCGTCTGTTTTCAGGCTTCTGAGCGGTTCTTCCATGAGTTAGAGTACTGTCCGATTCACCTCTACCCCATTGCGGACATTGGACTTTGTCTGTGGAACTGATGTGCTACAGTGCTGAGTATATTCCGAACTCTGTATCTTCCCCTTTGCTCCACCTATTGTACCTGAGTGTGACTTGATTGACTCAGCGAGAAGCAAGGCCGGTATGAGGAGAGGGACCGGGGTCTGGCCAACCGCGCCCTCAAGGTCGGCTGCGGGAGGCGGCCCTGGGTCACAAAGGTGGACAGTTCGCAGGTCAATCCAGCCACCCAAGGAAGGCGACAGCTGGAGGCCTTGTAGCAGCCTGGGGCTCGCCTGGATCGGGACCCGCACGTAAGAGCTAGAGGGCAGCCCGGACTTTGGAAATGGTGCCAAAACTCTCAGTGGACCATTTCTACACACTTTGTGAATCAGGGAATTGTGTTTCGGTAAGACAATACTCTACTGGACTGGATGTAAGAAAATCATTTAAATGTGCGTTTGCACGTGACAATAAAGAACCATTGAACCATTGACTTTGAGAGCCAGCATGAAAGGGAGATGGGCTGAAAAGCCTATAGGGAAATGTAAGTCACTGTGCCCATCACTCCCCACCGGGAAATCAGAACAGAAATGGAGATGAACGGATCCAAGACTCCTTGTGGGCTGTGTCCTCCTGAAGAGTGTGTTTGTGAGTGAGAGGAGGGGAGGGGGTGGGAGGGGGAGAGGGGAGGGGAATGGAAGGAAGGGGAAGGGAGGGGTGGCAAAACGAGGCGAGGGGAGGGGATGGAGAGGTGAGCAGAGGAGAGGAAAGGGGCGTGTGGAGGGAAAGGGAGAGAGGAGAGGAGAGTAGTGGAGAGGATGGCGGGGAGAGGGAGGGGAGGGGTGGGGATGGGAGAGGAGGGGAGAGGAGGGGAGAGGAGAGAAGAGGAGGGAATGGGAGAGGACAGGAGTGGAGGGGAGGGGAGAGGAGGAGAGAGGAAGGGAGAGGAGGGTTGTAGAGGAGAGGAGGGGAGTGGAGTGGAGCGGAGAGGAGGGCGAGGGGGAGGAGGGTGAGAGGAGAGGAGAGGAGAGGAAGGGAGCAGAGGGGAGGGCAGGGGAGCTGGTGTTTAATCAGGTGCAGAGGGGAGAGTGGAAGTGACTGCATGGATGTGAGCCGGGGAAGAGCAGAGCACACAGCGGTCAAGTCTGCAGCACCATAAAAATCCAGACAGCGCTATTGATTTTGTAATTTGTCGATAATATGATGTAGTTGAAGGAATGCCAGGACTAAACTCATATAATTTATACAAGATATACGACTGGGTCCTCTCTCCAGGGATGAGCTGCAAGCTCACCAGTTGGAGGATTCATCAAAAGGGTGGGTGAGGTGGGGGGGGGGGAGGGGGAGGGGGGGGGGGGGGTGCCAGGAGATGACGTTCTTCAGTCACGTCAGAGGTGCTCTCCATAACGTGTAGGAAGGAACTGCAGATGCGGGTTTACACCAGAGATAGACACAAAATGCTGGAGTAACTCAGCGGGACAGGCTGCATCTCTGGGGAGAAGGAATGGGTGACGTTTCGGGTCGAGACCCTTCTTCAATGCCTGCGTTAAACATGATGCTAAGTTACATTGAAACTCTGCCTGCGCCTGATCCGTATCCCTCCATTCCCTGCATATCCACGTGCCTATCCGAAAGCCCCTTAAACGCCACTATCGTATGTGCCTCCCTGGCAGCACCTTCCAGGCACCCACCACTCTCTGTGTTGAAAAACATGCCCCACTCAACTCATTATTTTGGGGTGAAGGCAGGAGAATGGGGTTCGGAGGGAGAGATCGATCAACCATGATTGAATGGTTGAGTAGACTTGATGGGCTGAATGGCCTAATTCTGATCCCTAATGATCTTAGAACCTATTTAACTTTGCCCCACTCACCGTAAAGCTATGCCCTCTGGTCTTTGGCATTTCCACCCTGGGCAAACAGTTCTGGCCATCTACCCTATCTGTGCCTCTCACAATTGCACATAGTTCTCAGGTCCTCTCCTCTCTGCCCAGACCTCACGCTGTCGGCAAGAAGTAATTGAATTCCTCGCGGTGCAAGTGCTTGGAGCAAGAGAGGCTGTGGCTTAACAAGTGAAACCCCCACCGTGGGAAATTCCTCCATAATTAGAGACTCGGAGACCGGGCATTCAAGATGCAGGCCTCCCTCCCCATCCATCATACAGTGGGGAAGTCAGAAAGGAAGTCAGCGAGAAAGGGCTTGAGGAGTCAACCTCTGCTTCACAATGAAGGGGGGAAAGCACCTGGGAATGTTTAGAAAGCTCTCCCGGTGGGAAGGGAAGTGGCTGAGATCTCCATTCAGCGTGAGGGATCTGAGGGATATGGGCGGCACAGAATATCGGAGGCCCGGGTTCAATCCCGACTACTGGTGCTGTCAGTACTGAGTTTGTATGTTCTCCCTGTAACCTGCGTGGGTTTTCTCCGAGATCTTCGGTTTCCTCCCACATTCAAGACAGAGCTTGATAGGGCTCTTAAAAATAGCAGAGTCAGGGGATAGGGGGAGAAGGCAGGAAAGGGGTACTGATTGGGGATGATCAGCCATGATCACATTGAATGGCAGTGCTGGCTCGAAGGGCCGAATGGCCTCCTCCTATTGTCTATTGTCTATTCCAAAGACGTACACATTTGTAGGTTAATTGGCTTGATAAATGTAAAAATTGTCCAGCATCCAGTATAGTGGATTCTTCGGAAGGTACAAGGAGGAGAAATGCAGAGCTTTTGTGCTCCTCTCCACGTTTCCTTGTTCCTTCCCTCCCGAGACCCAGCCTTTGATCTCACTGTCACAACCCTTAAAAAGGAAACACATAGCCCGAAACGTCACCTTCCTTCTCTCCAGAGATGCTGCCTGACCCGCTGAGTTACTCCAGCTTTTTGTGTCTCTCTTCGGTTTAAAGCATCATCTGCAGTTCCTTCCTGAACAAATAGCGGCATCTGCCTTAAATGGAGCAAAGGGGATGGGACGGGAGGGCAGGGGGATGTGGCGAGGGCAGGGGTGCCTCAGGGTGAGTGGGAAGACTTGTTAACTTCGCCTGCCAATGGAGTACTCAGCGCAGCACAGTGGCGCAGCAGGTTGAACCGCTGCCTCACAGCGCCAGAGACCCGGGTTCGATCCTGACATTTTGGGTTGAAGCCTTTGTTCAGACTTCAGAGTCTGAAGAAAGGTCATGAACCAAAACATCACCCATCCTTTTTCTCCAGAGATGCTGCCTGAGCAGCTGAGTAACCCCGGCACTTTGTATCTATCTAAAATGCTGGGGAACTCAGCGGGTCAGGCAACATCCGTGGAGGGAATGTGCAGATGGCATTCTGGATCAGGACTGTTCTTCAGACTCCGAAGGGTCTCGATGCGAAACATCACCTATTCCCTTTCTCCAGAGATGCTGCCTGACCCGCTGAGTAACTCCAGCTTTTTGTGTCCATCCACTCTAGGGAACCTTTGCCCAGGGTTGCAGCATCTACAGTTTTGTGTGCCTCCAAACATGTTTGCCCGGTGGTCTGGGATTTGCAAGCAGATCAGACTGGGGTAGGACAGCAGCCTCTTGGCCTGAAGTACATGCCTGGACCAGATGGGCTTTAACAGCAATCTGGTAGCTATGTGGTCAGTTTAATCCAAGTTTATTTCATTAACAGAATTTAAATTCCCCCATCTGTTATGGCGGGATTCAAACCCATGTGTCTGGGACTGTGGCCGGGCCCTGAGGTACTAGTCTGCTAGTTTAACCATTGTAATACCTTACCCTCCTCGGGTACACTCGCTTTAATTTTTTTTTTTTGTAGAATATTTTTATTAGAAGTAAATACATATTAAGAAGGAATAACACAAAATAAAAAGAAAGAGGCATATTATTCGTCACATACATTCTTAATATTTTTAAAGTTTACAATCATTCTTATTTATACTTCTATACTTTTTATTATTTTATAACAGAAAGAAGATAGTAAAGAGAAATAATAAAGAGAAATAAAATAAAAGTAGAAAATCAATAATATGAGTGGAGTATTAAGCAGGCTATACTTCATTGGAGATATATCAGTGGTCTATTATATATACAGTGGCTTGCAAAAGTATTCATACCCCTTGAACTTTTCAAAATTTTGTCACGTTACAACCACAAACGTAAATGTATTTTATTGGGATTTTATGTGATAGACCAACACAAAGTGGTGCATAATTGTGAAGTGGAAGAAAAATGATACATGGTTTCCAAATTTTATTACAAATAAAAAACTGAAAAGTGTGGCGTGCAAAAGTATTCAGCCCGCCTGAGTCAATACTTTGTAGAACCACCTTTCGCTGCAATTACAGCTGCAATTCTTTTGGGGTATGTCTCTACCAGCTTTGCACATCTAGAGACTGAAATGTTTGCCCATTGTTCTTTGCAAAATAGCTCAAGCTCAGTCAGATTGGATGGAGAGCTTCTGTGAACAGTAATTTTCAAGTCTTGCCAGAGATTCTCAATTGGATTTAGGTCTGGACTTTGACTGGGCCATTCTAACACATGAATATGCTTTGATCTAAACCATTCCATTGTAGCTCTGGCTGTATGTTTAGGGTTGTTGTCCTGCTGGAAGGTGAACCTCCGCCCCAGTCTCAAGTCTTTTGCAGACTCTAACAGGTTTTCTTCCAAGATTGCCCAGTATTTGGCTCCATCCATCTTCCTAAGAACTCTGACCAGCTTCTCTGTCCCTGCTGAAGAAAAGCATCCCCACAGCATGATGCTGCCACCACCATGTTACACAGTGGGGATGGTGTGTTTCAGGGTGATGTGCTAGTGTTAGTTTTCCGCCACACATAGCGTTTTGCATTTAGGTCAAAAACTTCAATTTTGGTCTCATCAGACCAGAGCACCTTCCTCCACATGTTTGCTGTGTCCCCCACATGGCTTGTGGCAAACTGCAAACGGGACTTCTTATGGCTTTGTTTCAACAATGGCTTTCTTCTTGCCACTCTTCCATAAAGGCCCGATTTGTGGAGTGCACGACTAATAGTTGTCCTGTGGACAGATTCTCCCACCTGAGCTGTGGATCTCTGCAGCTCCTCCAGAGTTACCATGGCTGCTTCTCTGATCAATGCTCTCCTTGCCCGGCCTGTCAGTTTAGGTGGACGGCCATGTCTTGGTAGGTTTGCAGTTGTGCCATACTCTTTCCATTTTCGGATGATGGATTGAACAGTGCTCCGCGAGATGTTCAAAGCTTGGAATATTTTTTTATAACCTATCCCTGCTTTAAACTTCTCCACAACTTTATCCCTGACCTGTCTGGTGTGTTCCTTGGGCTTCATGATGCCCAAGGAACATTGTTTGTTCACTAATGTTCTCTAACAAACCTCTGAGGCCTTCACAGAACAGCTGTATTTATACTGAGCTTAGATTACACACAAGTGGACTCTATTTACTAATTAGGTGACTTCTGAAGGCAATTGGTTGCACTGGATTTTATTTAGGGGTATCAGAGTAAAGGGGGCTGAATACTTTTACACGCCACACTTTTCAGTTTTTTATTTGTAAAAAAATTTGAAAACAATGTATAATTTTCCTTCCACTTCACAATTATGCACCACTTTGTGTTGGTCTATCACATAAAATCCCAATAAAATACATTTACGTTTGTGGTTTTAACGTGACAAAATGTGGAAAAGTTCAAGGGGTATGAATACTTTTGCAAGCCACTGTAGTTCTCCATCTATTCCTTCATTCAGCTTTCAGTTAGGCCCTCGAACCGGACCACCTTGACCCTTTAAATATTCAATAAATGGAGACCATATTCCTCTGAACTGATCTAGCTTGTCCAAAAGGACAAGTCGTAATCTTTCCAGATGAAGTGTCTCCGACATTTCTATAATCCGCATTTTGATTGTGGGGGATGTAGGACCTTTCCAAAATCTTAATATTAATTTTTTACCAATTATTAAACTATAATCAATAAAAATTATTTGCTGTGTTGTTAGTAGTTGATCCGTTTCTAATATTCCTAATATGATTAATTTTGAGTCTGGAGTCAGATTTGCATTAACTACATTCGAGATTATCTTAAAAATTTCTATCCAAAAGTTAGTAATTTTTATACATTTTGTGAATGAGTGCGTTAGATTAGCTTCTAAATGCTGACATTTATCACATATAGCAGAAACATTTGAAAACATTCTGTTTAATTTGGATTTTGAAAAGTGTAATCTATGTAAAACTTTAAATTGTATCAAAGAGTGTCTGGCCTTTAATGAGCAATGGTGTATATGTTGTAAACTTTCATTCCATACTTCTAGACTAATTGTTTGACCTAATTTGTTTTCCCATACTTGCCTGTATATTTCCGACATTGCGACATCATTTTCCAATAAAATATTATAAATATATGATATTAATTTTTCTGTATTCGGATATTTATTTAGACATTCATCTAAAATTTCTGTCTTTCTATTTCTAAAATCCTGTGTGTTTGATTTAACATAGTCTCTAATTTGTAAATATCTAAAGTAAAAGAGTGTAATCTGTAATTTTGTTGTAATTCCTGAAATGAAAGAAAGAGACTTTCCCTGTAGAGATCACCCATCTTATTAATTCCATAGTTCTTCCATTGTAAAAAACCTTTATCCATCATTGAGGGTTTAAAAGTAATGTTGTTTACAATGGGAAGAGCCAGTGGTATACTTTCCAATTTTAATGTTTTCTTTAATTGTTTCCAGATACGTATCCCACTTTCTATTACTGGATTTCCTCTATAAATTTTCTTACGTATTTTAGTATTGGCAAATAAAATCGAGCTAATTTCGAAAGGTGAACAATCTTCCTTTTCCATTTTTAAACAGTTTGGCTGTTTATCTAATACTTCCAACCAAAAATTCATATTTTTAATATTAACTGCCCAGTAGTAAAACATAAAATTAGGCAGTGCAAAACCTCCATTTATTTTTGATTTACATAGATGTTTTTTATTTATTCTATGGCTCTTATCATCCCAAATAAAATTGGTAACTATAGAGTCCACTTTCTTAAAAAAAATTTAGGAAGATATATCGGGATCAGTAGAAACAAGTATAATAATTGCAGAAGAAAAATCATTTTTATCGCATTAATTCTACCTAACATTAAAATAGGTAATGTTTTCCAATATAGGATATTCTTAAGTAGTTTATTCAGTAGGGGTGGGAAATTAGATTTAAATAAAGAATCATATCTTTCTGTTACATAAATTCCAAGATATTTGATTTTTTCATTTGCTATCTTAAAAGGAAATTGTTGTAGTATATGTGGGTTATTTCCCATTATTGTCATAAGCACTTTTATTCCAATTAATTCTATATCCTGAAAACAAGCCAAATTGAGTTATTAAATCTAATAAGTTAGGGATACTAGTTTCAGGCTTTGTAATATAAAGTAATACATCATCTGCGTATAAAGAGATTTTATTTTCAGTTTCTTTGGTTTCATACCCGTATATTTCAGGATGTAATCTCACGGATTGTGCTAATGGTTCAATTGCCAGTGGGAACAGTAGTGGGGATAGAGGACAACCTTGTCTACAGCCTCTGGATAAATTAAATTTAGTTGATAACATTTGATTCGTTAATACTCTAGCTGTTGGATTGGTATATAGTAGTTTAACCCATGTTATAAACTTCTCTCCCAACTGAAAAGTTTCCATAACCGAAAACATCACCTATTCCCTTTCTCCAGAGATGCTGCCTGACCCGCTGAGTAACTCCAGCTTTTTGTGTCCATCCACTCTAGGGAACCATTGCCCAGGGTTGCAGCATCTACAGTTTCTCCAAACATGTTTGTCCAGTGGTCTGGGATTTGCAAGCAGATCAGACAGCAGGACAGCAGCCTCTTGGCCTGAAGTACATGCCTGGACCAGATGGGCTTTAACAGCAATCTGGTAGCTATGTGGTCAGTTTAATCCAAGTTTATTTCATTAACAGAATTTAAATTCCCCCATCTGTTACGGCGGGATTCAAACCCATGTGTCTGGGACTGTGGCCGGGCCCTGAGGTACTAGTCTGCTAGTTTAACCATTGTAATACTTTACCCTCCTCGGGTACACTCGCTTTATTTTAATGAGTTTTTGTCTGCAAATGATTCCGCCTCCATTGTTAAGGGCCTGTCCCACTGTACGAGGTCATTCAAGAGCTCTCCCGAGTTTAAAAAAAAAATCAAACTCGTGGTAAGTACGTAGAATGTACGTAGCGGGACGTCCCTGAGCGGCTCATAGCGGCAGGTACTCGGGAAAACGCAGTAAGCTCGTGAAGTTTTTTCAACATGTTGAAAAATGTCCACGAGAGCCCCTAGTACCTACAAGCGGCTATTACCGTAACCCTCCGAGCTCGTACAGTGGGACAGGTCCTTTAGATATGGATACTGAGTTTAGTTTGGGTGGGACGGCAGTAGAGTTGCTGCCTCGCAACACCAGAGACCCAGGTTGGATCCTGACCACAGGTGCTGTCTGGACCACGACCATGTGGTTCTCCCTGTGATCGTGTGGATTTTCTCCAGCTGCTCTGGTTTCTTCCCACACTCCAAAGATGTGCCAGATTGCTAGCGTACGGGGATCACAGGTTGGCATGAACTTGATGGCCTGATGGGCCTGTTGCCATCCTAAATTAAACTGAACGACAGAAAGGAACTGGCCGCTGCTTTGCTCTGTAGAAGCAATGAACTGCAGATGCTGATTTACATAAAAAGGCACAAAATGCTCAGTAGCTCAGTGGGTCAGGCAGCATTTCTGGAGAAAGTGGAAGTGTGACGTTTTGGGTCGAGACTTTGCTTCAGACTGATTGTGGGGGGGGGGGGGGGGGGGGGGGGGGGGGAGGAGAGAAAGCTGCAAGAGGGACAAAGGGTGGCGGGTAATAGGTGAACACAGGGCAAGCGGAGTATTGATAGGTAGATGGTTGGATCAAACGCCAGAGGTTAAAGCAGAACATGTGAGACAAGAGGACTGAAGAGTTTGAGAATTATGAAGCAGGAGAAAGGAATGTAGGTGGAGGGGGAGGGCTAGGGTGAGAAATAGTTGTGAGTCCAGTTTGAGGCACAGGGGAGGGGGGGGGGGAAGAGAGAGGGCGTGTGGGGGGGGAAGAGGGGAGGGGGAAGAGAGAAAAGGTTAAGGAGAAACGGGAGGGGGGGAGAGAGGCGTATGGAAAAAAAGGGAAGGGTGAAGAGGGGGGAAGTGGGGAGAAAGGGGAGGGGAAGAGGGAAGGGTGGTGTGCGTAGAGAGGGGGGGTGTTGGGAGAAAAGGGAGGGGGAGAGAGAGGAGGTGTGGGGGAGGGAGGAAAGAGAGAAGGGTGGTGTGCGTTAGAGAGGGGGAAGAGAGAGAGGGGTGGTTTGGGAGAAAGGGGGAGGGGGAGAGAGAGGAGGTGTGGGGGAGGGGGGATGAGAGAGGGGGGTGTGCTCATTGGAGGGGGAAGAAAGAGTGGGGGTGGGGAGAAAGGGTAGGGGGAGAGAGAGGTGGTGTGGAGGGAGGGGGAAAGAGAGGGGGGGGCGTGGGGAAAACGTGGAGAGTGTTTTGCTTTCCTTGATCAGCTCGACACACCCATGACTTAGTGCGTTCACCACTGACAGTATTCCCGGGTGGAAAGCACTGCGTAGGGAAAACCAGTGTCATTGCCCCACCGGCCAGCAGGAAAACCTTGCCCTCCGTGGCACCCCTCCTTCTGCACACAGTTGTGGGGAGCTGCGGTGATGAGGACAGACACCGCTGCTTGTGTGAATCCCAGGTCCTGGAACCCAGAGGGTAGGAAGGAGTAGGAAGGAACTGCAGATATTGGTTTAAACCGATGACAGACACAAAAAGCTGGAGTAACTCAGCGGGACAGGCAGCGTCTCCGGAGAGTAGGAATGGGTGACGTTTCGGGTCGAGACCCTTCTTCAGACTGGTTAAGGATAATGGAAAGAAGAGATATAGACGGTGATGTAGAGAGATAAAGAACAATGAATGAAAGATATGCAAAAAAGTATCGATGATAAAGGAAACAGGCCATTGTTAGCTGTTTGCTGGGTGAAAACGAGAAGCTGGTGCGACTTGGGTGGGGGAGGGATGGAGAGAGAGGGAATGTCGGGGTTGCTTGAAGTTAGGGAAACCAATATTCATACCACTGGGCTGTAAGCTGTCCAAAGCGAAATATGAGATGCTGTTCCTCCAATTTGTGTAGAAAGGAACTGCAGATGCTTTCCGAACTGGGTGGCCTGGAAGCGGCGCTGGAAGAGCGAGGCACAAGGCGGAGGCCCAAGCAAACGCCGAGAAAACGCACGTGGCTGTGGTAGCAAATACGGGTTAGAACATGGTCGTAGAGTCGGCGAGCAGGAGGAATCACAGAGGGCCTAGCGGTGAGGGAGGGTCTCATAGAACACCCGTGGGGGGGAGAGGAGAAAACCTCTTTAAAATAGATAGACACAAAAAGCTGGAGTAACTCAGCGGGACAGGCAGCATCTCTGGAGAGAAGGAATGGGTGACTTTTCCAGTCGAGACCCTTCTTCAGACCCAAAACGGCACCCATTCCTTCTCTCCAGAGATGCTGCCCATCCCGCTGAGTTACTCCAGCTTTTTGCGTCTATCTTCATTTCAAACCAGTATCTGCAGTTCCTTTTCTTACACAACATACCTCTTTAAAGTAGTCATGCCTTGAACAGGTTTTGCAATGGAACAAAGTGTGTAGAAACGAACTGTAGGTGACTCTGAAGAGACTGAAGAAGGATCCCATCCTGAAACATCACCTGTACCTTTTCTGCCAGAGTTGCTGCCTGACCCGCTGAGTTCCTCCAGCACTTTATGTCATTCCTGGAACCCAGGGCTGTGAGAACGTTCCAATATATCTACTTTTATTAATATTATTTTATTATACTTTGACATTTATTTATGCTAATAATGTATTTATACATCTTTGTACAACATGTAAGACACGTTTTTGGAATGTTTTGGAGTTCTGCCAATGTAACTGGAAGCGAGTAAAGTCCCAGAAATTGTAAAAGTTTTATCATGCCAAACCTCTGCTGTTATAACATGCAAGAAGCTCTATTGTAGAACTGTGACTTCCAAGTGCTCTCTCAGTAAAAGTACAGGAGATATACCCCATTGAACCTCTGCAGATGTAGGGTGCAGCGCATACTGACTGGTTGCATCCCGCGCTGGTTCAGAAACTCGGACGCCCAGGGACAAAGGAGACGACACAGAGCGGTGGGCACTGCCCGGTCCATCTCGTGCACTGGCCGGTCCATCTCATGCACTGGCCTCCCCCACCATCGAAGGGATCTACAGGCGACGCTGCGGTCACACTGCAGACTATGATTTTGCACTATTATGCTTGCCTCGTATCACTGTTATTAATTTATTGTATTATCGACGATGATAGATTTATCTCTGTGTGTTATAGTGTTTACGGGCCTGTTAAGCTGCAGCAAGTACGAATTTCATTGCAGGAGTCTGAGAACGGTGACCTTCAGGTTCAAGAGCAGCTTCTTCCCCAACAGCATCAGGTCAAGTCAACTTTATTTGTCACATACGCATACGAGACGTGGAGTGAAATGAAATCAGGCTCTTGAGACCCGAATGCCCAACCCTAACTATAACCCTACCTCACTGCGACCGACTATGGCCCTTGTATTCCATGCACTAAGTCCCTCAGTTTGCACTATTGTGGTCAGGTTAATGGTTCAATGGTAGCTTTATTGTCACACGTGCACCGCACAAGAGCGGCCACGGGTGGCGCAGCGGTAGAGTCGCTGCCTCACAGCGCTTGCGGCACCAGAGACCCGAGTTTGATCCCGACTGCGGGTGCTGCCTGTACGGAGTTTGCACGTTCTCCCCGTGACCTGCGTGGGGGTTTTCACCAAAATCTTCGGTTTCCTCTCACACTCCAAAGACGTGCAGGCATGTAGATCAATTGGCTTGGTGTATGTGGAAAAGTGTCTCTAGTGTGTGTAGGATAGTGTTAATGTGCGGGGATCGCTGGTCGGTGTGGACCCGGTGGGCCGAAAGGCCTGTTTCTGCGCTTTCTAAGTTAAACTAAACTAAATTTTTTTTGCATAACTCACGCATGCACCAGTCTCCATATTTTGGCGCCACTTACAACAAGAAAAAGTCTGAAGTCCGGTCCATGTGCTGGATGTACTGACCTGCCAGGTAAACCCCAGACTGCAGCAGGCCTCCACTGTCACCCGTGAACAGCTCCCAGTATGACTGAGTATAACTGAGAATTTAGCTTCTTCCAGATACCCACCGCCATCCTCTGCATGAACAGTTGCCTCTCAGAGCTCCTTTAAATCTTTTCCCTTCCACCTTAAACCACCCCACCATGGAAGAGATCTATCCGAGGTGCTGCCTCAAAGTGGTAGCCAATATCATTAGAGTCCCACACACCACCCTGGCCACATTCTCATCTCGCTGCTGCCATCTGGAAAAAAGGTACAGGGCCTGAGATCTGTCCTCCAGTTTTAGACTTCCCAATCCTGGGAAACAAACATTGTGACTATTACACCGGATCTAAACCCCTGATGATTTTCTAAACTTGTGTAAGGTCACCCCTTGACTTCCTTCGCTCTGTGGAAAACAGTCCCAGACTGTCCGGTCTCTCTGCTTCTGTTACTGCACCTGACCCGCATGAAATCCGACCATGTCCATTTAATGGTTCACAGGATACTCTTGGGAGGATGTAAATGTCAAAACCTACCCCTTCAGAATCTCATCCACCCATGCCAGTCCACCTGCTGCTTCTTATTTATCCACCCATCTATGTACAAGTTTGGAGACACCAGGAACTGCAGATACTGGAACCTTGAGCAAAACACAAAGTGCTGGAGTTCTATCGCATCGTAACTCTCCGCTGTTTTGCATCTGTGGAGGGAACGTTGGACTGGCAACGTTTTGGGTTGGGACCCCTCTTCAGAGTGGAAGTAGAGTAGAATGCCCTGCATTGCATATTCCCATCACCGACCCGAGAGAGTGGACCATTGTGGGCTCCTTGGCCATCGGTGCCGGCCCTGATTTGTTCTTTGTGCGTTTTCGTAAAGGGCTTGTCCCACGCAGGCTATTTTTTAGGCGACTACAGGCGACTAGGCTGTCGCCACACGGTCGCTGGGGTGTCGCCTGTATGGTCGTGAGTCGTCTCCTCAGTCGCTCAGAGTCGTAGCATCTTTCTGGCCGTCGCTGGATTTTCAACATGTTCAGAAATATCCGGCGACAGTGAGTTGACGCCAATGAGCGCAGCTTGACTTCTCCTGACGTAGGCGCTATCGTAGATTGTTGTTGCCAGGTGATGTAGGTTGTGGCCGGTGCCGACTCTGGTGAATTCCATTGGCGACTACCTACGTCAACCAGCGACAGGTACCAGTGACTGAATTGTGAAAACGGCAGTACACTATCCAATATAAAGGACTGAGTAGCACCAGTATCACGCAAGCTGGATACTGGAACTCTATGACCCCCATCCTCTAGAGAAACAAAACCTTTCGGGATGAACGCAGAATAATTCCTACACTCATCAGACGCAGGCATCCCAGGAACCACAGGTGCTCTTTGTGTACCCACCAAAGCCACAGGCTTTGCATTTTTCCTTTGCAGGATGGGACACGACTTTAAGATGTTGCCCGAGTCCCTTTACAATAGTAGCACACAGGCCCTTCCTTAGTCCTGAAATCTCGTCAATTTATCAGCTCGGACCTCCCCCTGTATTAATGAGCTGACCCTTGCAGGCACATATAACAGATTTGGTACTGCCACCGGCGACACCACCACGATTAAACGGCGTGCACCAAAAACTATAGGATCGCCAGCAAAACTCAGTTTTATGAGTCAATTACATAACTCATCTGCTAACACCGTAGCCTTAAAACCCCTGTCTCACTGTGCGAGTTGGCCCACGAGTGACCCCGAGTTTTCACTCGTGGTGATCACGTAGGAACGTCGGAACTCGCGCGTCTCAACTTGTCCATCGTGGCGCTAACGGCAGTACTCGAAACTTGTTAACTCGTGAAAAAAATTCAAACATGTTTGATTTTTTCCACGAGTCAAATTAAACTGTTCAAGTTAAAAATGGAAACATTTAAAAACTCGTTGCAGTAACGTATGGCCCGTGCGTTTCCATAGTGTCTCGAGAGTCTATCGTGGGGAACTTTTTTATAATCTGAAAAGGGACTGAACCAATGTAGTATAATATGTATATACATATTATATATATTATATATATTTTTCAATTCCAAAACCCCGAAGCAATTGAGAGGCGATTTCTTGGGCCATGTAATTTAACGTGTGTCTTTGCTTTTAAAAGTGAAGCTGTTTAATTGTTTTACGTGCGCTGGTTTGTGTTGGGGATGAGTGCTGCTGTACAATGCTTTCGATTTTATATACTGCCCTCCCCACTTCCACAGAAAAAATCCTAAATTTGTCTTTGTGCCCGCTCTCCTGGGATCAATCCAAACCAGGAGGAAACAATGAACCCTCAGAGGCTTCGCATTTCCTTGCTCCTATATATGGACCTCGCTCGCTCGCAACTGATATGAACGCTCGATTCAACCAGGCAAATCGGCCAACACGGAGGCCTGATTACTGAAAACAAAGTCAACTTGTCAGACTATCATTCCTTCCGACACCGTAACCACGGCACCACACTTTCAACAGAAAACTTAATATTTAAAGAATATATTATGGGACATTGATTTTGAAGAAGGGTCCCGAGCAGAAAAACGCCACATATGTGTTGTGTGAGGTGTGTGTGTGTGTTGTGTGGCTGTGTGTGTGGCTGTGTGGTGTGTGTCTGTGTGTGTGTCTGTGTGGTGTGTTTATCTGTGAGTGTGTCTGCTGTCGGGGTCCCGGCGGCCGCTCAAAGTCAGTCACCCGGAGCTGCTTCCTTCCTCTGAACTGTGGCGGCCAGTTCCTGCTAGTCTGTGGTATCTGTGTGTGTGTGTGTGTTGTGTGTGTGGTGTGTCTCTGTCTGTCTGTGTGTGTGTGTGTGTGTGGGTGTGTGTGTGTGTGTTGTTGTGTGTGTGGTGTGTGTGTGTGTGTGTGTGGTGTGTGTGTGTGTGTGTGTGTGTGTGTGTGTGTGTGTATGTCTCCCTCTCTGTCTATCTGTGTGTGTGTCTGCTGTCGGGTCCTGGCGGCCGCTCAAAAGTCACCGAGCTGCTTCCTTCCTCTGAAGTGGTGGCAGTCCTGCTGTCTGTGTGTAATCTGTGTGTATCTGTGTGTGTGTGTGTGTGTGTGTGTGTGTGTGTGTGTGTGTGTGTGTGTGTGTGTGTGTGTGTGTGTGTGTCTCCTCCTCTCTCTCCTCTCTGTCTATCTGTGTGTGTGTCTGCTGTCGGGTCCCGGCGGCCGCTCAAAAGTCACCCGAGCTGCTTCCTTCATCTGAAGTGGTGCAGCTGCTGTGTCTGTGTGTATCTCTCTCTCTATTGTGTGTGTGTGTGTATGTGTGTGTGTTGTCTCTCTCTCTCCCTCTTGTCTATCTGTTTGTATCTGTGTGTGTGTCTGCATGTCGGGTCCCGGCGGCCGCTCAAAGTCACCCGAGCTGCTTCCTTCCTCTGAAGTGGTGGCCAGCTGCTGTCTGTGTGTATCTCTCTCTCTCTCTCTCTCTCTATGTGTGTGTTGTGTGTGTATGTGTGTGTGTGTGTGTGTCTCCTCTCTCTCCCTCTCTGTCTATCTGATTTTATCTGTGTGTGTGTCTGCTGTCCGGGTTCCCGGCGGCCGCTTCAATGTCAGTTCACCCGAGCTGCTTCCTTTTTTAAAATTATTTAAAATAGAGATCCATTGCAAAAAAGTATTTAAAAAACATAAAACAACAAAGAAATGCTTGGTTACTGGAGGATGAGCATTTTCCCATTGTAGGTCATATCAATAGATGCCGCCCAGCGCTGAAATAACTCAAAACCACAGGATGGAGATGTATTTTAACATAGTTGCTTATATTAAAACATACCTTCATTCACAGTTGGCTCAAGAGTTAAACGGGAGAGGAACTTGGTATCTCGGGAGAGGAACTTGGAACATCGCAGCAATGACATACCCGTGGGAACTCGGTTTACAAACACTTGATCATAAACTTGAAGTCTCGTGCACAGCCACGAGTCTGTCACTCGGGGTTACCTACTGTGGGTCCAACTCGCACAGTGAGACAGGGCCATTAGACACCTCCCGTTCCTAGAAGAAACTCGGGAGGCATTCAATTCCTTCACCTGCCGCTCAAGGCGTTCCATTTCAAGCATGATCTCTTTCTCTCCTATTTCAAGCTCTTTCTCTCTTAAGGCCCTCTCCTCCTTTTTTTCTTTCAAGCTCAAATTGGATCATGAGCTCTCTCTCTCTTAAGGCCCTCTCCTCCTTTTCCATTTCTAGCTCTGGTTGGAACATGAGCTCTTTCACTCTTATTTCAAGCTCCTTCAATCGAATGAGGTTCCCCATGCCTGACCAGACTGTGCAGAAGATAGAGGACTGTCGGCACCAGCAGGCAATACCCCACTCCTCACCAACGCAGACCATAACTCCGACTTTATAGCCCCTTTCTTCAAATGCTTATCAATAGGCATCTTATAGGTCTCTGCCAGCATACACAAATGCTCCTTGGTACATTTATCAAATAACTCCCGACTAGGAACCTCAGTAATTCCTGTACTTTAAACTCATATCAATGTAGGACCAAACCACCAGCCCAAACCCCTGCTCACAAATGTTACCCAAATTGGAAGAGGAAAAAAAATCTCCTCACAACACAGAATTCCTCAGTCACCAGAAGCTACAAAAAAACCCCAAAACTGTTAGGGTCCTCAAAGCTTGGACGAGCCCCCATTTTGTTACGACTCCCGAATGCAAGAACTTCAGAGTCGTTGTTAACATAGTCAAAAAACAGGCCTCAAGTTGAAGGGGGGGGGGGAAAAAAAAAAAAAGTTAAGAAGAAAAAAAAACGAAAAAAAAAAAAAAAATAGATAATATATTTAATTAAAACTCAAAACCTGATTCAAAACAACCCAGGCGAATATTAATTTAAACTCAAACCTGGACAAGAATACACTAATAAAACAAAGATAAAAGTGCTCCAGCAAGCCTCGCAATGGGCCGTGGAACTAAGAGTCTTAACCTGCCTAAATGGAAATATCCCTTAAACCAAATGCACAAAAACCCTCAGGTCACCCTTATCTGTTCCCAATTCAATATTAATTGACAAAATGTAGGTAATAATACACAAAGTTCTATGCCATGTGGCCAGGCCTCCTGCAGCTCACACACAGCAACCTGTTCATGAGTCAGGGTCGATGAAGAGAGAGAGAATTCTGGGAGATTCTGGTATTTAAGCTTCCGATGAGTCACCGTCATCTGACGCAGCTTGGCCAATTGGGTACAAGAGCCCTTAACCCCTTGATTCCTGACTCCCAGCCACGGGGCCTGCACTTAGGAGAGAAACAGAAGAGTTAAGTACATAGCATTCACCAGAGAGGGGGGGAGTACCTAACAGTCAACCTACATCAACCAGCGACAGGTACCAGTGACTGAATTGTCTTCAGTTGTCGCCGACAGGGTCATAGCTTGTCGCGGGTTGGTTGACTTTAGTTGTCGTAGGTTGTTGCCTGTGTGGTCGTAGGTTGTCGTAGGTGTGGTCGTAGGTTGTTGCCTGTGTGGGTCGTAGGTGAACGTCCTAATGGGTGCACCGGTTGTCGGTTTTAGCTTGTCCGCAGCTTGACGATCGATCGACGAGGGTATTGGTTAGGTTGTTGTAGCTTGGTCGAAATGACATTGGTCGTCGGGGGGGGGGGGGGGGGGGGGGGTCCAGTCGCCAGTTTTAAGCAACGTGCTACGACTATGACAGTCGCGGCAGTCAGTCGCCTAAAAAATATCTAAGTGGGACAAAGGCCTTATAACTCTAGTTTCCCTCGCCCCTGACTCAGTCTGAAGAAACAGTCTCGACCAGAAACGCCACCTGTGTTTTTTTCCTTTCTCTAGAGATGCTGCCCGACCCGCTGAGTTACTCAGCCATCTTGTGTCTTGTCTTCGAGAGATCTTTGTCCCAGTTGCAGAACCTTATTTGTGAGGAATGAGGCCATTTGGCCCACTGTGTCTCTGCAACCTCTACTGTGCAATCTTGCACCCTCCAAGTAGCTATTCAAGCTCAGAGGCTTTCCATTGCCAGCAGTTGATTGCCACTTCACGGAGTAAATGAGCACCTAGGCTCAATACCCTGGCTCCGACTAGGCACAGTATGACTCTCACTTGGATGAACAGAAATTAATGGGTTTCTGAGAAGACTTTATGAGTTTTGAAGGACGGAATAACGTGTAATTGTGCTGTCTTTAAACGCGGTTTCACACATATATACGTGGTGCTGTGCCTCAGCCCTGATTACTTTGTGAATGTGAAAGGACTCACAGGACTCACAGCTATTCCAATTTGCCTGGTGACATATCGGGAGTAAATAGTTTCAGATATTAGTTTTTTCGGTCAGCTTCACAGCAGTTCAGGATCGGCGGCACGTTCTGTTCCCACGAGGCCAGGGTTCTTCAATTCCCCGAGCCAGGGTTTCCGCAAACATACCTCTTAAATTCGCAAAATCAAAGCAAAACAGCAGAGAGCGAGAATGCCGGCAATAAATAAATTAAGCGGTTTTAAAAGCACTAATTATATGGTAATTGCAGTGCGTTTGATCTCCCTCTTTTTGGGAAGGTCGCAAATAAATTACAGGGTAAACACAAACGAGTGGTGTTGAACTGATGATAAAGCAGGACTTTAACGGTGGCAGGCAGCCGGTGATAAAGTGAAAGCTGTCATTAAGACCACCCACAGGGCCATTAAAGGGGGTCTTTACTCAGCACTCGGCACTTGACAGACTTGTAAATTCAACTAACATCTGCAACAGTTGCCCGTCCCCTTAGCTTTCTTCAGCATTCCCAAATTCAGGAGTTTCAATTGCCGAGCTAGTCTAGCAAGTGACTTGTGATTACACTCACCACTGACGCAACACAAAATGAGATTTATTACATCTTCGATAGACACAGAATGCTGGAGTAACTCAGCGGGGCCGACAACACCACTGGAGAGAAGGCATGGGTGACGTTCCGGGTCGAGACCCTTCTTCAGTGGAGAGGGAGATACATAGATAAGGAAGTGTATGGTGCGAAAATAGGACAAAGGGAATGGAGATCAAGGAAAATGTACAATAGATCATTGTTTTAAAGAAGGAACTGCAGGTGCTGGGGAATCGAGGGTTGACAAAAGGCTGGAGAAGCTCAGCGGGTGCAGCAGCATCTAAGGAGCAAAGGAGATAGGCGACGTTTCGGGTCGAGACCCTTCTTCACTCTGGTCAGGGATCAGGGAAACGAGAGATATAGACGGTGATGTGGATAGATAAAGAACAATGAATGAAAGATATGCCAAAAAGTATCGATGATAAAGGGAACAAGCCATTGTAAGCTGTTTGTAGTGTGAAAATGAGAAGCTAGTTCGACTAGGGTGGGGGAGCGATAGAGAGAGAGAGGGAATGCCAGGGCCCGAGGGCTGAGGAGAGGTGGGAAGGGAAGGAGGGAGACAGCAAGGGTTAACAGAATTGAGAAAATTCAATGTTCAAGCCAGAGGATGCAGACTCCCCAAGGGGAATATGAGGTGCTGTTCCTCCAACTTGCGGTGTTGCTCACTCTGGCCGATGGGTGGGAGGCCAGCACCGAGAGATGGTCGGATACGGAAATGGGAGGGGGTGTTGATAGTGCTGAGCCACGGGAGGTCGGGTTGGTTATTGCGGACCGAGCGGACAGGTGTTCGGCGAAACGATCGCCAGCCTCCGCTTGGCCTCACCGATATAGATCATTGGCATCTGGGAGCAGCGGGATGCAGTAGATGAGGTTGGAGGAGGTGCAGGTGAACCTCTGTCGGACCTGGAAGGACTGCTTGGGTCCCTGAAAGGATGGTGGGGGGTGGTGAAGGGACAGTGTAGCATTTCTTGCGGTTGCAAGGGAAGTGTCGGGGGAAGGGGTAGAGCGGGAGGGAAGGGAAGAATTGACAAGGGAGTTGCGGAGTGAGCAGACTTTGCGGAAGGCAGACGGCGGGGGAAGATGGGAAGAAGTGGCGGGTGGAGGGGTCACGTTGGAGGTGGTGGCGAAACCAGGGCGGGACTGGCAGGGGGACTATGTGTTGTATTTGCGGCTTTGGTGGGGGGTGAAAGTGAGGACCAGGGGGACTCTGTCCTTGTTGCGAGTGGGGAAAAAAGAATGGGGAGAGTGGGCAGTGTTGCGGGGGTATGGAGGAGACCCTGGTGCTCGGAGCCTCATTATAGTGGGGGAGGGGAATTCCCGTTCTCTGAAGAATTAGGCATTTGTGATGACCTGGTGTGGAACACCTCATCCTGGGAGCAGATGCGGCGTAGACGGAGAAATTGGGAATAGGGGATGGAGTCCTTACAGGAAGCAGGGTTGGAGGAAGAGTTTAGTCCAGGTAGCTGTGGGAGTCAGTTGGTTTGTAGCGGGATGTCGGTAGGAGTGTATCACCTGCAATAGAGATGGTGAGGTCAAGGAATGGTAGGGAAATGTCGGAAATGCTCAGCACTTCAACTCCCCCTCCCATTCCGTATCCGACTCTCGGTCCTGGGCCTCCTCCATGGCCAGAGTGAGCAACACCGCCAAGTTGGAGGAACAGCACCTCATTTCGCTTGGGGAGTCTGCATTCCTCCACTAGGCGGAGGAGGGTCCTCCCCCACTATGTTCAAGACACCTCAGACACTCTCCGTCAGCTCCGCGCATTCCATTCTCCAGGCCCCATCCTATCTTCTTACCCCGCAACACTGCCCTCTCTCCACATTCCCCACTCGAACAGAGTCCCCCTGGTCTCCACCTTTCACCCACAGCCGGAAAATACAACACATAGTCCTCCGCCAGTTTCGCCACCTCCAATGTGACCCCTCCACTCGCCACATCTTCTCAAGGGTTCTCAATTCTGTTAACCCTTGCTGTCTCCTCCCCTTCCCACCTCTCCCTCAGCGCTCGGGCCCTGGCATTCCCTCTCTCTCTATCTATCATTCATTGTTCTTTATCTCTCCACATCACCGTCTATATCTCTCGTTTCCCTGATCCCTGACCAGTCTGAAGAAGGGTCTCGACCCGAAACGTCGCCTATCTCCTTCGCTCCTTAGATGCTGCTGCACCCGCTGAGTTTCTCCAGCCTTTTGTGTACCTACGATAGATCATTGTTAGCTGGGGGAAGATAAACAACAAAGCAAACAGAGATAAAATGTTTAAGATGGAACTGCAAATGCTGGAAAAATCAAAGGTAGATAAAAATGCTGGAGAAACTCAGCGGGTGAGGCAGCATCAATGGAGCGAAGGATGTTTCGGGTCGAGACCCTTATTCAAACTATAAAATGTAAGTTGGAAACAGTCAGACTGGTCGGAGAGAACTGGGAAGGGGGAGGAATGGAGGGAGCAGGTAAGCAAGGGTTACTTGGAGTTAGAGAAACCAATGTTCATACCGTTGGGGTGTAAGCTACCCAAGCGAAATATGAGGTGCTGTTCCTTCAATTTGCGCTGGGCCTCACTCTGACATTGGAGGAGGCCCAGGACAGATAGGGCAGTGTGGGGAATTGGGAGGGGGAGTTAAAGTGTTTAACAACCAGTAATGATTACATCTTATCTGGTGTAGGACACGTAGTTTTGGCTGCAAACCAACACAGCACTGGAGGAAGATGGACACAAAAAGCCAGAGTAACTCAGCGGGTCAGGCAGCATCTCTGGGGAAAAAGGAATAGGTGACGTTTCGGATCGAGACCCTCCCTCAGACACTGGAGGAAGTCAGCTGTGAAGGGAACGGACCGACCATGTTTCACTCCTCCTCTTCTCTCCTTATCTGACGCCCTTTTTCACCTCCAGCCTTTGTCACTTACTCCGGCCCATCCGCCAATAAATCTCCCCTCGCCTGTATCCACCTATCGCTCGCCAGGCTTTGTCCCATCCCCGCCACCCATTTCCAGCTTGCCACCTCCTGCACCGTTCAGTTGAAGGGGAAGGGTCCTGACCCAAAATGTCACCAGTCCATTCCCTCTACAGAGGCTGCCTGACCCGCTGAGTTCCTCCAGCACTTGGCGCTTTGCTCAGGACCCCAGCATCTGCACAAGAAGCAGGTTCTTTGGCCCACTGAGTGCGCGCCGACCAGCGATCCCCGTATACTAGCACTATCCTGCACACTGGGGATGATTTACAATCTTTATGGAAGCCAATGAACTCACAAACCTGTGCGTCTCAGGAGTGTGGGACAAAACCAGAGCACCCGGGGAAAGCACACGCGATCACAGAGGGAAAGGACAAACTCCACACAGACAGCACCTGTGGTCAGGGATCAAATCTGGGTCTCGAGCGCTACAAGGCAGCAACTCCAGCAGTGCGTCACCTTGCCACCCGTGTGTCTGGGTGGCAGGTCTGCAAGACAAGATCGTGTGATAGGAGTAGAATCAGGCCATTTAGCCCATCAGGTCTACTCCACCATTCAGTCGCGGCTGATCTATCCCTCCCTCCCAACCCCATTCTCCCCCATGGCCTTCAAGGTTCGGAAATTTGGAGTCGGAGTTGAGTTGAAGACGGTGGAGAGTGAAAATCTGTTTTACTTCATGTCATGCCCCACCTCACCTGGTTTCCAGCAAACACCTGCCAGTCCCTGTCCCACCCGCCCCCTCGCCTCAGAAGCACAGATCATCTTCCCCCTACACTTCCAGCCTTGATGCAAAACTCAAACCTCTCCACGATTTTTTATTCCCCACCACCAAATAACTAGATATATGGATTTACCAAGATGATATAAGGCTTTCCGACTCAGATAATATACTGCAAATAAACCCTCTTAATGCCTGACGCAGGTACAAATCTATCCCTTTAATCTCAAGGTAACAATCTCTTTCTAAATTGCTTTGCATGCAAAGGCAAAGTGGAGGTATATTAAGGGGTGCCAGCAGATTGGTCAATTCAGCTTCCGATGAAAGTGAGTTTCCTTAAATTGCAACCAATCTAGTTTCCTTCCGAAAATAGACACAAAATGTTGGAGAACATTAGCGGGACAGACAGCATCTCTGGAGAGAAGGAATGGGTGACGTTTTGGGTCGAGACCTTTCTTCAGACCAGTGTGAAGAAGGGTCTTGACCCGAAACGTCACCCATTCCGTCTCCCCAGAGAGGCTGCCTGTCCCGCTGAGTGACTCTAGCATTTTGTGTCTATGTTCGGTTTAAGCCAGCATCTGCAGTTCCTTCCTGCGAGTTGCCTACCTAGTTGCCGTCTCACCTGCAGTTCTGGTGCTTGCCGCTTGGACGCTTCATGATTGATGGCCCCAATATAATATTGGGCCACCTTGCAAGAACTCCAGCCAGAATCTGTTCTCTCCCTCTGAAACACACCACCGTTAATCAGTATGTGTTGCCAAGGCCGTCTGTCTGAAGATGCTCTTGCAGCCGACGAAACAATCACTTGGGCCTCAGCCAAGATCAACTCACGCCCTCACATCCACAAATAACAGTTCTGCAAAGTACAACAGTCAACAAAGTTAATTTAAAAATCCTGTTGCTCCTACTTTTCATGCTGCATACAATGCGATTCACTTTTAGACAATGTAGCCCCAGCCATTTTGTTGGCCTTAATAATTGCATGCAGTTCCGGTTTCCCCAATACAGGGGGGGATGCAAAGGTTTTGGAGAGGGCGCAGAAGTGGTTTGTCCGAGTGCTGGACTGTGCATGTCCAAGCATCTGCCTACTGACTGCAAGCAGACTAAAGAAGGGTCTCGACCCGAAACATCACCCCCATTCCTTCTCTCCAGAGATGCTGCCTCTCCTGCTAATTTACTCCAGCCTTTTGTGTCTACCATCTGCCTACCAACAACACCCCCCCTCAATTGTATCCACCTATTACTTGCCAGGCTTATCGTCCCCCCCCCCCCCCCTCTCTTCCAGCTTCCTTCCCAACTCCTACCCCCTTCCGCAATCAGTCTGAAGAAGGGTCCCAACCCAGTACACCACCTATCCATGTTCTCCAGAGATGCTGCCTGACGCACTGAGTTACTCCGACACTCGTGTCAGTTTTTTTCAACCAGCATGCTGTCTGGATTGGAGGGTACTGGCCACAGAGAAAGAATGGACAATCTTGAATTGGGTATTTTCTGGAATGCCAGAGGTCGGGGAGAGACCTGATGGAAGTTTGGGAAATTATGAGCGCCATCGATAGGGCAGACAGTCATAACTTTCTCCAAGGGTGGAAATGTCAAATACCAGATGGCATAGCTTTAAGGTGAGAGGGGCAAAGTTTAAAGATGTGCGGGGGCACTTTTCTTACATAAAGGGTGGTGGGTGCCTGGAACGCGCTGCCAGGGGTGGTGCTGGAGGCAGATACATTAGTGGTGTTTAAGAGGCTTTTAGTTCGGCACATGGATATGCATAGAATGGATGGGTATGGATCACGTGCAGGCAGAGGAGATGACGTGGCACCATGTCGGGCACAGACATTGTGGGCCAAAGGGCCTGTTCCTGTGCTGTGCAGTCCTGTGTTCCATGTCCTCGCAGAAGGTCAGGTTGCCTCATTCTTTTTCCATGTCTGTTCCCCGTGCAGAATCAGCAAAAAGTCATATAGCACAGAAACAGGCCCTTCAGCCCACCACATCCGTGCTGACCATCACATTGAACCATCCCAATCCCATTTACTCACAGGGTGTACCCGGAGACATTCTTGTCAATGGCTGAGAGACAACCATTTCTCTGGAAAGGCCCTAGGGGCTGCCTGCAGCCTGCAGGGTGGGTTGGAGGAGTTGTCCATGACCATGCTGAGGGATTGATTCTACAAAGTGTATCAATGCAGAAAGAGCGTTTGACGGCACTGGGTCTGCACTCTCGCTGGAGTTTAGAAGGATGAGGGGGGGACCTCATTGAAACATACCGAATAGTGAAAGGCCTGGATAGAGTGAATGCAGAGAGAATGTTTCCACTAGTGGGAGAGTCACTAATGACTTAGAATACAAGGACGTACCTTTAGAAAGGAGATGAGGAGGAATTTCTTTAGTCAGAGGGTGGTGAATCTGTGGAATTCATTGTCGCTGACGGCTGTGGAGGATGTCATTGGGATATTTTTAAAGCGGAGATTAGCTTTTTGATTAGTACGGGTGCAAGAGGTTATGGGGAGAAAGCAGGAGAACGGGGTTAGGAGGGAGAGATAGATCAGCCATGATTGAATGGCGGAGTAGACTAGATGGGCCGAACGGCCTAATTCTGCTCCTATATGCTATGAACTATAAATCATGAACTTATAAAAGTGACAGTGTTAGATCAAGACACCCGCCTCAACCCGTCTCAGCGACACTGCACTCAAAAGGATATTTCAGTCTTTTGTTCCGTAAGATAGGCTGGACAAACAATGGATTGGAAATCTGATGACTGAGATTTGTTTTTGATTCATACTCTGAGCTGTTAATATGTACGGTACTTCTATGAAATAAAGAGATGAAATAAATATTGACATTGTGGTTATCTCTCTAAAGAGGAAGTAAGTCTCATTTTCTGTTTCTTCCTCGAGCCTCACATTGATTCCCTGCATTCCTTCATGTTAGCGTAGCACAGTAGTGCAGCCTCCCAGTGGAGTCGCTGCCTCCCAGCACCAGGGACACACGGGTTTGATCCTGACTACGGGTGCTGTCTGTACGGAGTTTGTACGTCCTCCCCGTGATCCCGCTGGGTTTTTCCGGGTGTTCCGATCCCCCTCCCACACTCCAAAGACGTACAGGTTTGTTCGGTTAATTGGTTTGGTATGATTGTAAATTGTCCCTAGTGTGTGTAGGATAGCGTTAGTGTGCGGGGATCGCTGGTCGGCGCAGTCTCGGTGTTCCAACGGGCTTGTTTCCGCGCTGTATCTTTAAAATAAAATTAATAATCAGTAACACTAGGCAACCAGGCATGCGGCGGCAGGCCTGACCCTGAGGGCCGAAGGGCCTATTTCCTCGCTGTATCTCTAAACTAAACTAAACTAAATTAAACTAAACAAAGAACACTGGGCAGCTATAAGGAGAGGGAATATTAGCTGATATCTTCTATTGTTCTCTTGGCCACTGGCACTTACAATCCCTCAAGTGTTACCCTAAATGAAATTAGTTGACAACCCAGGGACTGCATTCGAAAGCTTCCAGGTCTAGTTAGTATTCATTAGGGATGAACTTAATAAAGCAGTCACTTTTTTAAAGTGGATTATATGAATAGATGTAATTGATTTTGCTCTTATCTGCGTGGGTAATCCAGATAGAAATAAAAGGGTCTGTAACTCAAATGTGCAGAGAAGACGTTGCCAGGACTTGAGGGGCTGAGCTTTCTGGAGAGGTCGGGCTGGCTACGACTTTGGCCCTTGGAGCGCAGGAGATTGAAGGGTGATCTTCTAGAGATGTTTAAATCATGAGGGGAATAGATAGGGTGAATTATTTTACCCAGAGCATGGCAATCAAAAACAAGAGGATGTATGAGAGTGGTGAGTCTGTGGAATTCTCTGCCTCAGAGGGCGGTGGAGGCCGGTTCTCTGGATACTTTCAAGAGAGAGCTAGATAGGGCTCTTAAAGATAGCAGAGTCAGGGGATATGGGGAGAAGGCCGGAACGGGGTACTGATTGGGGATGATCTACCATGATCACATTGAATGGCGGTGCTGGCTCGAAGGGCCGAATGGCCCACTCCTGCACCTATTGTCTATTGTATGTTTAAGGTGAGAGGGGAAAGACTTAATACGAAGTTGAGGAACAACTTTTTCACACAGAGGATGGTGGGTATACAGAACAAGCTGCCAGAGGAGGTAGTTGAAGGAGATACTATAACAGCAATCCAAAAGCATTTGAACAGGTGCATGGATAGGAAAGGCTTAGAGGGATATGGGCTAAATGTGGGAAAATTGGACGTGTAGATGGGATATAGACAATAGACAATAGACATGTTTCCTGCCTCTAGCGTGTCTAAACCCTTAACAATCTTATCTGTTTCAATGAGATATCCTCTCGTCCTTCTAAACTCCAGAGTGTACAAGCCCAGCTGCTCCATTATCTCACCATATGACGGTCCCGCCATCCTGGGAATTAACCTTGTAAACCTACGCTGCACTCCCTCAATAGCAAGAATGTTCTTCCTCAAATTAGGGGACCAAAACTGCACCCAATGCTCCAGGTGTGGTCTCACTAGGGCTCTGTACAACTTGTGACTGTAGCCTTCTCCCCATATCCCCTTCTGCTATGTTTAAGAGCCCTATCTAGCTCTCTCTTGAAAGCATTTCTTGGTTGGCATGAACAGCTTTGGCCAAAGGGCCTGTTTCCACACTGTATGACTCAATGACTATCACTGCATTACCAAAGACTAATGCTAAATATACTTAATTGCCCATGGCAAAGATGTATACAATATTGATGTTCACGGACAGTGAGTCCTTGAATATTGGGTGGCAAATAGAACTAGGTGGTACTTTTTTTCCAGAAATGGAACAAAACGAATCCAGGTCAATATAAAAGCTGGAAAAATTCTGGAATTAATTGTAGGGAATTCATATAATTTGTGTGGGAAGGATTTGGTAAATAGCAGATATTAAGACAAGGTCCTACCAGACCAACATATGTGCTTTCTTCAACAGGTGATGTTATGCAAGCCCATGCTACTGCCCATCTGTATCCAGGAGGCCTTTGATAAAGATTTTTATAGGAGGCTTTCGCCTAAGCTCAGTGTAGTGGGAACACGAGAACGTGATCCATGGGATAATAGTGGAAGAGGTCATTAGGTGAAAGCTGGACCAAGTTAGTGAAGAATTTGCCATTGGGGATGGAAACCTCTTCAGTCAGAGCACGGTGAATCTGTGGAATTCATTGCCACAGACGGCGGTGGAGGCCTAATCAATGGATATTTTTAGGGCAGAGATTATTGATTAGTAAGGGTGTCAGGGGTCATGGGGAGGGCAGGAAAATGGGGTTGTGGGGGAAAGATAGATCAGCCATGATTGAATGGCAGAGTAGACCTGATGGGCCAAATGGCCTAATTCCACCTGAAACCAAACAAGAGAGATAGGCAATGGTCGATGCACAATGTGACATTTGATGTTGAATTGGCAGTACCTTGTCTCAAGTCAACAAGATCAGGCTCCACATTTCATTCTGTGAGCTTTATCACAACATTGGGAGCTGTTGACTGCCCGAGCATTGCAGAACTGCAGGAGAAGATAGTGTCACCCGCTGGCTGATGAATTATTCCAAGGCAAGTCTACTTTCTCTCAAGGACACAAAGAACACTGATTCTGACATGGAAGAGTTATCCTCAGTATCCAGGCCAATATTCACCCTCAGTCTCCATCACCAAACGCAGCTGTATTATGTATGATACATGGGTGTTTAGATATTAGAGAAACAGCATGGAAGCAGGCGCTTTGTCCTGCCGACTATCACCCATGCACGAGTTCTTCATTATCCCAATTTCACATCCTATTCACTGGGGGCAGTTTAGGAAGCCAATTAACCTACGAACCTGCAGGTCTTTGGGATGTGGGAGGAAATGGGAGCACCCGCAGGGAGAACGTACTGACACTGGGAATCAGGATGGAACCCGGGTCTCTAGCGCTGCTCCGCTGTCCTGCCCTAGTACTCACTGCACCAGTCTCGCCGTGAAGCTCAGACTGCTGAAGCTGGTTGAGGTTGTGGGTGAATCTCAGAACTGCTTCCCTGCAGAATGGCTCACGAAACAAATTCCGATTACAGGCGCACACAGTTGGCAGGTTTTCCACGATCAACGGTGACACAGCGGCACAGCCGGTAGAACAGCTCTAGAGGCCCGGGTTCGATCCCGGCCTCGGGCGATGCCTGTGCGGTGTTTGCACGTTCTCCCTGTGACCGCGCGGGTTTCCTCCGGGTGCTCCAGCTTCCTCCTACATCCCAAAGACGTGCGAGGTTCGTAGGTTATTCGACCTCTGTAAATTGCCCCTAGCGCGTAGGGCGTGGACGAGAAAGTGGGATAGCATAGACCTAGTGCGAACGGGGGGTGATCGATGGTCAGCGTGGACTTGGTGGGCCGAAGGGCCTGTTTCCACGCTGTATCTCAAAGCCAAACTAATCACCCCGGGTGCCACAAATACCCTGCCCGCAATACCATCCTCACCTCCCCTCTCCCCCAAACAAATCCTAGCACCCCCCTAACCCCCCCCCCCCTCCCGCCCCCACCAGATCCGCTTCCTAATCAAGGCTGACGGATTTCAGTCACTGGAGGCCTCCAAGATTCCAAAGAAAATGGCATAACAATTGTTCCTAAACACAAGCACCGGCTTAGAAATGGTTTTTGTTGTCTGTATTTCAGGCAGTGAAATAGCGCGGCGCGGTGGGAAGTTGAAACTCACAGGGAGGCAGGACTCGCTCTCAGAGACTTTTCTCCAGTGAATCGGGTTTGCTGCTGTTGTTCTCTGAATCCCGGTTGGCGGAGCAGAAAGGCAGACAGCCCTTCCCTTTAGTAAGCCCCTGCACCAGGCCGCATTCCAATGGGAGGGCTGAAAAGAAAGAGGCAAGATGGTTGCTGCCAAACGAGAAAAGAAGGGGAAAGGTCACCACTCATTGTGGTCCGCTCGCCAGCTCCGTGGCTGTGGATGGAGAGGATGCTCCCTGCATTGTGGAGGGAGACAAAGGGGCCAGGCTCTGTCACACACCCGCTCGCATTTGCATGCACTGCCAGTCACAATTAGAAGGAATGTGCCTGTTCACCGAGGTCAAAGAGGCAGCCACGGGCCTTAAATAAATACCAGCGGCAAACCAGTTGGAATCCACGCCTGTGACTTTTCCATTGTAGACCCTCTAATACAACGCGGAGTACACACTAGCACTGTCCCGCACAAACACCGGGGACAATTTGCAATTTTTACCAAAGCCAATTAACCCTCAAACCAGCACGTCTTTGGAGTGTGGGAGGAAACCGGAGCGCCCGGAGAAAACCCACGGGGGAGAACGTGCAAACTCCTGGAGACGGCACCCGTAGCCTGGGATCGGACCCGGGCCTCTGGCGCTGTGAGGGAGCAGCTCAGCTCTACTGTGCCCGAGTGTGTTGCAGGCAGGATTCCCAACAACCCGAGCTGCTGTTGCAAACATACGCAGCGTGCTGCAGTAACTCAGTGGGCCGGGCAGCATCTTCTGCTCCAAACACACGGGAGCAGAATGCCCTCCCTGCCCAGCCACTGCCCTCACCCTTCCTCTCATTGTCCCCCTCCCCTCCATCCTATTCCTTCCCTTCCAGCATCCCCTCCTCCCTCCCACCCCGCCTCCCATTCTTCCCCCTCCCCCCTACAAACAGTCCCCCCTCCCCCCCTTCATGTTCTCTCTCTCCTTCCATCCCCCTACCCACTTTAAGCAATCTCACCCCCGCCCTCCCTCATGTTTCCCCCTCCCTCATGTCCTATACATACCATCCAGTGTCCCTCCCCCCATTTCTTCCCCCTTCCCTCCAGATGCCCCCTTCTCTCCAGCCCACTGCCCACACCCTCCTGGCCTATCCAGCATGTAACCAAGTGTTTAGGGAGCTGGGGTCCTACAATGCCTTTTAATAGATTGAAACGATTTCTTATTAAAACAAATAATTGAATAAAATGTTCCTTATTTTCTTATCCCCCCCCCCCCCCCCCCCCCCCCGTTGACCCAACATGACAGGACTCAAGGCACAAGCCGATCGGACAATCAGGAAGAGGATTGTCTGTGGAAACATTGGAAATGTTTGCAAAACTATACAAAGTGTCTGGGCCCATGCATAGCTGAGGCATGGTGTAATCTCATGCGCCTGGCCTCCTAATCCCTCGGGACCTTCACTTTGCTCTCTTCTCTCCTTCCCTGAACACCGGCCCCTCTTTTTTCTGAAAGAGTTCAGTTGTAAAGCCGGCTCTCTCTCTCTCCGTTCCCCCCCCCCACCCTCCCCCCTATACACATGGCAGCTATTACCGACTCCCTTCAAGCACGACGTGACATACGGTCTTCGCTGCGAGTCTTGCTGCCCACCCCCCCCCCCCCCCCCACCTGTCGGCTAACCCCTGCTCCCCCCTCACACACAACTCCTGCAGAGATGCCCTGGGTAAAACAGACCCGGCTATGACCAGGGGTCTCGAGCCAACTGAGGCAGGTTTGCTCCCGATCTTAAGATGAGGAAGGTTTTCCCACAGAAACTGTTGAACGCATGCTAACTCCCGGGGCCACCTCCCTCTGCGGCAAGATGGAGAGTAAGCTGGGGCTGCTGTAATTCAACCCATTCATTGCGATTGCTGTCGTCGATTAACTAGTTTAATGGCAGTAACGCATGAGAACGGGACGCACAGCAGGAGAGGAGCACGTAAACTCGTTTTTTTTATTAAACACAGGTCTTGCAGGTTGGCATAGAGTCATACAGCATGGAAACAGGCCCTTCGGCCCAACTTGCCCCCACTGGCCAACATGCCCCAGCTACACTAGTCCCACCTGCCTGCATTTGGCCCATATCCCTCTAAACCTCTCCATTCATGTACCTGTCCAAATGTTTCTTAAACGTTACGATAGTTTGCTGCCACAACTATCTCCTCCCACAGCTCGTTCCATACACCCACCACCCTTTGTGTAAAAAGGTTGCCCCCAGGTTCCTATTAAATCTTTGCCCGCTCACCATAAACCTGTGTCCTCTGGTTCTCGATTTCTCTACTCTGGGCAAGGGACTCTGTGCAGAGAGTCCTGATCTATTCCTCTCATAATTTTGTACACCTCTATAAGATCACCCACCCCTCGTCCTCCAGCGCTCGAAGGAGTAGAAGCCTAGCCTGATCAAACACTACCTCACCATAAACCAGGGTGATGAAGGAAGATCTCTTTCTTCTGACCTGTTGCCACGTCTGGCGGGCTGGTGTGAATTCAGAAGCCGAGTGGGCTTGGGCTGTTTGCTGAGCAACGCTGCCTGGTGGGTTTGTTGCTGGGCCCGCAGGAAGGGGAACTCTCATGGACCAAAGGCAGGCGAGTGGGGTTCAAAGAGCAGAAGAACAGCTCTGCCCAAGACTGCAAGAGCAGCGGTAGAGTTGCTGCCTTACAGCGCCAGAGGCCCGGGTTCGACCCTGACTGCGGGTGCTGTCTGTACGGAGTTTGTACCTTCTCCCTGCGGCCTGCGTGGGTTTCCCATGGGTGCTCCGGTCTCCTCCCACACTCCAAAGCCGTACAGGTTTGTAGGTTAATTGGCTTGGATTAATTGTAAAATTGTCGCTAGTGTGCTTTAGGGTAGAGTTAGTGTGCGGGGATCGCTGGTCGGTGCGGACTCTGTGGGCCTTAGGGCTTGTTACCCCGCTGTACCTCTAAACTGAACGAAACGTTGTAAAGAGTTGTAGATGTGCATCCCAGTCCATCTCACAGACCAGATGTCCCATCACTGACTCCACCTACACTTCACGCTGCCTGAGAAAAGAAGCCAACATAATCAAAGATTTATTCCACCTTGCTCATTCCTTCTTCTCTCCGCTCCCGCCCAGCAGAAGATACAGAAGCTAGAAAACACACACTGCCTACACTTAGGAACTGTCTAGCTTCATCCCCTCTGTTATCAAACTTCTAAATGGTGCTTCCATGGGCCAGGGTACAGTCCGATTCAGCTATACCCCATTGTGGAGATTGGATATTGTCTCTGGAACTGATGCGCTACAATGCTGAGAAATATATTCTGCACTCCCCTTTGCTCTGCTTATTGAGTGTGACCTGATAGTATCCTTGTATGGTATATCTGGTCTGTTTGGAGAGCACGCATTCTTTAGTAAGAGGGTGGCAAATCTGTGCAATTCATTGCTAATGCACGGCTGTGGAGGCCAAGACAATTAATATTTTTAAGGCGGAGATTGATAGATTCTTGATCAGTAGCAACAAGGAGTTATGAGGGGAAGGCAGGAGAATAGGCTTGAGATGGAATGTTTGAATAACCCGACCCGGAACGTTGTCTGTCTGTCTCCTCCACCGATGCTGACTGACCCGCTGAGTTCCTCCAGCACCTTGCCCTTTGCTCCGTAGGTTTGGTCAAAGTTGAGATTCACGTCAACATCGGCAGGGATGTCTGCTCTTCCTCAACAAGGTGCACGCCTTGCTCTCACATTCCTCTGGTACGCCGTGAGTCATGGTGCAATTTAACAGATTAAATGGCAGAGTAGACTTGATGGGCCGAATGACCTGATTCTGCTCGTAAAACGTATGAAGCCATAGCTTTCCACTGAACTGCTTAGATTGGTACGGGTGTCAGGGGTTATGGGGAGAAGGCAGGAGAATGTGGTTGGGAGGGAGAGATAGATCAGCCATGATTGAATGGGGGAGTAGACTTGATGGGCCGAATGGCCTAATTCTGCTCCTATCACTTATGACCATATAAACTTATGTACCTCGGTACACGTGACAATAATAAATTTAAACCTAAACTTCTGGTATTCTTATGCTTAAAGTGTAGTCTGGACAGGAGATGGTGCTGCATGTATTGCTGAGTGCCGACTTGGTTGTGTAGACTTCTTGCACCACCCCTCCCCCACACTACAGCTACACCCTGAGAGTGATTAGAAATGCTCAGTTCTATTTTTGACTCTTACGGACTGATGTTTGCATATATTTGCATATCCTGGGCGAATTAAGGCATAAATATGCAGATGAGAGTGTACCATCGAACCAGAGGTGAACTTTGCTTCCGTTTTTGTTGCTTCGGCTGGGCTGAGACAACACGTGACCCCCCCCCTCCCCCCCCCCCACCCCCCAGTGCTGCTTGCCCTCCACCCTGGTGCGTGGTGGAACAGCCCCCACCCTTCCGGAGCAAAGGGTGGCGAAGGTGGGACAATTGCCCCCCCCCCCCATCCCTCTCCCGTCCAAGAAACACTCTTGCTCTCAGGTCAGGACATAGAACAGTGCAGCACAGGAACAGGCTCTTCAGCCCACCATCTCTGAGCCCGTCACGATGTCAAGGTAAAATAAAGACACAAAGTGCTGGAGTAACAGCTGAGTCAAGCACCGTCCCTGGAGAACGTGGGTAAGTGATGTTTCGGGTCGAGACCCATCTTGAGACAAGATATCGTAAGATAAACCAATTTCCTCTACCAACACGTGATCCATATCACTCCATTCCCTCCATACCCATTGTGTCGATCTAAAGGTCATTTAAATGCCACTATCATCGTTCCCTCCACCACCACCCGTGGCGGCATGTGCCAGGTACTCATCACCCTCTGCGTTAAAAAAAGTCTCTTCAACGCCACTTTCGTATCTGCTTCCACCATCAGCCCAGCAGCGGAGCCAGGCACCCCTCCCCCCGTGCATTACTAAACTTCCCCCGCACATCTCCTTTAAACTTTGCTCCTCTCACCCTATCAAGTCTTCCTCCTGTGTTGCAGAGAAATCAATCCAAGTCTGTCCATCTTGCCCCTGTAGCTAAAACTATCTTAAGGGCCTGTCCCACTATACGAGTTTACCCAAGAGCGCTCCCGAATTTAAAAAAAAATCAAACTCATGGTAAGTACCTAGAATGTACGTAGCGGGTATATCGGAGCTCGAGGATGTCTCGTAGCGGCTCGTAACACTAACGGCAGGTACTCGGGAAACGCGGTAAGTTCGTCAAACTCGTGAAGTTTTTTCAACAGTGTGAAAAATTTCCAAGAGTATAAAAAACTCCTGATGAAGTACCACGAGTTTGATTTTTTTTTTTAAACTCGGGAGAGCTCTTGGGTAAACTCGCATCGTGGGACAGGCCTTTACCCAGGCATCATTCTGGTAAAGATAGAGACAAAATGCTGGAGTAGCTCAGTGGGACAGGCAGCAGCTTTGGAGAGAAGGTAAGGGTGACTGAAGAAGAGGTGTTGACCCGAAACGTCACCCATTCCTTCACTCCGCAGATGCTGCCTGTCCTGCTGAGGTACTCCAGCATTTTGTGTCTATCTTTGGTTAGAACCAGCATCTGTAGTTCCTACCTACGCGCATCATTCTGGTAAACGTCCTCCACTGTCTGAGGAAAATTTCTCATTGCTTCACCGATATTAAGCGACCCTTGAGTGGTGTAAAGGTTTAGGCAATGAGAGGAATGAGCTCGCTGAGAATTGTTTTAGTTTGAAAATATTGTGAATCTCAGAACCGCCATTCACCCATATCCACCTATCACTTGCCAGGCTTTGTTCCACCCCCACCTCTTTTTTTCCAGCTTCCCCTCCAACACCCCTTAATAAAATGTCTGAAGAAGGGTCCCGGCCTGAAGCGTTGTCTGTCCATTCCCTCCACAGATGCTGCCGGACCTGCTGGGTTCCCCCAGCACATTGTGTTTTGCTCTTGATTCTAGCATCTGCACTCTCTCGTTTTCCGACTAATCCACAGTGTTCCTCCCCCACCCTGAATACCCCACCACCTTTTTCCCTGCTCCCTTCCCAGCTCATTTCCCATGTTCCCCCATCATCTCCCAGCACCCAGTCACCATGCTCCTTTCCCTCTCCCCAAATGCTCATCACCCATCCTCAAGTCCCACACTTCCCTTTTATCCCCCCCTCTTTCCCCTCCACTTCCACCCGTATCCCACCCTCCAGCTTCACATTTCACTCCACCTCTTCTCTCCTCTTCCTACGCCCTTTGGCCTCCAGCCTTTGTCACTTACTCCCCCCCCCCATCTGCCGATCACCCCTCCTCCTCACTTGTATCCA
Source organism: Okamejei kenojei (assembly GCA_035221665.1). NCBI lineage: Eukaryota > Metazoa > Chordata > Chondrichthyes > Rajiformes > Rajidae > Okamejei > Okamejei kenojei. The sequence continues at coordinate 23,070,058 of CM069155.1, forward strand.
CCCATCACTTTAGGTTAGTGTAGTTTAGAGATACAGCGCGCTATCAGGCCCTTCGGACCACCGAGCAGCCATCCCCGCACACTACACTGTCCTACACGCACTAGGGATAGTTTTACAATTCTACCGAAGCCAATTAGCCTACAAAGCTGTATGGCTTTGGAGTGTGGGTGGAATTCGGAGCACATGGAGAAAGCCCGCGCAGTTTCACCGGGAGAACGTACAGACTCCGTAAAGACGGCACCCGCAGTCAGGATCGAACCCGGGTCTCTGGTGCTGTAAGGCAGCAACTCTACCGCTGCACCTCCGTGCTGCCCTGGCCAGGCTTAGCCCTGCCCCCACCTCTCCATTGCAGCTTCCCCCCCCCACTCCATCACCCTGAAGAAGGGTCACGACCCGAAATGTTGTCTGTCTGTCTCCCTCCACTGATGCTGCCTGGTTGGCTGAGTTCTTCCAGCAACTTGTGCTTTGCTCTATGCTTTGAGTCAACGTGGAGATCCACGCCAGCGTCCGTAGGGATGTCTGCTCTTCCTCAACAAGATGCATGACTTGCACTCACATTCCTCTGGTCCGACGGGATTTATGTTGGAACTGACAGTCTTCTTTTACAAAGCAGAAAATATCATAGGATTTCTCAAGGACACCCGCCGCAAGCAGATTTCAAAGGGAAACCGTCCCGTCCAAAACAAGCAGGAAGATGAGCGATTCCGGCTGTTACCAGCTTCTCCGTGGTTTCCACAGAAAGCCAGTCACCAGAAACATTCTTTAGAATCAGTGACCAGAATCTGAGGGAGGGTCCCGACCTGAAACATCACCTGTCCATTCTCTCCACGGAAGCTAGAAACCGGGAACTGCAGGTGATGGTTCACAAAAGAACACACAAAGTGCTGGAGTAACTAACTACTGGATTTCTCTAACTTCAAGTAACTCCTTGCTTTCCCTCTCTCTGTGTCCTTCCCCACCCTAGTTCTCCGTCTAGTTTCACTGACCTTCTGATTAAATTCCCGGATTGTATGCCTCCTGTCACCTTCCCCTCAGCTAACAATGAACCATTCTACATTTCCTTATCAACATCTGTCATTTTCACATCTTACTCTTCCATATCTCCAGGCTCCCTCTCCCCTGACTCTCAGTCTGAAGAAGGGTCTCAACCCGAAACATCACCCATTCCTTCTCTCCAGCGATGCTGCCTGACCCGCTGAGTTACTCCAGCATTTTGTGTCTGTGCTGCAGTAACTCAGCGGGACCAGGCAGCATCTCCGGAGGACATGAATGGGTGATGTTTCAGGTCTAAAGAAGGGTCCCGGCCTGAAGCCTCACCTATCCGTGTTCTCCAGAGATATTGCCCGACCCATCGAGTTCCTCCGGCACTTTGTGTCTTCTCTTGAATCTTGACACATGGATCCCCCTCCCATCCAGCCCCGGATGGCTGGCATCAAATCACGTGTTCACTGACAGAAGGTTGTCAAAATGGCTGGAGAAACTCAGCGGGTGAGGCAGCCTCACGCAATCTTTGCATGTCTCACCCGCTGAGTCCAGCAGAAGCTACAAAAGTTTGAAAGCTCGTACCAAAGCTCAGGAACTTTGTCTCTGGAGCTGATGCACTACATGCACTGTCTCTGGAGCTGGCGCACTCTGTATCTTCTCCTTTGCTCTACCTATTCTGCTTGAGCTTGGCTTCATTATATTTATATACAGTAAGATCTGTTTGGACAGCATGCAAAACCAGGCTATTAATTGTACCTCACCACACATGACAATAATAAAGCTAAATGCAAACATTGGTACAACTGTGTAGGAAGGAACTGCAGATGCTGTGTCTATCTTTACACCAAAGATAGACACAAATTGCTGGAGTAACTCAGCAGGTCAGGCAGCATCTCTGGAGTAAAGGAATAGCTGACGTTTCGGGTCGGATCCCTTCTTCCGAATGGGTACATACCTGAGTATACCTGTGCTGTTGGCAAATCAGACAGGATTGTGGTGGGTCAGGCAGCACACAGGTGACATTGCTTTAGACATAATTCAGAACACCTGAGCATTCATACAGTGTGGAAACAGGCCCTTTGACCCAACTTGCCCTCACCAACCAACATGTCCCAGCTACAATAGTCCTACTGCTGATATTTGGCCCATTTCTCCCTAAACATGTCCAATCCGTGTACCTGTCCAGATGTATCTTAAATGTCGCGATACTACCTATCCCAACTACCTCCGGCAGCCCGTTCCATATACCCACCACACTCTGTGTGAAAAAGTTACCCCATTAAATCTTTCCCCCTCACCTTGAACATATGTATCTGGTTCTCGATTCCCCAACTCTGGGCAAGAGACTCTGTGTGTCCATCCAATCTATTCCTCTCTTGATTTTGTACACCTCTATAAGGTCACCCCTCAACCTCATGCACTCCAGAGAATAGAGTCCTAGCCTGCCCAACCTCTCCCTGTAGCTCAGTCCCGTGAGTCCTAGCTCCTTGTAAATCTTCTCTGCACCCTTTCCAGTTTGACGACATTTTTCCTATACCATGGTGCTCAGAACTGAACACAACTGCAAGACGACCTCCCAACCTCGATTCTCAAGGTCAGTTAGACGCAATGTGTCAGTAATGCACGGTTGCAGGTCGGTGTATGCAGCGGATAGAGCTGCATTAGTGCAGGGACATTCATCACTCCGTGACCCAAGTCTCACTGTTATAATTCTGTGGCATCACACATGGACAAGGTTTGTACTGTTGTGGAGTCAAACAGTCTCCGAATGGCAGCGTTGTACTCCTGTGGGTTTCCGCCAGCTACTCAGTGACAGGAAACCAAATGAACCAGCAGATGATGGAATCAGAAATAAAATCAGGACCGCTGGAAGCTCTCAGCAGTTCATGCCGCAGACCAGAGACACACGAGACTGCAGATGCTGGAATCCTGAGCAACAATCAAAATGCTGGAGGAACTCAACGGGTCCGGCAGCATCTGTGGAGGGAATGGAGCGATGACGATTTGGGTCGGGACCCTTCTTCAGTCAAGAGATTCAAGTCAAGAGTGTTTAATGGTCAGATGTACCGACATTGACATTCTCACTTGCTGCAGCTTTACAGGAATATTAACACAATACACAAATAAATATACAATAATCAATATACAATAACTTTAGTTAAGTTTAGAGATAAGTAAAGTAAGTAAGTAAGTAAGTACGTTTATTGGCCAAGTATTCACATACAAGGAATTTACCTTGGTGCTCCGCCCACAAGTAACAACATGACATACAGTGACAGTTACGAATGACTCAGAAAACACTAAACATTATTAATAATAAAACATTAATGATAAAACACCATTGATCAAGCATGTGAACCAACAAAATACCAGATCAAAGGGAGGCTACAGATTTTTGGCTGTTGAGTAGAGCAACTACTCGTGGATAAAACCTGTTTTTATGTCTGGCTGTGGCAGCTTTGACAGTCCGGAGTCGCCTTCCAGAGGGAAGTGATTCAAAGAGTTTGTGGCCAGGGTGAGAGGGGTCAGAGATGATCTTGCCCGCTCGCTTCCTGGCCCTTGCAGTGTACAGTTCATCAATGGGGGGATACAGAGCGGAAACAAGTCCTTCGACCGCCGAGGCTGCACTGACCAGCGATCCCCGTACATTAACACCATCCTACACGAGGGACAATTTTTACATTTATGCCAAGCCAATTAACCTCCAAACCTGGACGTCTTTGGAGTGTGGGAGGAAACCGAAGATCTTGGAGAAAACCAGGTCACGGGGAGAACGTACAAACTCCATACAGACAGCGCCCGTAGCCAGGATCGAACCCTGCATGGGCTGTAAGGCAGCAACTCCACCACTGCGCCACCGTGCCGGCCTTAATAATCAGTAATACTAGGTAACCATAATACTGCAAAACCAAACTCTGCCGTGCATCCAAAGACACAGCCCGTAGAAGACCATAGTTGCTGAGGTTGGCGTTGTGCAGTGTTGTTGGGAAGAAATGTGCCTGATCCTGGAGGTCACGGTTGTATGACTCCTGTACCCTCTTCCCGATGGTGGCAGTGAGGTGAGAGCGTGGCCAGGCTGGTGTGAGTCTTTGATGATAGCCCACGCAGGTCACGGGGAGAACGTACAAACTTCGAACAGACAAGCACCCGTAGTCAGGATCGAACCCGAGTCTCTGGCGCTGTGAGGCAGCAACTCTACCGCTGTGCTACTGTGCCACCCAGGTTGTAGGCCCTGTCATTGAGAACCAGCACCTCATATTTCGCTTGGGCATCTTGTAACCCAGCGATTTAAATGTTGATTTCTCCCATTTCAAGTAACTCCTGCATTCCATCCTTCCTCCCCTCTCTCACTCCTGCCTCGCCCCACCCTAGACATCCTACCTGTTCCACTGTTCGCATCCTTGTTTCCCTCTCATTAAAACATCTCCCCCAGCCAACAATGGGCCATTATGAGCTCCACCCTTCCTGAGGTCATCTGTGGCCGGCCCGTTCCAGCTCTTTCCCCCCCTCTCACCACCTCCTACTTTCAGTCTGAAGTAGGGTTCCATCCCGAAACGTCACCTATTCTTTTTCTCCCGAGGTGCTGCCCGAGCCGCTGAGTTACTCCAGCACCCGGTGTCTGTCTAATGCAGAATCGATCAGTTGCACAGTGGCATGGCTGTACTGTCGGGGGTGAGTCAGCCACTCAATGACAGGCTTGCAGCTTGCTGGGATGGGTCGCTTGCACAATGATGGGATTGTACGGTTGAGGGGGGGGTCAGTGTGTCTGTCGGTGAGGGGGTTGTGTGCGACGGAGACGGCCAGTCACACAATGACAGCACTGCAACGGTGTGGGAGCAGTCAGTACCACTGTGACTGGCTGGGTGATGGTTTAAGAATGCTAGTGGCACAGTGGCTCGGTTAGTCACACAGGCGCCAGGCTGCTCCGTAGACGGGCCGGCCCGTCGTGCAGTGAGGGCGTTGTATTCCTGTGGATCGGTCGTTCGATCATTGACAGGGCAGTTAGCCTGACCGTGTCAACATCGTACCACTTTGCGGACAGTCAGCCTGTACTCCTTTGGATTCAGCCATTCACAGAGACAAGTTCACGTTATAGGAGTGGAATTAGGCCATTCAGCCCATCGAGTCTACTCCGCCATTCAATCATGGGATGATCTCTGCCTCCTAATCCCACTTTCCTGCCTTCTTCCCATAACCCTTGACACCTGTTCTAATCAAGAGCTTGTCTATCTCTGTCTTAAAAAAATATTCACTGACTTGGCCTCCACTGCCCTCTGTGGCAATGAGTTCCACAGATTAACTATCCCTAACTACCACAGATTAACTACCTGACTATGGAACAGCTGGTGTTGAAGCTGAGACAGGCCTACTGTTGTGAACGTTGTCAGTAGAGTATTGTGTTCAGTTTGGTCACCCTGTTACAGCAAAGATGTTGCTTAGCTGGAAAGGGTGCAGAGACGATTTACGAGGATGTTGCCAGGGCTTGAGGACCTGAGCTATATGGCGAGTTTGAGCAGGCTAGGACTTTATCACTTGGAGTGCAGGATGATGAGGGGTGATCTTTCAGATGTGTATAAAATCATGAGAGGAATAGATAAGGTAAATGCAGAGCCTTTTACTCAGAGTATGGGAATCAAGGACTAGACAACATAGGTTTAAGGTCAAGGGGGAACGATTTAATAGGGAGGTACCTATGTCCTCTTTATTACACAAAGGGTGGTAGGTATACAGAATGAGCTGCCAGAGGAGGTAGTTGAGCCAGGTACTATCACAAGGTTTAAAAAACATTTGGATAGGTACATGGATAGGGCAGGTTTAGAGGGATATGGGCCAAATGCAGGTGGGACTAGTGTACAAGGGGCATATCGATCGGCATGGGCAAGTTGGGCCAAAGGGCCTATTTCTGTGCTGTATGACTATGACACTCTAAGTACGCACAGAGATCAGTGCAGATGGCCAAACATTTAGTCAATGAGATGGGTTTTAGGAAGATAGAGAAAGGTTTCAATAGAAGGGAGGGATATAGACAAAGGGGAGGTCTAGGCAGGGAATTACAGAAAGCACAAGGTGAGGAAGGATGATCCCATGTCCATATCGGGTGATTTTTGCCACAGCTTTGCGTTGTTGTGGTGGTGGTGGAATGCGGGCGCTCGTCTTGTGAGGGGCGAGCTGGTGATGATGCCGGGCAACTCTTCCCATCGGCTCCAGGTGAACTCCCCCCCCCGTCCTGAACCTTCGTGTAATCACCCGGGCTGAGGCTGACAGTAAACGAATGACAGCGGCGAAATGGGAATAACTTCTACAAGAGAAATGAACAGGCGCACGGAGTGAGGAGGGCAGGCGTGGAGAAGCGGGGGGGATGGGCAGCTCACGTCCAGGCCTGACCAATCTTTGAAGGATATTTCTGTCGTCTGAATGCAATGGAAATGCCTCTGCTATCCGGGCACCGACCGATCCTGCGCTCCGGTTTTTCCCATCCGCTTTAATTTGCAGAAAACAGCAAAGTTGCCTGAGAAGAGAACGTCTCCTTTCAAACAGTTAAGGCGTCCATTAAATATGGTGTTTCTGAATTTGAAAGCCTTCTCAAGGTCAATGGCTTTACCAGTAAACACGGTTGATTGACCTTTCACCTTCCGCAAAGACAGGATCGGTAATAACCTATCGGAAATCACTGCCGTGCTTCAAGATTAAAAATATCCCAGCCTTAGTCTCGGGTCAAAAGGTGATGTTCCTTCAATAAATCAGCCTGGAGTTCAGGCCTGCTGGTGTGGGTGACCGTAGGAGAGGGAGTGATGGCTGGAGCCTGTGTGTCAGGCTTGTACTGAGGGGGAGAGCGATGGGGTGAGGTCTATAGAGTATAGTGTGTCAGGCTAGTACTGTGGGAGACAGAGGAACGGGGCGTATAGAGTATAGTGTGTCAGGGGAGGGAGAGAGGAGGCAGTGATGGCTGGAGCTGTGGTGTGTCAGGTTTGTGTTGAGAGTGAGGGGGTGAGAGTATAGTGTGTTCGGCTGCTACTGAGGGAGAGAGAGAGAGAGGGAGAGAGAGAGTGATGGTTGGCGATATTGTGCGTCAGGATTGTGCTGAGAGGGGAGAAAGAAAGTGATGTCTGGAGATTTTTTAGCTTAGTTTAATTTAGAGATGCAGCACGGAAAGCAGGCCCTTTGGCCCACCGAGTCCACACGACCAGCGATCTCCGCACATTAGCTCTATCCTACAATTTACAATCTTTACTGAAGCCAATTAACCTACAAACCTGAACGTCTTTGGGGTGTGGGAGTTAACCAGAGCACCCGGAGAAAACCCACGTGGGTCACGGGGAGAACATACAAAATCCGTGCCGACAGCACCCAAAGTCAGGGTGAACCCGGGCCTCTGGCGCTGAGAGGCAGCAACTCTACCCGCTACGCCACTGTGCCACCCTCAGTCTGAAGATGAGTCATGTCAGGATTGTGAATGAGGGAGAGGGGGTGATATCTAGAGAGTGCAGTGTGTCAGGTGGCACGGGAAATGGAGGTGGGGAGAAGGCGAGGAAGCGGTGGGGATGGGGAACGCGCGCGCCAAGGGGACGCACACCACAGCGCCCGTGACCCAAGGCGTGAGCCGGGGTTGTAGCCAGCACTTCCCACGTAAACAGGAAGGGAGAGGTGGCGATCTGTCGAGGCTCCCGGTGAGGAAGGTAGAGGCAGGAGACTAGGGGAGAGGCCGGAGACGAGGGGTGAGGATGAGACGAGGGGTGAGGATGAGACGAGGGGAAAGGCCGGAGACGAGGGTGAGGATGAGACAAGGGGAGCGGCTGGAGACGAGGGGAGGCTGGAGACAAGGCAGGGTGAGAGGTGGGCAGCCATCCATCACCACTTGCTATCTTCTGACAACGTCAGGTGATTAAACAGAAAACAGAGCGATTGCCAAATTCTAATAACGTCATAAATCAGAATAGTAGCATCATTTCAGACGGAGCCGGGAGAGTGTTTGACTGATGACTGCAAAGCATAAATAATCAGGTAACCTTGATTGTTTTATTATTACAATGTACACGTGGTTATTAAGCATTAGTTCACCGGTGTTCCAGGCGACTTGTGTGATGGAGGGGCTGGGACACATAAGCACAGAATGTACTGGGAGCTGTGTCTAGGACACTCTGATCCACGCTGCAGAGGCAGACCGCTTTGGCGAGATGGAGTTGACATTCCTCCACACTGGGGACATGCCAAAATCAACTGCGTGAAGGCTTGCCTTGGCACCCGTCCACAACTAGGCCACACCAGTGAAAATGAAAACATTTACACAGCTGGGGCCAGAGCCTGCAATTTTCAAAAGATCTGTTCAGAAGCCGGAGTTGCCTTCATAATCCGAGCTCTCCGCTCTCCCGTGGGAATACCTGACTGCCTTGGCCGTTCTGTCAGCTAGCTTCACCCACCGTGAACGGCCCAATTAACCCAGGGTCTGAGCAAGCCAAATGCTCACAACTGCATTAGCAACAAGGTGTAGTGGGTTATTGCTGGGTTAAAACTAACAACAGCTTCAAGTAAAGAAAAGTGCTGGAGTTTCTCAGTGGGTCAGGGGACGCAGAGTCATCGTGGAAACCGGCCCTTTGCCCCAGCTTGCCCACAATATGTCCCATTTACACTAGCCCCACTTGCCTGCGTTTGCCCCATATCCCTCTAAATGTGTCCTATCCATGTACCTGTCTAAATGAGTCTGAAACATCATGGTGGTACCTGCCTCAACTGCCCACTCTGGCAACTTGTTCCACACATCTACCACCCATTATGTGAAAAGGTTACCCCTCCCCTATTAAATCTTTCCCCCCTCACTTTTAAATCTATGCCCTCTGGTTCTTGATTCCTCTGCTCTGGGTAAAAGATGCTGTGCATTTACCCTGTCTCTTCCTCTTCCTGAGTGTATCAAGAATAGGGTCCTAACCTGCTCAACCTCTGCGACAGTATACTGACTGCTCTCAACCCACTTCCAGTGAAAAACATAGGAGAAATACACATGGAGGACCTTGCCCATCTCTTGTGGCTCCACACAGAGCTGACTGCTTTGACTCCTGAGGGCCCCCCCTCTCTCTTTGGTGACTCTTTTCCCCTTTCTGTGCTTATAAAATCTCGGGATTATCCTTCATGCTCTCTGGAAGAGCTATCTCCTGAGTACAATCGAGCTATCCGCAGTGTACAGGTAGAGGATAAAGAAAATAATGTACAGTGTATAATTTTAAGTATATTTATGTATGGGATTATCCGATCTGCTTGGATAGCATGCAAAACAAAGTTTTACACTATACCTCAGTACACGTGACAATAATAAACCTAAACCCAAAGCTAAACCCCAACCAATACTCAGCTGTTGTTTGTAGCAATGGAGTCACCTTGTAGGCTGACGATAACACAGAGATTGAGGCCCAATGCAAATTGGAGGCCGGTTGCTAAACACTTTAACTCCCCTTCCCATTCCCACACTGACCTTTCTGTTCTGGGCCTCCTCCACTGTCAGAGTGAGGCCCAACGCAAATTGGAGGAGCTGCACCTCATATTGCGCTTGGGCAGCTTACACCCCAGCGGTATGAATCTGATTTCTCTAACTTCAAGTGACATTTGCTTTCCCTTTCTCTCCATCCCTCCCCCACCCTAGTTCGACTATTTTCACTGCCCTTCTGATTAATTTTATGATTGTATGCCTCCTTGTCACCTTCCCCTCGGCTAACAGTTAACCGTTGTCCATTTCCACAGCATCGTCTGCTTTGATCTGTCCTTTTCACACCTTGCCCATCAATATCTCTAGACTCCCTCTCCCGTGACGCTCAGTCTGAAGGAGGGTCTCGACCCGAAACAGTTACCAATTCCTTCTCTCCAGAGATGCTGCCTGTCACGCTGAGTTACTCCAGCATTTTGTGTCTGTCTTTAGAGAATGAAGGGGTCGGCTGAGGAGTGGGATAGAGTTTGGAACTTGGACTGAGAGCGCCAGCAACATTAAGGAGTCCTTTCTTGAAGTCATGGTGAGATAACGCATGGAAACTGGGTCCTCCATAATTAACTATTTATAATTATTACAATATATTATAATTACAATATATTATAATAATATATTATTATAACATACATCATTAATGATACCTCTTACCATAATGGATACAGGAGCATTACAATTAAATTATTGCATTAACACCGAGAGGCTTGGTCCAGTCATCCTGAGAAACCACGCTGAACCCCAGTCACGTTAAGATTCAGGTTCCATTTCTGATCAGTGTGTCGGAAATAACTTATGGCACGAGTTAAAGGTACAGGCTTCCATCTTCCCAAATATTTGAGACAAAAGGAACTGCAGATATTCAGTTGCAGTTCTGGAACCTGTCTGGTTCCTCAATGATCTTCAGGGTAAGACATGTCCATCTTAACCTGGTCTGGTCTATTTGTGGCTCCTTGCACCACAATGAGGTTGACCTGAATGCTTCTCCCACAGTTATAGGGGAGTGAGAGATCAACAGCGATGTGCCGATGTGGCTATAATGTCCACATCTTGAAAATGAATAAATCAAAGCAAAGTCATGGATTATTAAGGGTTTGGACACGCTTGAGGCAGGAAACATGTTCCTGATGTTGGGGGAGTCCAGAACCAGGGGCCACAGTTTAAGAATAAGGGGTAGGCCATTTAGAACAGAGACGAGGAAAAACCTTTTCACACAGAGAGTTGTGAGGCTGTGGAATTCTCTGCGGTAGAGGCCGGTTCTCTGGATGCTTTCAGGAGAGAGTTAGATAGAGCTCTAAAAGATAGCGGAGTCAGGAGATATGGGGAGAAGGCAGGAATGGGGTACTGATTGTGGATGATCAGCCATGATCACATTGAATGGCGGTGCTGGCTCTAAGGGCAGAATGGCCTACTCCTGCACCTATTGTCTATTGTCTATAGACAGCTCTTTTAGCCATTTATTAGCAATTTCCTGTCTCACCTTCAACCTATGTCCTCTGTTTCTTGCTTTCCCTACCCTGTGAAAAAGACTGCATTCATCCTATCTTTGCCATTGTGGTTTTATACAATTCTATATGATTATCCTTCAACCTCATGATCCTCAGGGAAGAAAGTCCTAGCCTGCCCCACCTTTTTCTGTAGCTCGGGCCCTCAAGTCCCTGGCAACATTCCCGTAAATCTTTTTCCAGCTTAATGCTATCTTTCCTGAAGCACGGTGACCAACATTGAATGCAATATCCAATTGTGACCCCCACCAACATCGTGTACAACTCATCTCCCACCACGGAAGGTCCCTCAGCAACGCCACAACAGTTACTTCATACTGAATCGTACAACCACACATTCAAGGTTTTAGAGACACAGCGTGGAAAAAGACACTTCGGCCTACCGAGTCCACACCGACCAGCAGTCGCCCCCGTACATTAGTTCTAACCTACACACTAGGGACAATTTACAGAAGCCAATTAGCCTACAAACTCGCACGTCTTTGGAATGTAGGAGGAAACCGGAGCAGCCGGAGAAACCACACATGGTCACAGGGAGAATGTACAATCTCCATAGAGACAGCACCCGTAGTCAGGATCGAACTCGGTTCTCTGGCGCTGTAAGGTAGCAACTCTATTGCTGCGCCACTGTGCTGCCCCGTATTAATACAAGAAATTTAGAAGCAAGGAACTGCAGATGCCGGTTTACAAAAAAAAAAGAGTATCTCAGCGGGTCAGGCAGTATCCCTGGAGAACATGGATAAGTGCTGTTTCGGTTCAGGACCCTTCTTCTAAGGTGTTAATACTCTTGAGTTTCAGCCTCAAATGTAAAATGCACGTCCAGAGGTCATAATGAACACTGAGAAAGTTCTCAGCCCTGAACATGTCCCTCCCTCCATTAATTCTCCATCTCGCTGAAAGACTCGCAAAATTATGTACCGAGAATTTTTTATTTTTGTTTTATTTATGTAAGAAGGAAATTGAGCGTTATTTGTCTAAATGGTTTTCAATGATGGCTCTCCTGGGAAATGCTGCAGGGAAGTAAGCAGTCTTGTCAAGATGAGCGTCTGTGCCTGAGTTCTTTCAATGCGTCAGTCTCGTTGTTGATGAGGAATGTTTTGCCGGTGGAGCAGAGGAGGGACAGCAGCTGAAAAATCGTCGGCAAAACATTAATAGGTCGGCAGCCCAGCAGGCGAGGTGGTGAGGTGAGGGGTAAATAAGGAAGCTCTTTGAGCTGTCAGTGCAGGACCTCTGTGGCCGTAAACTGGTTGGCCACCTTCCCCAGGGAGATGAATCAGAACCAGCTCACTCGAGGGTCTTCAATTCCCCGATCATTTATAGTGTTCGGTTCCCCCGCCGACACGCGCTGCCAATTAAAATACATGATCTCACCTTGGCTTAATGAGAATACCTTTCTCTCCTCCTCCTCCTCCCACGGCCTTTCCCCCTCCCAGTCTCCACTTCACAGGGTCTTCCTTGACAAGCCACAAGTGTTGTCTGGGCCGACGGATGCTCCCCGAAGACCACCGGGTTTTCCTTGAACTCGGAGATTCAGGAACAAGGCGGCAACTATCAGCAGGAGGGGACAGGCAGACACAGCGGACAATCTGTAGCTAGCTTCCCTCCGTATTCAACGTTGCGTCTCCGAACTAACATTGTAAATGAACAAAAGAACACCCAGGAGTCCAGGTAGGTGACTGATTTATTATTTTTTGGGGTTTAATATTTGTTGATGTTGTCACGTTCTATGTAAAACAAACAAGCCGAGCAATTCTGGCTTTGGAATTAAAAATAAATATTTTTACAACTGGATTGCAGACTCTTTATTAACGAAAAAGCACAATCTAATTATTATTACTGATCATCAGTGGAATATTCAAATGACTGTAACCAGGAGCAAGCCCAGACGACTTGATCAACAGCAGTAATTGAACCACAGTAAATGAAAACAGCACAGGCCAAGACTAGGCCCTTCGGCCCTTAATGCCCAAGCACTTCATGTTGCCAAGTAACTAGCACTTCCTCCTGCTCTATTTTGTGAATGCACAGAAAACCTTCCAATTCAGGAGCTTCCATTTGTTTACCATTTTATATCATCTTCTGCCTCCCGTTGCTGGAAGGATGCTCCCTAGATGTCCATTGCATGGGCACCCACCATCTCATTATTACTTTTTCCCATTACATTGGGAAAAATGGGAATTTTATGTTTTATTCTCTTGGGCATCATGTGGACAGCAGACGCCTCTGCCTCTTCCAGTGGCAACAAGCTGTGCATCTCAAGAGCCAAAAGTGTTTAATTGTCGTGTGTAGCGGCAACGGAACCATTACATTTTTAATACAGACACAAAGTGCTGGAGCAACTCATTCCTTCACCCATTCCTTCTATCCAGAGATGCGGATAAGAGCCAGTCTTGCTGAGTTAAGGGCCTGTCCCACTGTGTGAGGAAATTCAAGAGCTCTCCCAAGTTTAAAAAAAAAATCAAACTCGTGGTAAGCACGTAGAATGTACGTAGCGGGTGCGTCGGAGCTCGGGACGTCTCTTAGCGGCTCGTAACGCTAACGGCAGGTACTCGGGAAACGCGGTAAGCTCGTGAAGTCTTGTGAAGATTTTTCAACATGTTGGAAAATGTCCACAAGAGCCCCGAGTACCTTCGAGCGGCTATTACCGTAATTCTCCGAGTTCGAATCAGGGGAAACGCGGGAGAACTCTTGAATTAGCTCACACAGTGGGACAGACCCTTTACTCCAGTATTTTGTGTCCATCTTCTATTGCTGGGGTAACTCAACGGGTCAGGCAGCATCTCTGGAGAAAAGGAGTGGGTGATGTTTTTGGGTGGGAACCCTTCTTCAAACTAGAGGTGGGGGGGGGGGGGGGGAACTGGAGGTAAGAAAGGGCCAGCACTGGAGAAAGGGACCAGGTACTTTCAGTCTAAAGAATCATACAGCAGACTTCACCCATGCAGTACAGAAAGAGCCGCCACGTTTCTGGAAGTCCATCAAACTAAAAGTCCATCAAACATTCTTATATTCTGCTGGAACCCCCCCGCCGGGTCCCCCTTTGATCTCAGCGCCCCCTCCCCCAACCAGGTCTGGTTACCCAGTATTACTGATTACTAATATTTTTTTAGATATACAGTTCGGAAACAGGCCCTTCGGCCCACCAAGTCCACACTGACCAGCGATCCCCGCACATTAACACTACCCTACACACACTGGGGACAGTGTTACATTTGTACCAAGCCAATTAACCTACAAACCTGTACGTCTTTGGAGTGTGGGAGGAAACCAAGGCAGGTCACGGGGAGAACGTACAAACTCCATGCAGACAGCACCCGTAGTCAGGATCGAACCCGCGTCTCTCGTGCTCTACCACTACGCCACCGCGCCACTGCTAAATGTATCGTTTTACTGATTATTTATTTGTGAGTTATTGCGTTAATAGGCATGTCAAACTGCAGCAAGTAAGAACTCCACTGACACGTTGCTGGCACATATGACAATTAAACACTCTTGACTTGACCTTGACCCAGAAAGATCTGGTGTGTAGCAATGATGTGGTGGTTTTGTGATCAGTGGTGTTGCGGAGAGGCAGTGGTAGCTTGCACTAAACCTTATTGAAACAAAATTATACCATTTTCCAGCAGAGTGGCACAGCTGGTGGAGTCACCGCCTCACAGCGCCAGAACCCGGATTCCATTCCGACCTTGTCTGTGTGGAGTTTGCATGTTCTCCCTGTGACCACGTGGGTTTCCGCCAGGTGCTCCGGTTTCCTTACACATCCCAAAGACGTGCGTATTTGTAGATTACGTGGCCTCTGTAAATTGCCCCTAGTTGGTCGGGAGTGGCTGAGAAAGTGACACAACAAAGAACGAGTGCGAATGTGTGATCGATGGTTGGCGTAGCCCGCCGATTGTCTCCATCATTTTGTGTCTATCTTCAGTGTGTACCAGCATCTGCACTTCCTTCCTACGCATTTCGACTGGTTTAGTTTATTGTCACGTGTACCGAGGTACAGTGAAGAGTTTTAGTTGCGTGCTAACCAGTCAGCAGGGTCTGAGGAAAGGTTTTGGCCCGAAACGTTGCCTATTTCCTTCGCTCCACAGATGCTGCCGCACCTGCCGAGTTTCTCCAGCACTTTTGTCTACCCGCAGAAAGACAATATGTGGTTACAGTCGATCCATTTACAGTGTATAGACACATGATAAGGGAATAACGCTTAGTGCAAGGTAAAGCCAGCAATGTCCGATCAAGGGTAGTCCGAGGGTCGCCAAAGAGGTCGATTGTAGTTTAACACTGCTCTGGTTTTGTTAGGATGATTCAGTTGCCAGATAACAGCGGATAACAGATGGGATCAATCCCTGACACAGGAAAACAGCAGGAGATCTCAACAACGCAACGCTGGGTTTTTGCTTGTATGTGAATCAGAACTCTCCCTGCAATTACCTGTCATTCTCCTTCCTGCTGGTTAACACTGGTTACTAAGTTATTAGCCTTCCTTCACCAGAGGCCAGACTTCATTAAAAACTCATTTCATTCCATTTGAGCGTTGAATTTTGTGAGGCCAGAAGGTTAAGCTTTATTTTTGCATGCCAATTTGCGAGGATTCACACATATTTTAGAAATTAAACATCTCAGTAGTTTGCTTTATCAGAAGCCCTGGTTTGTTTGGCTGCCCTGTGGCGTGGATGGGCAGGTTGGGCCAAAGTGCCTGTTTCCACGCTGCGTGGCTCTATGGCCTGTTCTTTGTGCCCCTCCGAGCTTATGGGATGGGCACGTGTCCCTTTGACCTGCCTCAGTACATGTTGAGGGCAGGTGGTGGTTGGCAGCCCAAGGAAAAGATGACCTACTGCCATGGAAGGAAACTGGAGCACCCGCAGAGATAGGAGGAAAACGTGCAAAATTCGCACAGGCAGCACCCGAGGTCAGGATCGAACCCAGGTCTCTGGGCCTGCGAGGCAGTAACTCCACTGGCCGTGATGCTGTGCTATCCACGAAGAACAAAGTGTTCTTGTGAGCATTTCTGCAGAAAATGCTGGAAATACCCAATGGGTCAGGCAGCAACTGTGAAGAGAGACACACGGCTGTGACCTTTTGTTGAAAATGAACACACTTAGAAAATAGGCATGTTGGAATTGGCCTACATAGCATGCAGAAGAGTCTTTAGACCAGACCTACAGCATAGAAACAGGCCCTTCGGCCCACCGAGTCGGCTCTGACCAGCGATCACCCCAGCAGTACACTAGCACGATCCGATACACTAGGGACAATTTACAATTTAGAGAAGTGTGGGAGGAAACCGGAGCACCCGCTGAAAACCCACGTGGTCACAGGGAGAACGAGCAAACTCCATACAGAGAGCACCCATTGTCAGGATCGAACCTGGGTCTCTGGCGCTGCAAGGCAGCCACGCTACCGATGTGCCCCTGCGTCGGCCCTTGCTTTGGTGATTCCAGCATCTGCAGTGTTTTTAGATTTTCACCAGGGAGGAAGGGGTTAACGGAACACTAACGGCTCTTTCATGGACTGAGGGGTATTGGGATTATGTTAATCTAAAGCACCAGTAGCTTTTAAAGATTTTCTGTTTGTTTATTTTCTCTATTACACAGACATTAATTAACCAACAGCGCATTTAGCCCTGAATCGGGTGGAAATGCACACGGCTTGTAAATAGGAATAAATAATCACCCTATCAACACAGCTCTGCCTTTGCAAAGAGGTTCTTCCAGGTTCCCAAGGCTAAACATCTAGCTCAACAGCACAACCTAGTTTGAAAGTCTGAAACGAAACAGACTGAGAAACGGGAAAATCCTCAACAAAGACATTTAACAATCGCATTTCTTTCTGAATCCTCTGTTCAGTTTAAAAGCTCAGGATAGAACGTGGCAGGTTCGACATGTTTCAGATGCCGATTTCGCTCTGCGTTGCCATTCAAGAGACAGCGTTCGGTGACTGAGTGACAATACGGTGTGTAGAAAGGAACTGCAGATGCTGGTGTATACTGATGATAGACGCGATGTGCTGGAGTAACTAAAGTCTGCAGAAGGGCCCCAGCACAAAACGTCACCCGTCCTTTTTCTCCCTTTTCTGAGCGGCAACGGTGGCGCAGGGGTAGAGCTGCTGCCTTACAGCGCCAGAGACCCGGGTTCGATCCCGACTACACGTGCTGCCTGTGAGGAGTTTGTATGTTCTCCCCGTGATCATGTGGGTTTTCTCCGACATTTGCGGTTTCCTCCCACACTCCAAAGTAGTATAGATGCCGGATAATTGGCTTGGTAGAAAACAAACATTTATATTGTAGAACTGGACACTGGACAATCCGTCCCAGCCTCTTTAGGTTAAAGGGCCTGTCCCACTTACGCGACTTTTTTGGCGACTGCCGGCACCCGTCATAGGTCGCCGGAAATGTCAACGTGTTGAAAATCCAGCGGCGGCCAGAAAGAGGCTACGACTCTTTGGGTAACTAGGAGACCACACAGGCGACACCCTGGTGACATGTCGCGGGGTGAAGCCTGTGTGGTCGTGAGTAGTCGCCCAAAGAGTCGCACCTTGTTCTGGATTTTCAACACGTTGAAAATTTTCGGCAACCTGTAACGACCTATGACGGGTGCCGGCAGTCGCCGAAAAAGTCACGCAAGTGGGACAGGCCCTTAAGATTAGAGTGGATTAGAGTCTTGTGTTGGACGTCCTCTGTTCAACCCCTCCCATCGTGAGATAAGAAGGAGGCTCCTGCCTTGACCTCAGCTTTTTGTGATCCTCTTTAGATAGATCCAGCATGCACCGTTAGAATTAACCGGGACAATATCTGTGAGTCTAGAGTATGAACAGGGAGCAACTGCTCACCACCCCTCTTCTCAAATAGGTCGCCATGTTGCCGACCGTTAGACTCTTATCCCTCTCTAAACTGGGGAGCAGCCTAGTTTGTCGTCAGAACTGAAAGTATTGTGCATGTTGTGCCAGCTCTAGGTTCAACTACTTTAACATGTTCCTCCGTCAACCTCCTCCGCTGTATGTATCCCACCCCATACTAACTCCCTCCACCGCTGAACCCATTCATCTGCCTGGACCCTCATTCCCAATGCAGAATCAATATCCTTGCCTCTCGCAGTTTAGTTTAGAGATACAGCGCGGAAACAGGTCCTTCGGCCCACCGGGTCCGCACCGACCAGCGACCCCTGCACATTAACACCACCCTACACACACCGGGGACAATTTACATTCACACCAAGCCAGACACCAAGCTACAAACCTGGCAAACCTGCCTCTGGAGCGTGGGAGGAAACCGAAAATCTGGGAGAAAACCCACGCAGGTCACGGGGAGAACGTAAAAACTCCGTAGAGACAAGCACCCGTGGTCCGGATCGAAACCGGGCGTCTGGCGCTGTAAGGCGGCAACTCTACCTCTGTGCCACCCGTGCCACTCCTCATGGAGTTAATGGAAGAAGTGAAAAGAGGGATACGCATTCCCTGCAGGGAATGGAGCGATGTGGATCACGTGCGGGCAGAGGAGATTGGTTTAACTCCTCGTCACGTTCATCACGGACACTGCAGGCCGCAGGGTCTGTTCCTGCTCTGTGCCGTTTCCACATTTGGCGTACGCTGATCTTAACCCACTCTTTCTCAGTCAGCTCTTGCTCGAAAACTCTTCGCCACCTCCGTCGTAGAACATAGAAAAGTATAAAAAGCCTTGGGTTTTTCCAACTGGCCAACCACATTTCACAGTCCTTTTGTCCCTTTTAATTGCCTGTTTGAGTTCAGTCTGAAGAAGGGTCTCGACCCGAAACATCACCCATTCCTTCTCTCCAGAGATGCAGCCAGTCCCGCTGAGTTACTCCAGGATTTTGTGTCGATCTTCCGTTTAAACCAGCATCTGCAGTTCCTTCCTACACATGAGTTCTTGTCTACTTGTTTTATATTCCTCAAAGGCCCTGGCTGATTGTGTTTATTGTGTTCTTTTTATTGTTATCTGTTTATCTGTGTGTTATTGTGCTTGTGGGTCTGTTAATCTGTAGCAAGTAGAAATTTCGTCGTTCCGTTGCCTGCACATATGACAATTAAACACTCTGACTCTCCTTCGAATCCCTTCTGCCAAGCTGAGCAATGCCAAAACCACTCCCTGTGCCACTCACTTCATTTGGATCTAGTCAGCTCTTGCATTGATCAATGTGAGATCCTGTTTATAAGACTATACGCCCGTTAACACATAGGAGCAGAATTAGTCCATTCGGCCCATCGAGTCTGCTCCGTCATTCGATCGGGGCTGATCTATTTTTCTCTCTCAACCCCATTCTCCTGCCTTCTCCCTTTCGCACCCCTACTAATCAAGAACTTATCGATCTCTGCTTTAAAAATACCCAATGAGTTGGCCTTCACTGCTGTCTGTGGCCACAGATTCACACCACCCTCTAGCCAAAGAATTTTCTCCTTATCTCCGAAGATAGATACAAAGCGCAGGAGTGCAAAGTGCTGCAGTAACTCAGCGGGACAGGCAGCATCTCTGGAGAGAAGGAATGGGTGTCATTTTTCGGTTTGAGACCCTCCTGAGTCTCTCCAGCATTTTGTGTCTCCCTTCGGCATAGGCCAGCATCTGCTGTTCCTCGCTACACATTTTGTCTCCTCCTCGTCTCCATTCTAAAGGTTCTTCCTGTGACTCTGGCACTGCACCCCTGGTCCTGGAATCTCCCACTACTGGGAACATCCTCTCCACCATCCACTCTATCGATAACCACAAACTGCTTGCAGTCTGATTTTAGAAGGGAAAGGCAGGGAGATAAATTCCAGGAATAGATGAGCTTCAGCATCTTGCCTTTTCGGCAATCTCAATTGCACCTCTCTCCCCCCAGCCCGGCTCAGACTCACTCCAGTTCCTCTTAGGTACTGATTTTGGATGATCATAAGCCATGATCATATTGAATGGCGGTGCTGGCTCGAAGGGCCGACTGGCCTACTCCTGCACCTATTTTCTATGTTTCCATGTTTCTCTCCAGGATTCCGCGGGAGCTGGGAAGGCGTGGGGAGGGAGGGAGCTGGGAATGGGAGTGAAGAGGAAGGGGGCCTTTTCGAAGGGAGACTGATTTGAAGAGGCCTTTGGAGTCACCTCCTTTATGCCAAAGGGCGCCCCCCCCTGCTTTTTGTTTTGTAATGGGAGAAGGTGAACGGCTAAGGTGAGCTCATTAGAGGGTTTTGTTGTGTGGATCGACCGGGCTCTACAGCGGGGGCCTCGATATGATGTAAGGGAGCTTTTAGGTCTATTAGGAATTGCCTGGCCGAGCCTGGCAGCCAAATGATGATGATGAAATTAAAATTCAGTCCCAGCAGAAGGCTAGAGTGATACAGCTTGCACTGCTCTGCATCGATCTGTTCCAGCATTTGACTTTCAACCATGACAAAACTGTGGGTAAATTAATTGTTCTTCAGGATATTAGGCATCAGACTCCATTAATCCTCTTTGGAGCACGATACACCATGAATACTAATCAGCACTAAAACCTGCTGGCTCCTTTCTCTTTCTCCTTTCAATGTACACCAAGCTCCAGTGTTTGGTCTATTTTTCTAGGAGGAATTTTAAGGAGAAACAAGATATTATAAAGCGACCCTCTCCAGGCTGTGAGCTACTTACAACGTTGAGGTTGTGTTTATTTTGTTCTGAAACCCTCCTCTTTCCAGTGCTGGGAATTAGAATTTATTTCTGATGAGAGAGAGAGGGAGAGAGAGATAGATTGCAGAACAATACGCAGCCTGGAAGTGGTGCAAACATTAACGATCTGGCACCAGCGGTTCAGACCCATTCAGTCCCCCACCCACAACCGTCTGACCCGGGATCAGGGTTGTGGGTGGGGGACTGAATGGGTGCCCCTCAGGTGCCCCCAGGTGTGGGTGGGAGACAGGACATGTGTTCTCCAGGTGTGGGCACAGGTGTGTGTGGGAGATAGGACAGGTGCTCCCCAGGTGTGGGCACAGGGGTAGGTGGGAGATAGGACAGGTGCTCCCCAGGTGTGGGTGGGAGGCAGGACAGGTGCACTCTAGGTGTAGCCACAGTTGTGGGTGGGAGGCAGGGCAGGTGTTCTCCAGGTGTGGGCACAGGTGTGTGTGGGAGATAGGACAGGTGCTCCCCAGGTGTGGGTGGGAGGCAGGCCAGGTGTGCTCTAGGTGTAGCCACAGGTGTGGGTGGGAGGCAGGACAGGTGTTCTCCAGGTGTGGGCACAGGTGTGTGTGGGAGATAGGACAGGTGCTCCCCCAGGTGTGGGTGGGAGGCAGGCCAGGTGTGCTTTAGGTGTAGCCACAGGTGTGGGTGGGAGGCAGGACAGGTGTTCTCCAGGTGTGGGCACAGGTGTGTGTGGGAGATAGGACAGGTGCTCCCCAGGTGTGGGTGGGAGGCAGGACAGGTGCACTCTAGGTGTAGCCACAGTTGTGGGTGGGAGGCAGGGCAGGTGTTCTCCAGGTGTGGGCACAGGTGTGTGTGGGAGATAGGACAGGTGCTCCCCAGGTGTGGGTGGGAGGCAGGCCAGGTGTGCTCTAGGTGTAGCCACAGGTGTGGGTGGGAGGCAGGACAGGTGCGCTCCAGGTGTGGGTGCAGTGATGGGACCGTACCTGGTGCCGGGAGCAGCATCATGGGTGGCATGACCCTGTGATGACCTCCCCCTTCCCCACCTCGACCCCAGCGGGACTGCGCCACAGTGCGTTGCCACACTCACCAGCTCCTCCTCAGCTGCGGTGATGCAGTGACATGTTCCGACCTGAAACATCACCTATCCGTTTCCTCCAGTTGCTGCCTGACCCGCTGAGTTACTCCAGCATTTTGGGTCCATCTTCAGCATAAACCAGCATCTGCAGTTCCTTCCTACACACCCTACACACACCTTATGGCCACACAATGTGAATGAAGCCAGAGTCAAGAGGCAGGGGTCTTTAAAACCCCCTGTAATAAACGGACTCAACACATTTCAATTGGCCAAGTATCAAGTTGCCACTGCAATCTCACCTCCCTCTCATAGTATCACATCCCGGGTGTCAGAGGCTATGGGGAGAAGGCAGGAGAATGGGGTTAGGAGGGAGAGATAGAGCAGCTATGATTGAATGGCAGAGTTGACTTGATGGGTCGAATGGCCTAATTGTGCTCCTATCGCGTGACCTTATGATCTTATGAGACAGCTGTGGACTCTCTCGCCAGCACCCGAACAAGGATTGCCAAAGAAAATGGCCTTCAATTTCCAGTTGGGCAGTGGCTTAGGTTTATTTTTCCTGTCCAGGTAACATTTTAAGCGCAAGAATACCAGATGATTAGGTTTAGGTTTATTATTGTCACGTGAACCAAGGTACAGTGCACAGGTGAGTGGTAGAATCTGGGGGGAAATAGATTAAAAAATAGAGAGAATGGGGTGGGATTGGTGTAGATAGGTGGGTGATGATCATAAGGTCATTAGTAATAGGAGCAGAATTAGGCCATTCAGCCCATCTAGTATACTCCGCCTTTCATTCATGGCTGATCCACCTCTCCCTGCTAACCCCATTCTCCTGCCTTCTCCCCATAACACTTGAGACCCGTACAAATCAAGCATCTATCGATCTCCGCCTTAAAAATATCCATTGATCAGTGTTGACTCGGTGGGCCACATGGCCTGTTTCCTTAAAAAAAAAAGGCACAAAGTGCTGGGGTATCTCAGCGGGTCAGGCAGCATCTCAGGAGAACATGGATAGGTGACATTTTGGGTCGGGACCCTTCTTCAGACATTCAGGCCTGTGTCTCCGTATAAATCTATACCAAGGGGCAACATGTAAGAAGCTGGTTCACTAAAGACTGGGAAAGGACATGAAAGTGCTGGGGTCAAGTGCAAACCTGCCATTGTTTTCAAAGCAATAGCAAGATGTCCCAAAGACGTAATTTAAATGAATCTGGAACACGCTTTCAGTTAACAAAGAAGCCAGCCTGTTCATGAGCCATTACGTTGTAATCAGCAGAATCACTACATAACCACGGTCAATTCCCGGCCCATTAATTAGCTAATTGTAACTTCACCAATTAAGACTCGCCGTTGTGGACAGTTATTAATAGTGTCTATTAAAGCTTCCTCCTCCTGATGTGTGGAGCGATCCTGTCAGCTTTCCACACATTCCCTGGCATAAAGCGTTTGATACAAGTGCGCGGGTGTAGGTGAGGGGCGGCACGGTGGCGCAGCGGCAGAGTTGCTGCCTCACAGCGCCAGAGACCCGGGTTCCATCCTGCCCACCGGTGCTGTCCGTACGGGGTTTGTACATTCTCATCTGTGACATGTGGGTTTCCACTGGGTGCTCCCGCTCCCTCCCACACTACAAAGAGGAACAAGTTTGTAGGTTAATTGACTTCAGTAAATTGGAAACATTGAGATTGCCCCTGCAGGCTGAGAAAGAGGGATAACATAGGACCAGTGTGAATGGGTGATCTTCCCCTTTGCTCCACCTATTGTACTAGAAGTTGACTCGATTGCAAGCGTTATCTGATCTGATTCGCTATTATGCACATCAAAGCTGTTCATTGTAGCTCGGTAGATGTGAAAATAATAAATCTAAACCTATAGAACATTTTTTGGAGAGAGAATAGCGGTAGGACAGGTTTAGAGGGATATGGGCCAAACGCAGGCGGGTGGGACTAGTGAAGATGGGACACGTTGGCCGGAGTGGGCCAGTTGGGCTGAAGTGCCTCTTTCCACGCTGTATGACCAGGACTATATAATCACAATCACAATAATACTTTATTAGCCAAGTATGTTTTGCAACATACGAGGAATTTCATTGGCCAAGTCAGTCATACAAATAAAAAGCAACGGAACACACAAAACACATTTTAACATAAACATCCACCACAGTGACTCCTCCACATTCCTCACTGTGATGGAAGGTGAAAAGAAGTTCAATCTCTTCGCTTGGCTCTCCCACGGTCGGGGGCCTCGAGCCCTCAGTTGACGGGACGATCTTGACTCCTGTAGCCGGCTGTGGGCCCTCCGCATCGGGTCGATCAGATCCCGTGCCGTGGCTTGTCGAACCTTCTGCGACGTTGGAGCTCCCGACATCCACGGCCTCTCCCGAGACTGCGAGCTCTCGGTATAAAGTCCGCAGGTCGCAGTTGGAACAATCGCAGGCAAGGGATCGACTCCAATGTTAAGCTCACGCCCCACGGTGGGGCCCACGGTCAGTCCGAGGAGGCCTCCAGCTCCATCGATGGTAGGCCGCAGAATGACCGGAGTATGCGATCCGAAAATTAATCGCATCTCCGGCAGGTAAGAAACTGAAAAACAAATTATGTTGTTTTTCTGACCTGACCCCCACCCCCTCCCCCCACATAAATCAAACTGGAGAACATTTACAAAGACTTTTAACATACACTAAAAATAAAAAAAAGAAGAAAAAACAGACGGACTGTTGGCGGGGGTGCCAATTATACGGCGCCCCTGGTGGTAGGGCCTCCACTTTGTTGGATCCAGCTGAGTGCGTGGTGAGAGGGTTGGCCTTTGCCAATGTGGAACTGCTGACTACGCCACTGATCTCTTCAATGTACAACATTCTTCCCCAGAGGAGTGAAGAGGTAAAGGAATCCAGGTGTGACCCAGCACATATTAAACCAGGATGCCAGGCTTGAAGGGCTGCTCTCTCCCCAGGTATCGTGTGTGTGCCTGGGCACCCATCCATCTTCACACGGCTGGATGAAGCAGGCAAGAAGACATCAGAGTTCCTGGTCCTGACGTTCCCGTGCTGTGGTGTTGGAGGGGGACTCACTCTGCCGGCGTGGGTGAGACCACACTAGCCGAGTCCCGGACATAGAGCGAATCAGTCACAGGGAACCGCAGTTGCAGAAAACGCAAAGTACTGGAGGAACTCAGCATCAGGGTCAGGCAGCATCTCTGGAGGACAAGGGCAGGGGAAGTTTTGGGTTATGAATTGATAGATGGGTGAGGAGTCCTATAATGCCGGGAGAGAGAAGACTGGTTGTTCAACGCTGTTTGCACCTTTCAGTCAAACCCTTCATATCCTGTTAATTCAGTGTTCTCCCTCTCTTTCTCTCACCCTATCTCTCTCTTTTTCTCTCTCTTCCTCTCCCCTCTTTCTCCTGCCCTCTCTCTCTCCCTCTCCTTCCCCTCTCTCTCTCTCTCCCTCTCTCCCCCTCACTCCTTCTCTCTGTCTGTCCATCTCCCTCTCCCTCCCACTCTCTGTCCCTCTCTCTTTATCATTCTCCCCCTCTATCCTTCTTTCTATCCTCTCCATTGCTCCCTCTCTATCTCTCTATCTCTCTTTCCCTCCATGTTTATCGCTCTCTCTCCCCTTACTGTCTCTTTCTCTCCCTCTTTCTTGCAATTTCTGCCAGTCTTTCTCTCGCTCTCTTTCTCTCTCTCTCTCTCGCTCATCCACCCCCCCCCCCCCCTCCCTCCCCCTCTCTTCCTGTCCATCCCGCGCCCCCATTCACTAGTGGGGCTCTCAGTTGCTGCTTCAATGCTACTAGCCGAGGCTAAGTGGAGTGAAGCATTATTCAGAAGGTCAGCCCTCTTCATCAAGTAGCTGGTCTTGACCTTTTGCGATGCAATTTATGCGACGAATCAGCCAGCCAGTAACGCAGCCTCATCCAATTCTGGCCGAGGTGAAAATGAGCAGTGGATGGAAGTAGGCAGGAACAGTCTGATGGATTTCAGATGAGCTCATCCTTCTTGAATGGCTGGCTGGTACACCTCCCCCCTCCCCTGTCACCTGCCCTCCCCCCAACCCTTCACTGCCCAAATCGTCCCTCCATCCTCTCACCCCCGCCCGTCACCAGCCCTCACCCCCCCCATCCGCCCCCAACCCTTCACTGCCCGAACCCTCACCCCCCCCCAACACACTCCCACCCCCTCCCCGTCACCTGCCCTCACCCCGTCACCCCTTCACCCATCACCTGCCCTCAGCCCCCACACCTCCCACCCCCTCCCCATCACCTGCCCCAACCTCCTAGCCCTGAACTGCTCAAATTCTTCCCTCTGTACCCCCACCCCCTCATGCATCACCTGCCCCCACCCCCCACACACCCCCTCCCCCGGCCCTTCAATGCCCATCTCCTTCCCGCAGCAGACAAGACAGCACCAAACTCGATCAGCCTGGCAGTTCAACCTCTCGCTGCCTTTCTCCCATTTAATTTCCCAGATAGCGAGAGCAAAGCAGTTAATTCCTCTCTGCTCTGTAGCTGTAGCCATACCTCAGTATTAAACTGACACAGGAAAGAATCCCTGCATTAAACGCTCAGGGAGAAATAATATTTTCAATAAAGGCCATGGGTTTTTTTTCCTACCCAGAAAGACATCTCAGGCTGGATTACCCCAGCAGCAGACATGATAACGTGAGACCTATGGGGTTAAATAATGAATGTCACATTCAGCTGTTCACCGTGACAGTAGCACTGGGATCGTATCCACCAGAGTTTTACTCTAAGCCCCCAGTCTGTGTGATGGGGCTGAGGACGTAAAGCTTCCCACTGGCTGTACACAGCTCATCTGATCAATTGGAAACATAACCGGATCAAAATAAAATCTGTTCTGATTTCTTGCAGCACATGTTATAAGGTGCCATTTCACCACACGGAATCCCGGTCTTTAAGCCGGTTCTTTTCGTACAAAGGAGGCACCACTGAAATCCTTGAGATGGCTCTGCTTCAAGAGCACCAGCACTGCATTCATAGTGTCACACAGCACGGAAACAGGCCCTTTGGCCCAACTTGCCCATGCCGACCAGCGTGCCCCATCTACGTTAGTCCAACCTGCCCACGTTTAGCCCATATCCTTCTTAACCCTTCCTACCCACGTACCCATCTAATGGTTCTTTATTGTCACGTATGCACTGCGTAAATATTTGAATCATTTGAACTTTTTTAGTGTTTATGATGCTACCTGTGAGAATTATGTTTTCAAACCTGCTAAGCTGCTGCAAGTAAGAATTTCACTGTTCCACTTTTCAGTACGTATGACAATTAAACACTCTTGACTCTTTTGGTTTATTCTCGGGATATAGAATCAACTGGAAGAAGAGTGAGATTATGCCAATAATGGAATCTAATTTATATATATTGCAACAATCACCTTTTAAAATAGTGAATGAAAAATTTAAATACTTAGGAATCTATGTGACCAAGAAATATACTTCTTTATTTAAATCAAATTTCGTGCCTTTACTTAATAAATTGCATAAGAATATTCAATATTGGAAAACGCTTCCTATTTCAATGCTCGGTAAAATTAATGCAATTAAAATGATTTTCCTTCCTCAACTTCTATACATCTTCCAATCAATTCCAATATACCTCCCTAAAAATGTCTTTTAAAAAAATGACTCTATTGTAACAAGTTTTATTTGGAATTATAAGAATCACAGAATAAGTAAAAAACACTTATGTAAATCTAAGACGAATGGAGGATTAGTCTTACCAAATTTCTTATTTTATTTCTGGGCAGTCAATGTCAAAAACTTAAATTTCTGGTTGGAAGATATGGATCAACAACCAGACTGGTTAAAGATGGAAAAGGAGGATTGTCTGCCATTTGAAATTGGCCCAATTTTCCTATCCCCTACAAAAATTGAATAAAACGATCTATAGTGAAAATCTAATTATACATAGCGTTATTCGAATTTGGAAACAAATAAAAAAGATATTAAAATTGGATAATTTATCACTTTCGCTCCCTATTGCAAATAACCATTTAAGCCTTCGGTATTGGATAAAGGCTTTACACAATGGAAAAACTATGGAATTTAAAAGATGGGACATCTTTATAGAAAAGATGTGTTCCTTTCATTTCTGGAGGTACAACAGAATTATGGATTACATTCAAATAATTTTTTTAGATATTTACAATTGAAAGATTATGTTAAATCACATACACAAGAATACAGAACTAGAGAGCCAGAGATTTTACTTCGGAGTCACGTGAGTGACATCGTGAAGAACCCGCCAGCACGCTTGCGCAGCATATCGTCGCGCGCATTTGCAGCGGCAGCTGGGGGGGGGAGTGCGCTCTCCCCACCGGCCTCCTTCACAAGACCGGCAGGTGAGTATTACCTTCCTTTACAGCATGGACAAGGGCCGCAGGACGACGCTGTTGGGGAGCTGAGTTGTGCTGCGGCCAGCCGACGGCCCTGTCCCCGGAGCTGCTCGGAACGCCGGCAGCTTCAGGAATGCGGAAGTCGGGCACGGAGCTGAGCTGTGGCCAGCCGACGGCCCTTGTCCCCGGAGCTGCACGGAACGCCGGCAGCTTCAACACATGTGGAAGTCGGGGAGCGGAGCTGAGCTGCGGCCAGCCGACGGCCCTTGTCCCCGGAGCTGCACGGAACGCCGGCAGCTTTATCGCAACGGTGGGGGCTGGAATGCAGAGTCGGGCGCTCCCGCTAATACAGGGGCCGACTCACCCGAATGGATTACCACTATGGAGCTGCAAGCAACAGGTCCAGACTCCGAGCCCCCCGTCCCCCAAGAGAATAAGGGGGGGATACAGGTACGTGGCAAGGGGTCTTGTTTTTCTTTTACAGGCAACCTCTCCCCGAGCTCCAGTAGACCCGAGGGGGCTGGGCCGGGGACAGCCGCACGACAGGGGAAGCCCTGCAAAGTGCATTGCGTACCGCAGCCAGGGATATCTGCCATCGTGCAGCCCGGGCATAACACTGCTGCGTCGTGTAGGCCTGCTGGAGCAGATACCGCCGACAACACACCCCGTCAGGCTGCGGTCAAGGGCGGAGGTGGCAGCAGGAAGCGGTCGGTCAGCTCAGCGCTGCGAGCGCCGACCATGCGCCTCCACGCCAGTAAGTGTAAGTGTGGAGGTAAGCCTGCACGGACTCCGGGGAGCCAGGTTCCGGGGCCGGCGCCGAGTCAACTCACCTGCCTTCTTATCTGCCAGGTGGGCCGCCACAGTCTGGGAGAAGACAGACTAGCGGAGAGTCCGTGCGGGAGTCGTATGACCCTACTTGGGCTGTAGGTCACGACGACCTGCCATTGGACCATAGACCCTAAGCGGGTGAGGTCCGATGATGGAAGCCCCAGTGAATTCGCAGGGCCTGGGGAAGTCGGCTTGTCCGCTGCATATAGCAGGGACGGTCGCATTGGAGCGGTTGGAGCTCTTAAATGGTCCAACATCTCCAGCGGGACCAAGAACGAGAAGAACGGCATCCACTAGCCGTGCAAGGACTCCGCTCAGCTCCTCATCGTCTCCAGCCAGAAGCATTAATGATTGCCCAGCTGCTGAGTTTGACGACGACCAGGGACAGCCAGTGACCGCTGAACCAGAGCATGAGGAGGATGCTGGATGTGGTGAGTGAAGTTTGCCGTTTCTACCCAGACAGGTGAACCCTGCACCACGAATTGGCGGGCACCATTGATTGCCTACGTATGCACCAACTCTGGAGGCAGATTCTCAATAATACCTTGGAGAAAGGTTCTCCACGGCATAACGGCGTTTTGCAAAACCCTGATCGGAGATAATGTGTCCAGTAAATAGCATGATGCGCTAGCACTCCTATGCAACGCCCAGTATGAGATATATTGCCTGCGTAAGAGCTCCATATAGCCCACACTAAACCCCAAATTCGCGGGGTTGTGCCGACCATTACCGCTCCACCGCCGCATCAGTTGCTTGGAGACCTGTACAAACAGGTGAAGGGACTGGACAAAGGAGGCCAAAACAGTGGGCCTCATGAAACTCCATCGGTCAGAGTTCACCCATATCACCGGCAACAGCCTAATACAACCAGTGAACCAAGGCTGCCGGATAGGGCACAAAGATTCTACCGACCTCCATAACGTCCACCCCGAAGCACCGTATGTATGGAACCGCCGTTCACTATGGAGGTAAGGGGGTTCTGGCTCCTCTCACGCCGTAGTATCCCTCCTGTACGAATAGTGGCCGATTGCGGGCGGCCTTGGACATAGGGAAAACTGTAACCACAGATGAGTTTATTTTACAAAGTGTTCAAGGTTATATAATTCGTGGGAGGTATAGATTCCCATACCCAGCATTCGCCTCGTAGGAATTTACTCTATCCCGAAAAGAGGTGGAGGCAGGGCATGCTGAAATTATATGGCGAGCAGGGAAAAGTGGTAATTGCATAAACCAAGCATGGACATATTGAGTTATAATCGATTTAGCTGAGTTGAACACTTTTGTACAATATACCCATGTCAAAATGGATGCTTTTGGAACAGCTAGGTGGATGCTTTACTCAGGATACTTTATGGCATGTATCAGTTTGAAAGAAGCATGCTATACGGTGCCCATCGCTGAGGCTCACAGGGAATTCTGAAGTTGTCTGGAAGGGTGCATTGCCTAATGGAACCATCACAGCTTAGGCTGTTTACCAAGTTGGTATTTACCTGTATTGGCTCTTCTCCGACAACAAGATTATAGTGATGGCATGTTGGATGAAATCCTTATAATGGGGCAGACCCTCCAATTGGCAATTCAAGGAGTGGCTGCAACCAAGGCTCTGCTTGAGAAACTGGGATTGTAATCCATCCAGACAAATCAAAACTGCACCCAATACGGGTTATGGATTTGGTGTTCACCTTTAGACACTAATTTAATGAAGTTTATCATCCCCACTAATAAAGCTACTGCTATATCAGAAGAGTGCCACAATCTTGCTTGCGCCAGGGTATCGACCATGTGGCAAACAGCGAAAGTTATTGGTATTGGTAACTCTAAATTGGTAACTACATTCCCAGCTGCACGATTCGGACCGCTACACTACCGAAATTCACAAAGGTCACAAATCACAGCATTTAAAAAACAAATGCTGGCTGCTTTGATCGGCCACTTTGGTTACCACCGGAAGCTAGAAACAAGCTATAATGGTGGGTAGATAATATTAAAGAATGTCATTGACCTATTATATGGAGCAACCCTGATGTTGTGCTACTAACTGACGCAAGTGCACCAGGCTGGGGAGCAACTGGTACGATGTCCAGTTGTGGTGGCAGATGGAACTCTCATGAGTCTACATTCCTGGAGTCACATGGGATAAACTATATAGAAATGCTGGGGGTGTTTCATGGACTGCGGGCTTCTGTACTAATTCATGGGATTACATGTCCACTTTCGAATGGATAATGCTACAATAATGGTTTACATCAATCATATGGGTAGTATTAGGTCGCTAGTTTGCAATGAATTGGCTAATACAATTTGGCACTGGTGCATTGAAAGAAATATTTGGATTACTGCGACCCTATTTGCCTGGGAAACTTAATTCAGTGGCGGACACCAGGTCACGTGTCTTCAATGACAACATTGAGTGGATGTTGAACCCCCAGATTTTGGAGATATTATAGCTCAAATTGGGGACACCAGATATTGACCTATTTGCGTCCAGGCTGAACCATTGAATACCAACGTATGTGTTGTGGGAACCAGACCCTGGGGTAATAGCATTGGATGCATTTTTATCCATTGGGGGAAATGGGTTGCTACGCGTTTCCCCCATGCTGCCTCACCAGTCGGGTATTGCAGAAAATTAAACTAGACTCTGCAACTGACATATTGATCATTCCCGACTAGCCTACACAACCATGGTACCCGATGGTTGTAGAAATGTACAACAACCATGGATGGCGATTGGGAAACATCCCAAATTGATTACTCACTCCATTACAGGGGAGTCAGTCATCCTTGCCATGGTCATTAAACTTGTTGGCTTGCAGGTTCTGAAAAGACCACTCAACCGGGCAGGCATCTCGTCAAGAGCCATGAACCTTATTGCAGCATCGTGTCGGGAATCCACCCGCAAACAATATCTCACTCAAATCAGAAAGTGGGAGGTTTCTGTGCCCGGAACAACAAGTCCTCCAACTCGGCAACAATACTGGATATGTTGGAGTTTCTAGCAGGCCTCCATTTTGATGCAGGCCTCAGCTACAGTGCCATCAACAGCGACAGGAGTACGCTGTATTCATACCTGGATATAAGTATCAGCTCCCACCACCTGGTGTCTAAACTAATGAGGGGAGTATTCAATACCAATCCCTCCACGACCCAGATATACAGTAACGTGGGAAGTGGGGATCATGCTGACCCTACTGAGGAGCTTGGCTCCAATAGATGAGCTACCATTTGAAACAGCTCACCCTTAAGGTGGTG
This sequence comes from Okamejei kenojei, assembly GCA_035221665.1. Lineage (NCBI taxonomy): Eukaryota > Metazoa > Chordata > Chondrichthyes > Rajiformes > Rajidae > Okamejei > Okamejei kenojei. The sequence goes on from CM069155.1 coordinate 23,102,100, forward strand.
ATGCTCATGGCACTGGCGACAGCCCAACGAGCCCAGATGTTACAAAAACTGCGACTGGACACCATGGTGGCCAACCCTGGTCAAATAAAATTCTTTGGTAAAGAGTTATTAAAACAGGAGTTGCTACTAACGTTTTTAAGTCTTATTCCACCAGGGCTGCAGCGAGAACCATGAAGGTGCCCATGGACCACATTTTCGCCACTGCGGGCTGGGCCAGTGGGGGAAAAACCTTTCAACGGTTCTATAACAAGTCTCTGGCCGTTCCTGCGACATTCGCAGAAGCTATCCTGGGTACCGCTCAGTAAATGTCTGGCCCCGAATTAGGGGTTGTTGTTTAGTTGATTAATAAATTGTGTTGATTTTTCAGCCGCTGTCAAACTGAACTCCATTAACAGTCTTACTCCATCAGAATGGCGGCAGTGTGATAAGCATGGACGTTGTTCAGGGCGTGAAATCACAGAGCTTTGAAATCTTCACGAAGTCACTCACGTGACTCCGAAGTAAAATAGTAAGATTAAACGAGAACTTACCAAGTTTGAAGGTTGATCTGTATTTTACGAGGAGTCGCGGTGAGGGATTTCGTGCCCACCGCTCCCACCCTCTATCATCAGGTCAAACAGGTAGTTCTACGGTTTTCATCTTACTATTTTCAGTCATGGTTGGTTCTGTGATTCCACACCGCTGCTTTGAAGGATGCTGCGCAGGTGTGCTGGCGGGGTCTTCACGAAATTCCTCACCGCGACTCCTCGTAAAATACAGATCAAACTTCAAACTTGGTAAGTTCTCGTTTAATCTTACTATTTTAGATGAATGTTTGAATAAACATCCCAACACAGTCAAATTAATATCATATATTTATAATATTCTGTTAGATAGCGAAAATCTGTCGACGGAATCACATAGACAAGCATGGGAAAATGAATTAGTTCAACCCATAACGAAAGATATTTGGGATGAAAGTCTACAACATATACATCAATGTTCGTTAAACGGCAGACATTCTTTAATACAATTTAAAATATTACACAGATTGCATCATTCTAAAACAAAATTAAATATAACTGTTCCTAATATCTCTCCTATCTGCGATAAATGTCAATACTCTGAGGCTAATTTAACCCATACCTTTGTAAATTGCAAAAAAAATTAAAACATTTTGGGTGGATATTTTTAAAATTATTTCCTAAATTAATAATATTGGGCACATCTGAACAATACCTAAAACTGACAATAAACCAAAAAAAATTCCTGGATTATAGTATAATAACTGGGAAAAAACTAGTATTAAAATTTTGGAAAAAAACCCTGCATCCCCTACAATTAAATGTGGATTATGGTGATGTCGGAGACCTTAAATCTGGAAAAAATTAGATTTGTCTTAATTGACAAACCAGAATTATTTATTAGAAGGTTACACAAAAAGCTGGAGAAACTCAGCGGGTGCAGCAGCATCTAAGGAGCGAAGGAGATAGGCGACGTTTCGGGTCGAGACCCTTCTTCAGACTGGTCAGGGATCAGGGAAACGAGAGATATAGACGGTGATGTGGAGAGATAAGGAACAATGAATGAAAAGATATGCAAAAAAGTATCGGTGATAAAGGGAACAAGCCATTGTAAGCTGTTTGTGGTGTGAAAATGAGAAGCTGGTGCGACTGGGGTGGGGGAGGGAGATAGAGGGAATGCCAGGGCCCGAGGGCTGAGGGAGAGGTGGGATGGGGAGGAGACAGCAAGGGTTAACAGAATTGAGAAAATTCAATATTCAAGCCCAAAGGATGCAGACTCCCCAAGCGGAATATGAGGTGCTGTTCCTCCAGCTTGCGGTGTTGCTCACTCTGGCCGTGGAGGAGGCCCAGGACCGAGAGGTCGGATGTGGAATGGGAGGGGGAGTTGAAGTGCTGAGCCACCGGGAGGTCGGGTTGGTTATTGCGGACCGAGCGGAGGTGTTCGGCGAAGCGATCGCCAAGCCTCCGCTTGGTTACTTGGTTTATTAGAATATGGTCGCCGTTCATACATTATTTGAAGGGATAGAATGGGCCGGCGCTGAGGCTCGACGGAAGCTTGAACCCAGGACTAGACGAATAGTTTTGTTTTCTTACCTACGGACCTATCTCCTAAGTTGTATTATAGATAGTTTATTTTACGTTTCTAAGTGTTTTTTTTTTCTTTCTTTTAAAAAAAAAAATAATTATTATTAGAGTCAATGTTAATATGTAACCGATAAATGTAGACTCCTGCTACATTGGTAGTGGAGTCCTTGGAATCCTGAATATTTAATATGTAACCGTTTAACAAAGTTTGTAATGGTTTGGACTAGGATATGTACATGCCTCTAATAAAAGTTATTAAAAAAATTTTTTTTTTAAATTAAAAATATAAACGCTCTTGACTCTTGATAGTGTGACGGGTGCTGTCTGTACGGAGTTTGTGCATTCTCTCCTTGGCCACGTGGGCTTTCTCCGGGTGCTCCGGTTTTCTCCCGCACTACAAAGACAAGCAGGTTTATAGGTTAATTGGCTTTGGTAAAGATTGTAAATTATCCCTAGTGTGTAGGATATTGCTAGTGTACGGGGGTCGCTGGTCAGCGCGGACTTGGTGGACCGAAGGGCCTGTTTCCACTCTGTATCTCGACACTAAACTAAACTAAATACAGACAAGTGGGACCAGCGCGGTGTGCGCGCCAACGTGGTTGGCACGGGCAAGGTGGGCCGAAGGGCCTACTTCCATGTTGTCGAGCTCAGTGGTTCTAAAAACAGAGTGGTGCGTCTGGGATTAATGTTCCTTGTGATCATTGCTGCTGCTCAACCTGCTACAGCTTGAACCATGTATGTTCAATATAACAACAGGAATCTTAAGCTTTTGCAAAACGTGGAAATATCCATTTAAAATCTGGATTAGCACAAACCTCTCCCAGTGTTAATATTAGAAGCAAATAATGCAATCAGCGTTTGCAAACAGCATTAGTTACGGGTTGAATCCTGAATATTTGCTCACCGAGACATCAAAAATTCCTTGGCTGTTGCCATGTTGAGGAACAGAGAGGTATATTAATTTAGAGCGCATGCTTTTTCACATTATCGTTTTTGGAATAATATTGCACGCAGAGGTGACAGGGATCTGTGGGTATGGCTTCACTGTTGACACACAGTCGACAGATTCGCACCGCAATCTTATGCGTAAGCATTGAAAATTATCCACACAGGAAAGATTTCTATTTCATTTGCACCTTATCGTGTATTATTTGTCGTAGATTGATTTCCTCGGCAGCTGCAAGCATTCTCTTTTACAGTCAATTCAATTGAAATCTACTGTAGTAAATCAAGTGTCAACTTTGGCTTGGAGTCATAAAGCGGTGAGAACAAAAGGAACGCAAGTCTGTGTTTGTCTGTCAACTCTCAGACATTGGTGGGGGACAGACACAAAAAGCTGGAGTAACTCAGCGGGACAGGCAGCATCTCTGGAGAGAAGGAATGGGTGACGTTTCGGCTCGAGACCCTTCTTCAGATTCACTCCTGTTTGTGTTGTAGTGTTGATGCTGCATTAGGGTTGGGTCCGCAGTGGAATTGGCAATGTGCAGCGGTAACGTTGCTGCCTTACAGCGCCAGAGACCCAAGTTCGAGCCTGACTATGGGTGCTGTCTGTACGGAGTTTGTACGTTCTCCCCGTGACATTATAAGCAGTGTCAGAGCCTGAGATGATGGGGGCAAGCGTGAAATCAAGCAATGGGGTAGCTTTATCGTCTCACTCCATCGGCACCCTCTTGTCGACTTGCCACCGTGCCTGGCTTGGTGGATGGGAAAGAAGGAACCGGGAAAGGGGAGGAGGAGAGAGGTGAGAGCAACCGACTGGAGAAATCCTCAAAAAGCTTCATCGATCCACTGCCGCCAGGACACCGGGTGTTAAAGTGAGATAATAAGAAATCGCAGATCTCCTTGGGTCACGATTAGACTTTTTAGAGCCATGGAAGTTGCAAGATGGGACCGGAACGTGATGGTTCTCTGCGTTCTGTTCCAGAGGAGGAGCAAGGGTGGCGCAGCGGCAGAGTTGCTGCCTTACGGCGCCAGAGACCCGGGTTCGATCCTGACTACGGGCGCTGTCTGTATAGAGTTTGCACGTTCTCCCCGTGTCCTGTGTGGGTTTTCTCCAGGATCTCCAGTTTCCTCCCACACTCCAAAGATGTACAGGTCTGCAGGTTAATTGGCTTGGTATAATTGTAAATAGTCCCCAGTGTGTGTAGGGTAGTGTTCGTGTGCAGAAATCGCTGGTCGGCGCACACTGGTGGCCGAAGGGCCGGTTTCTGCACTGTATCTCTTAGTTCAACTAAACCTAACTAAACTATTGTGCTGCTGTCGAGTAAAGTTTGATGAATAGCATGCAGAACAAGCTTTCAACTGTATCTCTGCATATGTGACAATAAAAAAAAACACACAATTGAACCATTAAAAATCATAGAAAATGTAGGAGTAAATTTAAAATAAATTTACCAAAGGAAAGAGTGGGCATATAAACATTTTGGCAAGAAAAAAATCAAAGAAAATGCAAAGATACTTGAAGAAGGGTCTCGACCCGAAACGTCGCCTATCTCCTTCGCTCCTTAGATGCTGCTGCACCTGCTGAGTTTCTCCAGCTTTTTGTGGGCCCGCAAAGATACTTGACGTGTGTATAAGGAGCAGCAGGACAACCGAGACAGCGCGGGCTACTTTTGAGACGTGGACTTGGAGGAAGATGAGGTTCATGATTATTTAGCTGCTGTCTTCACAAAAAATGGGGTGAGGAAACTGTTGTGCTTTTAAGGTGAATGGACATGAAACGCTGGATTGGATAAGCATAGTATTGTAACCCAGAGTTTTGGTCAACGCCAGTCACTCTGGGCTGTGGGTAATATTTACTTACTATTACAGACTCAAGGTCCAGATGAAAGACAAGACATTACATAGAATAGATTGCATACAAAAGCACAATAAATTATATGCACATGGTATAAGATCAAGAATAAAAAAAATCAGTGTCCTATCTCAAGACAACTACACCAATGTCTCCACAGCTGGGATTGGCAGCGTGTAGTGCTAAATCTTATGTTTGATAAGGCCAAGATGATTTCATTTTCAGTCACTAATCCGGCAAATACATTTATACATAAGATTTCTTTAGACAGTTTGTAAAATATTGACTCCTGCAGCCACAAACATTTCACTTGCACTGCACCATCGAGGTCTCTTAAGGAATATTCTCATGGCATCATTATAATTTACATTAAGTCTCCGTAAGCTTGCTTTTCTGTAGTTTGACCACAGGTGTACAGTATGGTGGTGTACAATATGCTCTGAACAGGGACATCTTCACTCCATCTGAACACGCACTAAACATGCGTGAGAGAATGTTTGCTTGGGCATACGCCATACGGCGTTGCCTATAAATATCCTCATCATCTGAAGAAGGGTCTCAGCCCGAAACATCACCCATTCCTTCTCTCCAGAGTTGCTGCCTGTGCTGCTGAGTTACTCCAGCATTTTGTGTCTATCTTCACCAACATCTTATACCAGTACAATAATAATAGTAAAATAATTAGTAGTCATATAATAGTAACTGTAGCAATAATATTGTATATTATTATTATTATTATAAGCCTCACAAAAATAAATGCAATACAATAAAGTAACATTACCGTATGATTAAATATTAATGCATTTATAATTTTCTTTTAATGGATAAATTACCAGCCCCGATAGAGTAGATGCCAGGTTGTGACAGCAGGAAGGGAAAATACAACGAGGCTCTGACAACAGTTTTCAAATACCTCTGACTAAGCGAGTCATGCCATACAATTGAAGGACTGCTAACATGGTTCCATTAAGGGTGGCACTGTGGCGCAGCTGGTAGAGCCACTGCCTCACAGCACCGGAGACCTGGGTTCAATCCTGACTGCGTGTGTGGAGTTTTCACAGCCTCCCCGAGATTGCCTGAGTTTCCTCCAGGTGCACCGGCTTCCTCCTCATTCTAAAGACATGCAGGTTAGTAGGTGAATCGGCCCTCTGTAACGTGCCCCTCGTGTGTAGGGAGTGGACGTGAGAGTGGGATAGCATGGAACTAGTGCGAACGGGTGATTGGTGGTCGGAGTGGGCTCGGTGGGCCGAACGGCCTGTATCCATTCTGTATCTCTAAAGCAAACTAAAGTATGTGAACGGGAGGAAAGCATAAACCAAATAAACCGCAGTCTTGTTGGGCAGTTTCACTTTGGTGTTGGGCAGATAATTCCATTCTAAGTGATTGTGTAAAACCTCATTTGGATACTCCCCACTTACATGGATGAAGTCCAACAAAGCCTGACCACCATCTAGAACAAAGCAGCTTAGAGAGTCATAGACTCACACAGCACTGGAACAGGCCCCTCAGCCCAACTCGTCCATGTCGACCAAGATGCTCCATCTAAGCTAATCTTATTTGCCTGTGTTTTGTCCATATCCTTCCAAACTTTTCTTATCCATGTACCTGCCCAAATGTATTTTAAATGTGTTATAATATCTGCCTCAACTACCTCCTCTGTCAGCTGGTTCCATGTACCCACCACCCTCTGAGTGCAAAAGTAGCCCCTCGGGTTTCTATTCCCTCTCAATCTAACCTATGCTCCCAAGTTCTTGATTTCCCTACCCTGGGAAAAATACTCTGTGCATTCACTCTATCTAATCCCCTCATGATCTTAAAAGGTCACCCCTCAGACTCCTGTACATCCAGGAATAAAGTCCTACCTGCCCAACCTCACCCCAAAGCTCAGGCCCACAGGTCCCGGCAACATCATCAGCGATCTTCTTAATTAGTACCCTACGAACCAGCCTAAATATTAATTCCCTCCATTACCAGCACGGTGCTTTTTATCTACACTAAGTCTTGATGGTGGCATCTCCCAGACCATGGTTAAATGGTTCGTTATTATCATATTTACCAAGGTACAGTGAAATATGTTTTTTTGCATCTAGTTCAGTAAATTACTACTATACATAGGTGCAATCCCAGGTTGAGTACAAAGTGTACAAAGTGGATAGAAATAGCCCAGCTAGACCATATGCAATAGTCGCCAGGTTTTGGCGCCATTTTCAAAGTCCAAGCTGCAGCTGGCCATGAAGGCCCGTTGCAGCCATCGGATTCGTCGCTCGAACCATTGTCCCTCTCCTCGCCCGGCCACCTTCAGCTTTCGTGCCTCCAGTTTCCCACAGCCGATCACGAGGGCGGAGAGGGTAGAACCCAGGTTCCTCCTTCCGGCCCTTTGTTCTTGCATCTGCCGACTCCCGACACCTTCTCTCCAGATGTCCGGTCCTCGGGGGGCGAGCAGGGGCCGGGCTCGGTGGCTTCCCTCTCCGGGCGGGTTTCCCGGTTCTGCGGCGGGCCAGCCAGACCTGCTGCCGGACATCATGGCCCTTGTTCTGCACGGCCCGACAGTCCTCCACCACCAACAACAAGGACAATGGCAGCAGATGAATGGGAACACCAACGCTTGCAGGTTCTCCTGCACCTTGCACGGCATCCAGATGTGGAAATACATCACTGGCCCTCCTGGGTCTAGATGCAGGAACTCTTCACCCAATGGTGCTACGACAGCACCTTCACAAGAAGGACTGTCGCGGTTCCAGAAGATGTCTCCACCTCTATCTCAAGGGGTTTAAGGAGTCATCAGGGAGTTTAAGATGAGTGCACTGTTCACTCAAAAAATTAAGTCCTGTCCTGAGATGATAACAAAATAAGATAAGAAACATGAGCAGGTGTAGACCGAGAGGATATCTGAGTCTGCTCCACCATTCTCCAAGAACTTGGACAGCGCTGCTCCCTCGGACCTCTTTCCCTGCCTCCCCTCCGGTGAACATGGCCAGCTCCCCACAGATGAGGAAGCTAAAGTGCTGCCTGCATTGGAAGTAACATAGAAACATAGAAAATAGGTGCAGGAGGAGGCCATTCGGCCCTTCGAGCCAGCACCGCCATTCATTGTGATCATGGCTGATCGTACGCTATCAATAACCCGTGCCTGCCTTCTCCCCACATCCCTTGACTCCACTAGCCCCTAGAGCTCTATCCAACTCTCTTTTAAATCCATCCAGTGACTTGGCCTCCACTGCCCTCTGTGGCAGGGAATTCCACAAATTCACAACTCTCTGGGTGAAAAAGTTTTTTCTCACCTCAGTCTTAAATGACCTCCCCTTTATTCTAAGATTGTGGCCCCTGGTTCTGGACTCGCCCCACATTGGGAACATGTTTCCTGCATCTAGCTTGTCCAGTCCTTTTATAATTTTTAATGTTTCTATAAGATACCCCCTCATCCTTCTAAACTCCAGTGAATACAAGCCTAGTCTTTTCAATCCTTCCTCATATGACAGTCCCGGGATCCCAAGTACATCAATTGCCGCGGATTAATTGGGCACCTTGACCCCCATTTGTGATTGGATCTGATTTAGCCTCCCCGTATGGTCTCAAGGCCAGCCGGCTGTGGAGATATTGAAAGTAGTCTTCAGCCCACCCTGCCAATGCCCCCACAACCGAGTCATTGGCGGACAATCTGACCGCTAGCATATTGGTATTTACTCCAGCCACTACAAGCAATTAATTCTATCTCTGGAGGGTACGAGGCATTGAAGACAATGGCCTATAATAGGCAGGTACAATGACACTCGCTGTAAATGGTTTATGCAAGAGAGAAAAAAAAAATGCAAACACTAATTACATCTTAATTCATAATTAATGCAGATTAAGGGTCCCACAAGAGGGGATAATTATGGATTTTAAAAAGTTTTCAAATAAGATCAGTTAATACAGATTAAATAGGCAGAGACATCATCGTGCTTCCTGGGGTTTAAGATAATAGCAAGAAGAGAGCAAAATATACCCAGGCTTCTGTCTCTGATTCACCAGTGGCCTTCTCTTCAGTTTTCCGCACTCTCATGCCAAATCGTACACGTTTCCTAGAGCAAAACGCAAAGTGCTGGAGGCACTCAATGGTCAGGCAGAGGGTCACAAGGCGATAAGTGATAGGAGCAGAATGAGGCCATTCGGCCCATCAAGTCTGCCCCGCCATTACATCTTGGCTGATCTATCTCTCCCTCCTCACCCCATTTTCCTGCTTTCTCCCCATAACCCCTGACACCCATACTAATCAAGAATCTATCTATCTCTGCCTTAAAAATATCCACGTGGCATGGCCTCCACAGCCAAAGAATTCCACAGATTCACCCCCCGCTGACTAAAGAAATTCCTCCTCATCTCCTTTCTAAACAAACGTCCTTTAATTCTGTGGCTGTGGCTGTGGCCTCATAGCTTCAGAAGGATGCCAGAAGGCAGAGGAGATTAGTTTAACTTGGCATCATGTTCAGCACGGACATTGTGGGCCGAAGGGCCTGTTTGATGCTGGAACTGCTTATGGCGAGTGCTTCAGTGTGAGGGCGTGTGCTGTTCAATACGTGCGTGTGTGTGTTTTTTGTGTGTGTGCTTCCACCTGCGACCATGTGTGTGCACATGGATTTGTGCGTGTGCGACTCCGCGTGTGTGTCCGTGCCAATTTGGCGAGCCTGTTCCTCACCAGTACTTTTCTGAGCCGGCCACTGTTACCTGGGCTGGAAAGGAAATTGCTCCCACTCATATTTTCCAGGAAAAGCTTCAAAGCTTGGACTCTCAGGGGGCTGCTGTCCAATTTTTAATTTTTTTTAAAGAAGGAACTGCAGATGCTGGAGAATCGAGGGTACACAAAAAGCTGGAGAAACTCAGCGGGTGCAGCAGCATCTAGATGCTGCTGCACCCGCTGAGTTTCTCCAGCTTTTTGTGTACCTTTTAATTTTTTTTGCTTTGTTTTGCTAGTCACACCACAGAAACTGCAGATTGCTGGCAAGAGACAGTCAAAGGCCCTTGTTTGCAGACTCTGACTGTGGCAAACAAATCCCACTCACGCCAAATATTCTCTCTATTTGGTCTGCCGGCCAGAAATATTTTGGAGAAAAATTACAGTTCCCTCTGCATTATTTTCCCATTTGATTAAATGCAGAAGAACGCTATGATAAATGAGGCAGTGACCAAATTAATTTGCTTCAAGTTCCAAGTCCTATCATCCCAACTTTGCCAGCAAACTTTCATATCTTGATTAAAGGCTGTTGAGAATCAAATGGCAAGGAAATCAGCAATGCTCCCGAGTTTAACTCATGTTTCTCACATGTGTAGGAAGGAACTGCAGATGCTGGTTTAAACCGAAGATAGACACAAAATGCTGGAGTAACTCAGCAGGATGGGCAGCATTTCTGGAGAGAAGGGATTGGTGACATTTCTGGTCAAGACCCTTCTTAAGATGCCATACTCCGGCATTTTGTGTCTATCTTCATGTTTATCATATTTCCTTATGACATAAAGGGAGGCCATTTGGCCCATCCTGGCTATCAGAAAAATCCCAACTATCCTGTTCCCCCTTTTATTTCCCCGTCACTGTTTTTTTCTGTGACTTACCTACCACGCATCTACAACCAGGGGCAATTCGCAGTTAATTTCCCGACAAGACGATCTCTGGGATGTGAAAGAAAACTAGAGTCGGGGAGGAAACAACCAGGGAATATTAGGAAGGAAAACAAAACATCTAAATCTCAACAGCACCCAGAGATCAGAAGGCTGAGAAGCAAGTGAAGAGAAGATTTACAAGGATGTTGCCAGCACTCGAGGCCCCTGAGGTTGAGCAGGCTAGGACCTTATTCCTTGGAGAGCAGGAGGATGAGGGGGTCATCATATGCCCCTGTCCCACTTAGGAAACCTGAACGGAAACCTCTGGAGACTTTGCGCCCCACCGAAGGTTTCCGTGCGGTTCCCGGAGGTTTCTGTCAGTCTCCCTAATGGTCGAAAGTGGTTTCCGCTTCTTCTATGTTCCGGCGATTATTTCAAAAAATTGAAAAAACCTCCGGGAACCTCCGGGAACCGCACGGAAACATTGGGTGGGGTGCAAAGTCTCCAGAGGTTTCCGTTCAGGTTTCCTAAGTGGGACAGGGGCATTACAGGGGTGTTCAAAATCATGAGGGGAATAGACAGTTTCTGGGGTGGTATCACTGGAGTTGTATCAGGAGGTCAGTGGGGCCGTCAGGGAAACGGTCTTGTCTGAAGAGAGCTGAGTACACAGTCTGCAGCCTCATACGTTTCCAGCCATTGTTTGCCTTCCATCTCTGTTGCAAGGCAAACGTATTGTTGAAGGCTTTAAAGAAGGAACTGCAGATGCTGGAGAATCGAGGGTACACAAAAAGCTGGAGAAACTCAGCGGGTGCAGCAGCATCTAAGGAGCGAAGGAGATAGGCGACGCTTCGGGTCGAGACCCTTCTTCAGACTGGTCAGGGATCAGGGAAACGAAGGATATAGACGGTGATGTGGAGAGATAAGGAACAACGAATGAAAGATATGCAAAAAAGTATCGATGATAAAGGGAACAAGCCATTGTAAGCTGTTTGTGGTGTGAAAATGAGAAGCTGGTGTGACTGGGGTGGGGGAGGGAGATAGAGATAGAGGGAATGCCAGGGCCCGAGGGCTAAGGGAGAGGTGGGAAGGGGAGGAGACAGCAAGGGTTAACAGAATTGAGAAAATTCAATATTCAAGCCCAAAGGATGTAGACTCCCCAAGCGGAATATGAGGTGCTGTTCCTCCAACTTGCGGTGTTGCTCACTCAGGTCGTGGAGGAGGCCCAGGACCGAGAGGTCGGATGTGGAATGGGAGGGGGAGTTGAAGTTCTGAGCCACCGGGAGGTCGGGTTGGTTATTGCGGACCGAGCGGAGGTGTTCGGCGAAGCGATCGCCAAGCCTCCGTTTGGTCTCACCGATATAGATCATGTCGGGTATTGTTGAAGGCACAAGGAATTGCAGCTGCTGGTTTACAGAAAAACCACAAAGTGCTGGAGGATCTCAGTGGGTCAGGCAATATCTGAGGAGGGCACGGAGAGATGATGTTTTGGGTCGTGACCCATCCTCATACTGATTGTGGTGGTCTGGCGACGGGGGGGGGGGAGAGAAGAAACCTCTCTACTCTTTAGTGGGGTGGGGTGGGGTGAAGGGGGAAGCTGGAGAAGAGGTAGGAGCAACTATATTGATGATATTGCTCTTGATGCGTTCACTCACTGATCCTTCGTTTTGCTGATTGGTTTGGTCGTGAAAAACCGAACGTCCAAAGTGCGGCTCCTTGAAGGTGGAAGTAAATGTTTGTGGAGCCATTGTAACCATGGTTACCATACGAGAGGTTGCGTGTTGATAGTTCCGGCCTTGCCACGGGAAAATTGGATCGCCAATGACCATGAAAGGCTATTGCATTCCAACAGCAAGATCCAGACCGAGATCAGCCGACATGTCCACCCTAGTGTGGATACCGTCAGCATTAACAAGCTCCATGGTGTTAGGAGCTGAGCTGCATTTGGAACGGTAATCCGAAGTAGAGCAGCGAAAGGCCCACCAGCTATTGTCCTAAATATTTGCTTGACAAAACCGAGGAAAAACGTTCCCCGGCCGCCGTTTGCTCGGCTCCAAATTGCGCTCTTTGATTTTTGTCTATCAACAGAATTTCCTTCTTGCGGTGATCTCCCCGGCACTTTTCAATTCTCCTTTCCCAGCGCGGGAACTCAATCATTCCCAGGTGTAATCTGTGATACAGGAATGCCCACCTCGCCTCAGTTCGCAAAGGGGCCCACTCTCCTTCCCCACCCCCCCCCCCCCCCCCCCCCCCCCCCGCCTCTTTGGCTTCTCCTCTAAAGCCCCGATCGGTCCCACCACTCTCCCCGTTCATCCTGAAGCCGGAACCGACATCTACGGCTTTGAATCGCTTGGTATTAAGAAGAAATAACCAGCAGCAGAGAAATGGGTGGGAAAATCTGCTCCATTTGCTGCGAATTTGCCGGGAGTTTGCTTTGAGGGTTAATTTGAACAACAACGATCCTTTGACAAGACAACCAAAGAAATGTGTTTCAAAACTCCAGATGAAAACATTATGGCAGCCAATCAGCAGCCCTTTGATGGAACATTCTAGAACCAGGACTATCTATTACATCACCTTCATTCCATTTGGAAATAATGCTGGCTCTGATCTTCAGCCTCAGACCCGCACGATCTCGCCTCACACTGAAACCATTTCTGTCCAGCACTGCATCGCTGATCTGAACGTCCCAATGGTGTTCGTTAACGTGTTTCCCCTCTGATACTTTCCCTGGGAGCTCGGCCCCTTCCATGTCACCTCTGGAGCCAGACTCAGGCAGAGAGGAAGGTATTTGACAGCAACTCACAGGTGGGAGGCAGGCTCGCTGTGTCCACATATGTGCCTCATTACTAGGTGGCAGGCTGCCTGGATTCCAATTGGGAGCACGTTCTCTGGCTGTTTTCCAACTCTGCTGAAACCTACGGTACTGCGACCGACTTCTGTATCTGCTCTGGTCCTTCAGTGGGCCACCAAAGGCCAGAGGCTGAAGTTGCAGGTCATGGTCCATCAGGGGGGGGGGGGGGGAAGATATCCTTGTCCAGAGCAGTACAGTGTAGGGCAGCACAGTGGCACAGCTGGTCGAGCTGCTGCCTGATCCCTGGCTTAAATCCTGACCTCTGGTGCAGTCTGCGTGTGTGGAGTTTGCATGTTCTCTCAGTGACCGCGTGGGTTTCCTCCGGTTTCCCCCACATGCCAAAGACACACGGTGGTTAATTGTAGGTTAATTGGCCCTCTGTAAATAGTCCCTAGTGTGGAGGGAGTGGATGAAACTTGCCCCATACATCATCTTTGAATTTTGCCACTCTCATCTTAAGATCTATTTTTCCCTCTCAACCCCATTCTCCTGCATTCCCCCCAGAATCCCTGACACCCTAACTAGTTAATCTCCATCTTAAGAAAATCCATTGACTTGGCCTCCACAGCTGACGGGACAATGGATTCCACAGATTCACCGCACTCTGACTAAATAATTTACTTATCATCTCCTTTCTACAGGTACGTCCTTTTATTCTGAGGCTATGGCCTCTGGTCGTAGACTCTCCCACTAGTGGAAACATCCACTCCACATCCACTCATCCAGGGAGCCCAAATTGAAGTGACCAGCCGGGGTGAAGAAGGTGGCAAAGGCTGGGCAGAAGTCCTGTCATTGTTACAACGATAAAGGCCCGTATATGAGCCTAATTTATCCTTAGCCCTCAGCAAACTGGAGCACGCACACTGCACAGGGCAGACCGCCCACAGAATGCCAAACGACACAAAGGGAAATGTGTAGGAAGGAACTGCAGATGCTGGTTTAAACCGAAGATAGACACAAAATGCTGGAGTAACTCAGCGGGACAGGCAGCATCGCTGGAAAGAAGGAATGGGTAACGTTTCGGGTCAAGACCCTTCTTTAGACTGATGTCAGGGGAGAGGGAGATGCATGGATAAGGAATTATAAGGTGTGAAAACATGACAAAGGGGATGGAGATCAAGGAAATGGTAGAATAGACCATTGTTAGCTGGGAGAAGGTAGAAACAAAGCAGACAGAACGTACAGGGAAATGCACAGCTTCCACACAGGCACCTTATACACATCAGCCCTTTCAAGCAAAAATATGGTCGGGTTCAATGGAGCGGTAGTTAAATACATGAAGGCACTCCAAATTTATGGCTTTCTTTTTTATACATGAGCTAGGCCGTCATTATGAAATAATAAAGAGATTAAAGCGAGAGTGTGTGGCAAAGTCAATTGAGTGTTTCCCTCCGGGAGCAACAGTGGCACGGGGCTTGCCGATGTGGAGATCGCATCTCAGGCCAGCCCATGATTTAGTGCCTTCACATTCCTTTTTATTAGTCATTTACTTGGAGTTCCAATGAGCGATCAAAACTGGGTTTTAATTCCTTTTGAATAAATGAAGTGGTGTTGGCTCAGACAGGCAGCTGGCTGTGATGGCCAACTGTCTAGACCAGGATTCCTTCACGATGCAAGTGACCGGCAGCTCACAGCTAACGTCACCTTCAGACCGGATGGACTGCCCGATCGGCCAGTTCTGCTGGCCGCACCTGTCACCCATCGGTACAAGTAGGGTGGTGTTGCCAACGTTAACCGACCCAATTGGATGGCAGCGACAGAGCTCCTGCCTTACAGCACCAGCGACCCGGGTTCGATCCCGACTACAGATGCTGTCTGTACGGAGTTCGTACGTTCTCCCCGTGACCTACGTGGGTTTTCTCTGAGATATTCTGTTTCCGCCCACACTCCTAAAGCGTACAGGTCCGTAGGTTAATTGGCTTGGCATAAATGTAAAATTGTCCCCAGTGGGTGTGTGGGGCAATGTTAATGTGCGGGGATCGCTGGTCGGTGCGGACTCGATGGGTCGAAGGGCCCATTTCCGTGCTGTACCTCTAAACTAAACTAAACTCAACTAAAAAAATTGGTTTGATTGGATAGCAGGCAAAATAAAGCTTTTCACTGTACCCTGGTACCTGCCGCAAAAATAAACCTAAACCGCACGATTTCTGTCCTCAGCTATCACAATATGAATGCCATTATGGATGTAGATAGAACAAGATATTTCATGCCTAAAGCTTCGAGCTTTTCAGTCTGATCATCTTCCAGTCCACTCTACTGAAGGGGATCTAAGCCAGGTTGTTTGCAGGCAGGTTTCAGATCATAACTCTCAGCTGTGAACATCCCTTTCTGTACCAACCTTTCTGCTGTGGCAGGCATCTGAGAAAAGAGGCCTTCACAGTGCATCACCGATCTGCTCCGAGTTTGGCATTGGGCGTACTGGCTTCAGTAGGCATCAATCAATCTCCACAGCTAGACACAAAAAGCTGGAGTAACTTAGCGGGACAGGCAGCGTCTCTGGAGATAAGGAATGGGTGACGTTTCAGGTCGAGACCCTTCTAAGAAGGGATGGGTAACGTTTCAGGTTGAACCAAAACGTCACCCGTTCCTTCTCTCCAGAGATGCTGCCTGTCCCGCTGTGTTAAACTTTTTGTGTCTATTTTCCGTTTAAACCAGCATCTGCAGTTCCTTCCTACACAATCAATCCCCAAAGCTAGGAATGTATCGATGCGGCTGGAAGGGAAGATAAGGCACCAATGGGAAATTCTGCAGTCGTAATTATAAGGATGTCACGATTCCATGTTTGACACCAGTGTAATTGTTTAACTATAGTGCAAAACTCATTCATGCTTTGATTATCATCTAGCTGGAAATTGGTGCTAATTTACTCAGGTCGGCAGGAGTGCCGACTCTGCCAAGCCGGCGATCTCGCGGGGTATGTTGTTGAATCGTGAGTTGACCGCCGGTCCTTCATCCTGGCCGTGGGTGCTACAGATCCGGAGCAGTGCGATGCCATGCTCTGCCCCAGCAACTTGATACCTGGCTTGCATTAATACCTTCCTGTGGAAGCCGGAAGATGCTCTTCCCTCCTGAGGCATGCTGGAGATTAAAGATGTAGGTAGCCACCAGGTGGGACGTTAGATGGCTTGTAACTCGCCCGGACCACAACCATTACAAATTAAAGCTGTTTTCCATTGTGGATCCAGAGATAACGCTTCTTCTTCCTCTTCTTTTCGTGTCCATCTTGTTACAAATGTTGGCCTCGCTGTCATCGTCCGTCCTGAAAAGGACGCAAGCTTCCGGCGGCAATCAGTGGAAGACATCACTTGTCGCAGTAGATGATGGTGGTAGCAGAATTAGCTCAGGATACTTCCAGTTTCCAGCCCCGCGAAGTGGACGCTTCTGCTATGGGGCCAGAGATAACACTGACTGTACCCAAGACCATTAATATCATCCCTGTGTCAATCTGTCTTACATTCATAATATTTCAACTTTGCCCCAGTCTCTAAATCTATAAGCAGAAAAATGGTTTCATCATTAATCATTGACGTTCTTACCATGGCATGAAGGGGTCACAGTCTAAGGATAAGGGGAAGTCTTTTAGGACCAAGATGAGAAAATCATTTTTCACACAGAGAGTGGTGAATCTGTGGAATTCTCTGCCACAGAAGGCATTTGAGGCCAGTTCATTGGCTATATTTAAGAGGGAGTTAGATATGGCCCTTGTGGCTAAAGGGATCAGGGGGTATGGAGAGAAGGCAGGTACAGGATACTGAGTTGGATAACCTACTCCTGCACCTATTTTCTATGTTTCTATGTTTCTATGAACTGCAGATGGCAGTTCACACTGAAGATGGACACAAAATGCTGGAGTAACTCCTCGGGACAGGCAACATCTCTGGATAGAAGGAAAGAGCGACATTTATCGGGAAGGGTCTCGACCTGCAGAGTCCTGCTGCCTGTCCCGCTGAGTTACTCCAGCATTTTGTGTCTTACCATGGTGTTACAAATTACCCGGTGATCAGGCAGAAGTGAGGAAAATATTAAAAAATGTCCTCGCAGGAGAGAAAAATAGAAAATAGTTTAAAAAAAGAGAGAAAACGAGAGGAAACTAAATTCCCCGAGGGTCAAGCAGCATCTATGGAAACAGAAATTGACTGAAAATATCAGGTCAAAGACACTATTTTTCTACCTTTTGTGTAAACAGTGAATGTCCGCTAATCTGCTTACTGTGTGGATGTGTACTATTTCAGCAGCTTGTTTACCTATTTCAGGCATTACTGCATAGGTGGCATGGTTAGTCAATTTGCAGATAACACTAAAATCAGTGTATAATGGACCGTGGAGAATACTATGTAAGATCACAACAGGATCTTGATTAACTGGGCCAATGGGCTAAGGAATGGCAGATGGAGATTAATTCAGGTACATGTGAGGTGCTGTATTTTTGCAGGCCTTACACAGTGAAATGTAGGGCCCTGGGGAATGTTGTAGAACACTGAAGATAGACACAAAAGGGCAGCACGGTGATACAGCGGTAGAGTTGCTGCCTTACAGCTACGGAGACGCGAGTTTGATCCCGACTACGGGCGCTGTCTGTACGGAGTTTGTACGTTCTTACTGTGATCACTTGGGTTTCCTCCGAGACCTTCGGTTCCCTCCCACGCTCCAAAGACATACAGGTATATAGGAAACCTGGCTTGGTAAATGGGAAAATTGTCCCTAGTGTGTGTAGGATAGTGTTAATATGTGGGGATCGCTTGTCACCGTGGACTCAGTGGGCCGAAGGGCTTTCCGTTGGTCAGGGTGTGTAGGGAGGAACTGCAGATGCTGTTTTACACTGAAGATAGACACAAAATGCTGGAGTAACTCAGCGGGACAGGCAGCATCTCTGGATAGAAGGAATGGGTGATGTTTCAGGTCAAGACCCTTCCGCAGACTGAGGTCTGAAGAAGCGTCTCAACGCAATACGTCACCCAGTCATTGGTCAGGGCACAGGGTACAAGGGCTGGGATGTCTTGTTACAGATATAGTGCGCAAGACATTGATAAGGTCGTGGAGTTCAAGCCCAGACTGATCAAGCTCAATCCTTGTGATTGAGGCAGTGCGGTTAAGATTCACGAGATTGATCCCTGGGATGGCGGGGCTGTCATATGAGGAAAGATTGAAACGACTAGGCTTGTATTCACTGGAGTTTAGAAGGATGAATGGGATATCTTATAGAAACATATAAAATTATAAAAGGACTGGACAAGCTAGATGCAGGAAAAATGTTCCCAATGTTGGGTGAGTCCAGAACCAGGGGCCACAGTCTTAGAATAAAGGGGAGGTCATTTAAGACTGAGCTGAAAAAAAAACATTTTTACCCAGAGAGTTGTGAATTTATGGAATTCCCTGCCACAGAGGGCAGTGGAGGCCAAATCACTGGATGGATTTAAGAGAGAGTTGGGTAGAGCTCTAGGGGCTAGTGGGGTCGAGGGATATGGGGAGAAGGCAGGCACGGGTTATTGATAGCGGACGATCAGCCATGATCACAATGAATGGCGGTGCTGGCCCGAAGGGCCGAATGGCCTCCCCCTGCACCTGTTTTCTATGTTTCTATGTTTCTATGCAACCGTTGAGTGTGGTTTGCTTTACTTTGTTATCCTGGGTCCTTAGTCAAGTCCTTAAACAAAAGACTAGATGGTCAATCAAGGAAGGTGTGCAGGAATTGATCTCCTGGCTCCAGATGTGGTGAAGCAGGAAGTTACAGATGATGCAAAGTTCTCATTGCAGACGAGAGGGACCTCAATGCCTTGACTGTCAAACAAGGACGCTGTACCCATAGCAGGTATGGCTGATGCCTAACCAATTCAGTGCCACCATCCGATTTTAGCAGGAACGTGCAGGTTCACGGTGGCAGTGGGAAGAATGTCTGGAGATCGGAGATCGGCTGGGATTGGAACTAGGACCTCCTAGTTTATCTTGTTTAGTTTATTAGTGTCACATGTACCGGGATACAGTGAAAAGTTGTTTGTTGTGTGCTCTCCATTCAATGAAAAGACTGAACATGATTACAATCAAACCATCCACACATAGGATGAAGGGGACAACCTGTAGTAAATAACAGAAGTAATTGCTGATTTAGTAACTCCTTTCATTTCCTTAAATCTTTCAAAGCTTCTGCTTTTTCCTTTGCTGGAGGTATACCCATAACTTGACACAAGCCATATTATGTTTTTATTTAGTGGACAAGATAGTTAGCTAATTCACATGTTCCAGTTCGACACAACTAATCCAGAGCCAACTGATTAGATGACACACTCCTTGGTCTAACGGTTCTGGTTACTGAGTTAAATGAAAGTCATCATTGATAAAAAAAATGCCTCATCCTGTTAAAGACCTGTAATGCCACACATCAGAAATGACTCAACGCTCACTTGCCAGCGAGTGTGGCCAATCATTTCGAAACAGAATAATTCAATTTTTTTGGTTAAATATACGGCACAGAACTTTAAGTTGCAGGGCAAAAAGAGTTGTTGTATTAAATTGATTTTTAATATCTGTAAAATTCAGCCCATGGCAGAAATGAAGATGGGGCTGCTGCATTGCTTCATGCTGGCTTTCAGTGAGATGTCTGTACGCCAGTGCGCATCTGTAATAGTTGCAGCAACGTTCACTCCTCCCTCCACCACCCGCGCATGGTGGCTGCAACGTACGCTGTCCAGCAGATGCACTGAAGCGATTTATTGGGTGCTCAAGATCACGTTCCATCCTCTGCTATATCTGCCAAGGAACCCACCGGAACCCAGTCTGAAGAAGGGTTTCGGCCCGAAACGTCGCCTATTTCCTTCGCTCCATAGATGCTGCCTCACCCGCTGAGTTTCTCCAGCACTTTTGCCCACCTGAACTGGGACGCATTTCCCCCCTTCCTCTCCCCCTTCCCTTCCACCTGCATTCCTTCCTCCGCTTTCACAATTTGCACCACTTCTATCCTTCTCACACACCTTTTGCCTTTTTATCGCTGGTCTTTGTCTAACTACGTGTCAATGAAACTCCGCTCACCTGTATTCACCTGTCCCTCACCTGTATTCACCTGTCCCCCTCACCTGTATTCACCTATCACCTCACCAGGCTTTGACCTGCCCCTCCTCTCTCCCAGTGTCCCAAACTATCTGAAGAATATTCGTGGGCTAAATCGCCACCTTATGCCTGTTCTCCAGAGACGCAGCCTGACCCGCTGAGTTACTCCAGCACGTTGTGTCCTGGTATTTCTGCCGTGGAAGACGTGTCCAGGATCAA
The DNA here is from genome assembly GCA_035221665.1 of Okamejei kenojei. Taxonomy (NCBI): domain Eukaryota; kingdom Metazoa; phylum Chordata; class Chondrichthyes; order Rajiformes; family Rajidae; genus Okamejei; species Okamejei kenojei. Next base: position 23,122,666 of record CM069155.1, read on the forward strand.
ATGGAAACACCTCTCCAAAACTCACGCCATCCAGCCCTGAAAATATATCTCTGTTCCTCCAAGCTTGCAAAATACTTACGGAGTGGCATATCTTCAGCACAAGGTTTCAGCAGTCTGAGGAGGTAAGTCACAGCCAATGGCCCTCAGCGTTGGGCAATTATGTCAGACATCCATGAATAAAGAACAAAAAAGAACATAGAACACAGGAGAGTACAGCACGGGACCAGGCCGCTTGTCCCGCAATATCCGTGCCAAACATGATGCCAAGATCAACTTCCATCTGTCTGCACATGATCCATATTCCTCCATCCCTTGCCTCACCTTGTTCCTAGGTAGAGAGGTGAGACCTTCTGGATCTAGTCAGCGTCTGAGTGCTTTCGTGGTTGCACTTGGAAAAGGCCTGGGAGGTCTCTGACCAGATTGTCAAAGTCCACATCTTGAAACCAATTGGGCACTTTTTTTCTCGCGGGGGGGGTGTGGGGGGGGAGGGTTGGGAGGAGGGGAGGGGGGGGGGAAGAGAGGAGGTGGGAAGGGGAGGGGGGGAGGAGAGGGGGTAGTGTGGTGGAAGGGGTTGGAAGGAAGAGGGGAGAGGGGTAGTGTGGGGAAGGGGTTGGAAGGAAGAGGGGAGAGGGGGTAGTGTGGGGAAGGGTGTCACACACCGGGAAGATTTGATGACTGAGCATCAATCCATTTTGTACAATTCACCATCAAGCCAACGTGTTCAATAACTCACTTGTTAAATGCATTAAATAGCCCTACGGGAATGAACAGACTGACTATTTGATTTGTGCCTGTACAATGGCTGGAGGTATGCGCAGAAGTATTGCTGTAGGAATACCTAGTTGAGAATCACAATCTGGAGTGTGAATTCAGCTGCTAATTGCAGATCAGAGACCCTGGGACTCTACATAAATAACTAATACGAGGGCCCAATAGAAGCTCATTGTGAATTCGAGTCCTGCTGCGACACTGAGTCATGCATACCAGGAAGTGTGGCACTTCAACCCATATTTCTAGCTGAGTTAGCCCATTTCAATCAGCCCTGTTACAACTGGCCTTAGCACCTTTAGGCAAGAAAAAACATTAGCTCACATTCCAGCCTCAAGTAGCTACCTAGTGACTCGCAATGTTGAAATGTATGAGCTTTTGAACAGGGCGGCACGGAGGTGCAGCGGTAGAGTTGCTGCCTTACAGCGCCGGAGACCCGGGCTTGATCCTGACCACGGGTGCTGTCTGTACGGAGTTTGCACGTTCTCCCCGTGACCCTGTGGGGTTTTGCCCGGGTGCTCCGGCTTCCTCCCACACTCCAAAGACGTACAGGTTTATAGGTTAATTGGCTTTGGTAAAGACTGTCAAATTCTCCCTAGGGTGTAAGATAATGCTAGAGCACAGGGATCGCAGGTCGGCGTAGGACCTGTTTCAGCACGCTAAACGAAACGAAGTCTGAAGAAAGGTCTCGACCCGAAATGTCACCCATTCCTTCTCTCCAGAGATGCTGCCTGTCCGGCTGAGTTACTCCGGCTTTTTGTGTCTACCTTAACGTAAACAATCATATTCAACAAAAGGCAAAAGACAGGAAGTTGGCGTGACCTAAAGAGTTATTGTTATAGAGTTATTGGGATATACACTGTGGGGCATCATCTTATAGGTGAAAAGGTTTGTTTGGAATGCTATCCAAGCAGATTGGATAATACTAGACATAAATACAATCGTCAAACTCGGGTACAATAGGTAGAACAAAGGGGAAGATACAGAGTGCAGATACAGTTCTCAGCATTGTAGCGCGTCAGTTCGAGACACAAATGTCCACAATGAGATGCAGGTGAATCAGACAGTACCCTAGCTTATGCTGTAGGGTTGAATCAGATTGTAGCCTAGCTGTTGCGTGGGGCCAGAATTGGATTCCCTTTCTAATCAAAAATCACTGCAATACTTATCCTCTGGGTCATAGTGTCTTAGAGACGTAACATGGAATCAGGCCCTTCAGCCCGACTCATCCATGCCGACCAAGCTGTCCCATCTTAGCTAGTCCCATATCCCTCTAAAGCTTCCCTATCCATGTATTTGTCCAAAGGTCTTTAAAAAGTCATAATTGTAATTGATTTTTGGTCTCAGAAGGGTGAAGAAGGGTCCCTACCCTTCTTCACCCTTCTGAGACCAAAAATCAATTACAATGATGACTTTTAAAGACCTTTGGACACCTATTCCTTTTTCTCCAGAGATGCTGCCTGACCCGCTGAGTTACTCCAGCACTTTGTGTCTGTCTTTGGTCTAAACCAGCGCCTGCAGTTTTTTGTTTCTATCCTTTATTCCCATATTAGATCATAAGGTCATAAGTGATAGGAGTAGAATTAGGCCATTCGGCCCATCAAGACTACTCCACCATTCACTCATGGCCGATCTATCTCCGAACCCCATTCTCCTGCCTTCTCCCCATAACCTCTGACACCCGCACTAATCAAGAATCTATCTATCTCTGCCTTAAATATATCCACTGATTTTGCCTCCACAGTCATCGGTGGAAAACGATTCACCGCCCTCTGACTGAAGACATTTTCTCCTCATCTTCTTCCTCAAAGAACATCCTTTAATTCTGAGGCTATGACCTCTAGTCCTAGACTCTCCCACCAGTGGAAACATCCTCTCCACATCCACTCTCTCCAAGCCTTTCACCATTCTGCATGTTTCAATGAGGTCCCCCCTCATTCTCCTCAAATGCTTATCATATGTTAACCTACTTCTGCAAACAAGCCCTCCCCTGGATTCGTTTTTTAGATGGAAGCAAAATGTGGAGAAATTAAAAGTTCAAATGTACAGCCTGAGCCCAACTGATCTCAATTGTGCTGAGACTGGCTATTCACAGAAAATCACTGGCAGTTGCAGGGGGATTGAAACAGGACTGTTTTCATTGTGAAAGCTATCCAGATGCAATAACAAACCCAACAGTTGTCTCACTGTTTCCCAGGATCAACTCAAACTTCAACACTTTGTCAGGGAGATCGGACTGATCAACTGGACTGATGGGGGAGGGGAGGGGGAGAGTGATGCTGCATTACAAATTAGAAATTAGGTCATTGTTGCTCTTTGGAAGACCAGAAAATTGACGGATTTCAATACTTGGGGGGAAAAAAAGAAAATTCCTACACGAGGAACTTTACGTGTAGTTCTGCTCGCCCCATTACAGGAGAGATAGGGAGGCTTTGGAGAGCGTGCAGAAAGGGGTTTACCAGAATGCTGCCCGGATTTGAGGACATTAGCTACAGGAAGAGGTTGGACAAGCTTGGATTGTTTTCACTGGAATGTCAAAGATTGTGGGGAGACCTGATCAAAATGTGTAAATGATGGGAGGCTTAGATAGGGTAGACAGTCAGTACCATTCCCCCGGGGTGGGAAAGTCACAGGCTGCTGGTCATAACTTTAAGACGACAGGGGCAAAGTTTAATGATGAGCAGCGCAGGTTTTTTTTGTACAGAGGGTGGTGAATGCCTGGAACATGTGGTGGTGGGTGCCGACACAATAGAGGCATTTAAGGTGGTTTTAGATAGGCACGTGGATGTGCAGGGATATGGGTCACGTGCGGAGGAGATTAGTTTAACTTGGCATCATTTTCAACACAGACATTATGGGCTGAAGAGGCTGTGCTTTGCTGTATTGTTTTATGTTCAGGTTCATATTCCATGTTACAATAGCCTGCCATGTCCCCTCGTTTATTCAACGATTCTCACTCTCCTGCTATTTCTCCACAGCCAGAATTTGTTGCCTCCATGCATTTATCCATTTTTACCTCTGACTCCCTCCCACCCTTCTTTTCTGCTAGTGCATTTAAGGCCACAATAATATGTTGCGCGATGATAGTTTCTTAGTTCAAGTCCATTATCTGGTTGCCGACCCTTCCAGATCCAAGTCTTCTTGTTTGTTCAGATATTTTGGAGACTTTGTTAAATCACTTCTTATTCTGACTTCCCAGTCTACCATCCTCAGGATCGGTAGCCCCTTCTATCTTCCCGTCAATGAGTCCTGCTCTATTAAACCCACTTCCATCCACTTTACTTTAGAGATACGGTGTGGAAACAGGCCCTTCGAGCCACCGAGTCTGCGCTGATCACCCCGTACACCAGCCCTTTTCCACACACACTAGGGACAATTTACAATTATACCAAGCCAATTAACCTACAAACCTGTACGTCTTTGGAGTGTGGGAGGAAACCTGAGCACCCGGAGGAAACCCACGCAGTCACATGGAGAATGTAGTGACTCGTAGAGATAGCACCCATTGTTGGGATTGAACCCGGACGGATCTCTGGTGCCGAGTCTACTTGACTCAATCTGTCATGTTTGCAGAAGTAATGAGAAGTGTTGTATAAATATAGAGATCCCATTTCCAGTTGTTCTATTCAACCAGCTAATCCCCCAAATTGTCCAATCAATGAGCTCCAGACCAGCTGGCCCAATCATTGACCCTCACCTGACCCACCCAATCAACCTTCAGCCTGTCTGACCCAATCAATGAGCTTCCAGCCCCATGTGGTCCAATCAGTGAGTATCATTTGGTCTAACCAATTACCACTAGCTACACCTGATGAACCAATCCCATCATTGGGACTAGTTTAAGAGAGGAGACACAAGGAACTGCATTCACTGGACTATTGAGCAAAACACAAATCCTGGAGTTGTGCAGCATCTGTGGAGGGAATGGATGGGTGACATTTTGGGTCGGGACCCATCTTAAGGCCCTCCATCAAATCTGAGCCATGGTCCCAGCTCCCATGGACAATCTTTGTAAAAGTAGTGAGCAATTGCATCTGTACCTCTATCAATCAATAACCTCTCTCCTGATCAATATCCAAGACAGCAATATCCAATGCAGCAATTACAGACAAGGCCCACGCCTCAAGGGATTTCTCCGAGTTAAAGTCTGCGTGCATGTTGCAGGAACAGCAGAGATGAGAAATATATTTTGTTACTTTGGAGTTTGGGACACCTTTGGTCGAGTGGATTTATTCTGATCTGTAGTCAGACCCTCGCCGGGGGGACGGGCGGGGGGGAAGGGGATTGATCTTTATTGCTAAAGTTTGCAACATTTTTTCACTTATACATTCAATTACATAGATCATAGCAGCACAGCACAGGAATAGGCCCTTCAGCCCACAATGTCTGCACTGCAGCTGATGCCAAGGCCAACTCTTATCTGCCTGTACTTAGTCCATATCCTTCCATTCACTGCATAGCCATGTACCTATTTAAAAGCCTCTCTAGTCACCCCTGTCATATCTGCTTCCACCGCCAACCCTGGCAGCACTGGGACTTGAAATGTATGCCTGTATACTGTCTCAGTGTACTACTGCTAGACATGTGCTGTATCTGAGATGCTTCTATAAGGTATCAAAGTGCTAATGTACAGTGATAACTGTACTGAATTATGTACAAAAAATGAACCTCGGTACATGTGATAACAAAGTGATATTGAACCATTAAATACTGCGAAAAATATATTATGCTCCTTATAGAATTATAAGGAGCATAATAAAACATAGAATTTGATAGGTATTTGTTGGATATTTATACAAGGCTGCCTTAGAGCCAGACTGTAATGCTGATTCTGCTTCCTTGAAAGAGCTGTCTGATTAATCCTACTTGCCTTTTTCTTTCCAACGCCTGACCAGTTTTTCTTTCTACATTTATATCCAATTTGTTTATTTTAGCTTTAGTTGGGTTTAGAGATACAGTGCGGAAACAGCCCCTTCAAGCCCACCGAGACTGCGCCGACCAGCGATCCCCGCACACTTACACTATCCTACACGCACCGGGGACAATTTACAATGATACCAAAGCCAATTAAACCTACAAACCTGTACGTCTTTGGAGTGTGGGAGGAAACCGGAGATCCCGGAGAAAACCCGCGCGGGGGAGAACGTACAAACTCCGTGCAGACGAGCACACTTAGTCAGGATCGAACCTGGTTCTCCGACCCTCTAAAGCAGCAAATTTATCGCCCCCTTTTGCTCGTAGAGTTGCTGAATATCCTACCACTGTACCTTCATTCCTGACCATTATAGTTTTCTCCAGAAAATAATTCCACCCCTTCCCCCCCCCCCCCCCCCCCCCCCCCCCCCCCGGCCCACCTGACCCTCTCATGACCCCTCCACCCTGGTCCTTTTGCCAATTATTATCCATAATCTTTATTCTCTCATTATTGTGCATTGCTACAGCGGTGGATACATTATCAAACCATTCATAATTTATCAATTAAAGTCTGTAAATCCGACCCAGGCCTGCTGGCCAAACATCAATGGAGGATAAAATAATAGTTTACCAAGCTAGAGAATTACCTGTGTTGCTGTAATTTAATAAGAAACAATCGAGGTGAATTTAATAGCGGAAAGTTTTGCCCCAGAAACCTTTGGGGACATTTTGCAAAAGGTAGAAAGCTGAACTCCCGATACATTGGAGGTTGCTTTGAAACATTCCCACGTGAATTATATTGAAAAACCACAGGAATCCACAGGAAGGATCTGGGTCTGGGTAAGAAATTATTTGAAAAACAGGATCAGGTAATACTCGTCTTCTTCAATATTCTGACAATATAAGGGGGGGCAGAGAGAGGGAGAGGTGGGGGGGGGGGAGGAGAGGGAAGTGGGGATAAAAGAGACAGAGATAGAGGTGAGGAGCTTATCCGAACTATACCCCTCATAAAGTTATTTACGTTGCGCATTTCCCCTCTTCCTCCTTTTGAGCTATACCTGTGGGGGCGGGAGATTGCAACCTTCACGTGGTCTGACCTGTTTCGACAGAAGATCAAATAGAACAAGTTGTCCGACAACTAGGCTGTGCACGCCACACGGAAGAAGGAGAAGAAGGAGAAGCTACACCTGTAAATATTTTTGATGGTGGGGAGGTCACAACACATGATGGACTGGGCAATTTATTGACAGAAAGATACAGCATGGAAACAGGCCCTTCGACCCACCGAAACCAAGCCTACCATCAAACACCCGCTCACACCAGTTCATGTCATCCCACTTTCACATCCACTCCCTACGCACGAGGGGTAATTTACAGAGGGCCCATTAACCTAGAAAGCCGCATGTCTTTAGGATGTGGGAGGAGGCCGTAGCACCCGGTGAAAACCCACACGGTCACAGGGAGTGCCCGAGGTCAGGATCGAACCTCGTTCTCTGGTGCCGTGAGAGGCAGCCGCTCCGAGCGCTATCCCACCCTACCACTGTCCCACTTGGCCGTCATTTATGCGACAGGCCGGTAGTGACTGACGCGCGAAGGTCGCGCTCGTCATCATGCGTCCGCACAGACGTCTGGAGCGCGTAACGTCATTTGAAGATGGACACAACATGCTGGAGTAACTCAGCGGGACCGGCAGCATCTCTGGAGAGATGGAATGGACGATGTTTTGGGTCGACACTCTTCTTCAGTCTGAAGAAGGGTCTCGACCTGAAACACCACCCATCGTTTCTCTCCAGAGATGCTGCCGGTCCCGCTGAGTCACTCCAGCATTTTGAGTCTATCTCCAACCGTCTTGGCCCCGCTCTGGGAGTAAGAGTGGGGGCGTATCCGGATCCGCAACGGCCGTGGGCCCCAGGCCGAGCTCGGCGATCGTTTGCCTGCTTCTGCTGCGGTTGGAGGGGAGACGTTGCGCCGCGTTTCTGCAGCCTCCTTCGTTCCTGGCCGTCCGAGTTACCGAAACAGACCACGTCAGTGTGCTCTCTGTGGAGTATTCATTGGCACACCGAGCCTCCTCAATCTCTAATCTCCCTGCCCAAGTAAGACTGAACTCGAATGTCTACATGTCTTCCCATAGCAATGTGTTGGTGCGCATAATTAGAAACCAATTTATCTGAAGTGTGAACACTCTAATTGCTCAGTATTTGATGAATATGCACACATTTAAATGTTCCCTAATTTCCATTGGAGGCAGACCTAAGAAGGGCAGGACAGTGGGAACAATAAAGATCCTGTTAGGGAGAAGATATCGGAGGAGCAGGAGTGATGAACTCTCTGTCCACATCCTCTGCTGTCAAGGTCCACGCCTGGATAATTGGGGAGTGAGGGGTACGGGCCCATGGGATGACTGAGAGTTGGACAAGAGATCTAGGCAGGTATTAAACTGTTACAGCAGAAGGGATTAGACATATAAATGACACACATAGAGACCTCCTGAAATTGGAAACCAACTGGTTTAAGCTGTGGGCAAGCTAGTTAAACAGTACTTGATGAATCTTATAATTGAATTAGAGAAGTAGAGAGCATGTCAAATTCATTAATCAGTGGTTTCCGTCAACTCAGCGTGGCATTAGTGTACAGGATGACGGGAAACAGAGAGCGCACTGTTTAGGAAACCAATTTAGTCGTCTCGCAGGTATCAAATAGCCGGGGCCCCTCCACACAAAAAAAACGTCAGGCTTTGAAAAGGAATGTTTGAGGCCAGTTGGAAAACCCTTTAAGTGTTGTGATTGGCAAGCAGTGCGCCAGACCCTGGGACTTATAAATAAACATTTCGACAGGCTCTGCGATCACCAGCGTGGTTTCAGCAGTCGCTGGTCCGTCCGCCCTCTCTCCCAACCCTCGCTTGCTCTCCTGGGCCCACCACAGGCTGGGTCTGCTCCAACTTACATTACACAAGCTCCTGACGTGAGGCTGTTATTACAGCACCGTCCATGTGTGCCCTCTCACGTTACACCGGAGCTCCACCGCCCCTGCACACACGTCTGGACAACCTACAGAGGTTGCCTCACTGGGCCTCTTAAAATGGCAGTGCCTCCTGATCACCAAAGACATCTTAGGACCAAAGCTTGACTTTAACTTCCTCGACTGAGCCGAGCCAAGGCTGAGAGAGTGTTGAAATCAAGGTTTAAAAAAAAGGGCACAGAGTGCTGGAGTGACTCAACGGGTCAGGCAGCTTCACTGAAGAAAATATGTAGGTGCCGTTTCAGGTCAGGATGTTCTTCAGACTGATTGTGGAGGGGTGGCCAGTGGGTTAGGGGTGAATGCAGGCGAGGGATGTTGGTTGACTTGCTGCATGGATCTGACATTAGAGTAGAAACAAAGAACTGCAGATGCTGGTTTAGATCAAAGATAGACACAGAGTGCTGGAGTACCTCAGTGGGTCAGGCAGCAACTCTGGATAAAATGGATGGGTGCTGCTTTGGGGCGGGACCCTTCTGAAGGAGAGAAGGGACCCAACCCGAAATGTCACCCATGCCTTTTTCTCCAGAGATGCTGCCTGACCCGCTGAGTTACTCCAGCACTTTGTGTCTATCTTTGCTATCTTAACTTGGGGCTTTCAAGGAGTGATTGTCACCTCATGCATTAGTTACATTGACGGCCTGTGCTTTAAGGGCCTGTCCCACTTTCACGACCTAATTCATGACCTCTGCCGAGTTTGCCCTTGACTCATACTCGCAGCATGGTCGTCACGAGGTCGCAGGAGGCCGTAGGAGGTCGTAGGTAGGTCGTAGCAGGCCGTGATGCTAATTGTACGTACTCGTGGCATCAAGTAGGTCGGGGCATTTTTCTAGCCTGATGAAAAATGTCCACGAGTAAAAAAGGTCGTGAATTAGGTCGTGAAAGTGGGACAGGCCCTTTAGAGAGGAGCCATTCAGTATTACAGACCTACAACTTGGTACCACTGAACGCCACTCAGTAAAACTTCCGGAATATCTAAATCTAGTTAATTTTGTGTAAGATTGGAATCACAAACCAGAGTTACGGAAGTTTAGGGTGAAGGGGGAAAGATTTAATAGGAATCTGCGGGGCAACTTTTTTTACACAAAGGGTGGTGGTTATATGGAACGAGTGGCCGGAGGAGGTAGTTGAGGCAGGTACAATAACAACATTTTAAACACATTTGGACAGGTACATGGGTAGGAGAGGTTTAGAGGGCTATGGGTCAAACGCAGGCAGGAGAGACTGGCGTAGATAGGACATGTTGGTCGGTGTGGGCAAGTTGGGCTGAAGGGGCCTGTTTCTGTGCTGTATGACTCTGTCATTAGCATTGCTTTCCTGGCCTCTGCAAAACCAATGTCATCTCGTTCCCTTTGCAAACCCCTGGCATCCTCCCCCATCTCCCCTCTCACCCCCACCAGTGCCCACTATCACCTCCATTATCAAGTGTCAAGTGAGGTTAGTTGCCACATGCACCGGCAACCGAACAATGGAATTCTTACTTGCTGCAGCTTAACAGGTCCATTAACACAGTAACACACAAATAAATATGTAATAATCAGTAATACATTAAATTAGCAACAGCAATACTACGTAACAGTAATAGTGCAAAACCAAAATTTATAAAGCAAACTAATGTATATCATAGTTGCTGAGGTAGTGGTTAGTGTTGTGCAGTGTTCAAGAACCTGATGGTTTAGAGGGTTACGCGCCAAGCGTGGGTAGGTGGGACTGGTATAGATGGGGCATGTTGGTCTGCATGGGCAGGTTGGGCCGAAGGGCCTGTTTCCCAGCTGTATCACTCTATGATTCTACGACTGTGGTTGTTGGGAAGAAACCGTTACCATCCACACTTGAATACAAAATACTCAGCTAATGGCACTGCTGGGAGATAGACATTTTCAATAATGGTGAAGATGCCAGATCTTCCAAATGAATCCAACCTGAAAATTACAAGATTTTTTTCCCAGGCTTCTGCCTTCAGGTCTTGAACTTCCAGAACGATACATGGAAAAATAAGTGTAGGAGGAAGAGAGCAAGCAGGACTGTTTTATTTTGAGGAGGGCGTGCATATCAAAGGTTCACAAAAACTGGTGTACGTGACGGAAGCGGGGGCTGAAGAAGGGTCTCGACCCGAAACGTCACCCGTTCCTTCTCTCCAGAGATGCTGCCTGACCCGCTGCGTTACTCTAGCATTTTGTGCCTATCTTTCCTGGGGGCGAAGTTCGATCTCATATTGTGGAATCGCAAGAAGCCACAGATGCTGGAATCTTGAGAAAGAAACAAACATGGGACGTTTCAAGGAGGGTCTTGACCCAAAATGTCACTTGTCCATTCTTTCCACAGATGCTTCCTCACCCAGTGGATCCCTCCGACATGTTGGTTTCTGCCTGATCCTTGTTACACACCAGCCCCAGGTTCTGACATATGCCGACCACAATCAGAATATTCAAAGATGCCTGAAGAAGGTTTGGTTCTCTACCCCTTTCACAGAAGTCTGGCGAGGTCTTTACCCTGAATGCGTCTTTGCTGACTGCCCTTTGATGTTTGGATGAATGACTCTGAGCTCTGTCCAAAGAAAAACAAAAGACCAGCTTCAAAAAACAAACATGCTACTAATCTAAGCAGCACATCAATGTTGACTGAACCTTGGGCAGTATTGGTATTTGGCTGGAGACCCCCTTGTCAATACAAGCCATGAGCCATGGCAACCCTGCTCTCCCAGAACCATGCTCTCGACAAAACTGCAGAGGCTTTGTGGGGATTGTCTGTGTGCCAAGTTAATCCATATAGTTAATTCAATCCAAGCACAAGTGACCCCTCTCATCAGCAAAATCAATGGAATCAAAATTTGCATAATTTATTAACTGTCTAAGAGCTGTGATAAATTATTTACACCAGTCTGCGTTCTCTGTTTCAAAAAGAAATTAAAACTCTGGCGAGGAAAATATTTAATAACATTTAAGTGAAATATAACAACCTTTTGTCTTCGGAGCCCCGGCTTGGAAGAGTGCCACTCCAGCCCACACAAAGCACGTCAAGGACTCTGTTAACACAGAAGACAGCGCTCAATGTTATGGCACTGCAAATAAAATCCGACGGAACGTCCGAAGAGGGCAGGAGCAAATTGATGATTGAACCATGAAAAGCATCAGTTTCCAGACAAAGTTTGTCTTCAAAGTCACGGAGAGTTGACTGTTCCATGAACCCCACCTCGAGGGTGGTGGGTACACTGAACAAGCTGCCAGAGGAGGTAGTTGGAGCCAGGAACTGTAACAATATTTTAGAGGGAGATGGGCCGAACACAGGTAAATGAGGCCGGTGTAGATGGGAGCGAATCCACGAGGTAGAAGATGGAGGCGCAGGCAAGCACCTGGCTGTGGTAGTCTGAAGAAGGGTCTCGACCCGAAACGTCACCCATTCCTTTTCTCCAGAGTTGCTGCCTGTCCTGCTGAGTTACTCCGGCATTTTATGCCTATCTCCGCTGTAGATGGGGCATCTTGGTCAGCAGGGACGAGTTGGGCTGAAGGGCTTATTTCAGCGCTGCTTTCAGCTCCCACAAATGTCTGTCAACGAGGCTAGTAGCCACAGGCTGCTTCTCTCTGAACTATCGTACCACCGTCTCCCAGCAGGAATGGACAATGAGCTGAGAGAGCTCAGGTCCAGGGAAATTACGTGGTTCGGGCTCCTACACATCAGTGTAGGATCAGGTCCAAGCGTCCTGGTCTCCGTGAAACTCCTGGGCTGTTGGGCTCCCAATCGACCCGTGCAGGAACCTACACTTCAAACCGTTTGACTCCCCTTTCATGTTTTATCAGCGTCCACAATCTCCATTCAGGTTGGGGAATGCCAGAATGATCAAACGTTTCTGCTGCCTCTCATCACCATTGCTTGGAACATATGTTGGCAGAGGAAACAAACCAGTTACTGCCACTTTACCTGCTCCGCCAAAAAGAGTATGAAAGATGTCACCATCAGACGAACGGATGTGTTTTTCAAGGACCTGTCCAGCTACCACCCGCTTGGTCTGCTAGAATCACAGAGACATACAGCAGGGAAAAAAATTACCCTGCCGAACCAAGATGCCCCTTCTAATTCAGTCCCTCCCCGTATCCTACTCCATGCCTCTCATCATTCTATATACATCCATCAGGTCTCCCCTCAGCCTCCAACACTATAGAGAAAACAATCCAAGTTTGTCCAACCACCCCTTGTAACTAATCCCGTCCAATCCACGCAGCATTCAGGTAAATCGCGTCTACGCTCTCTCCAAAGCCTCTATATACTTGTAATGGAGCGACCAGAACTGCATGCAATATGCCAAGTGCGGGCAAACCCATGTTTCATAAAGCTTCATCTTGATTTCCTCACTCTTATAGTCAAGTCAGTGGATATTTTTTGGGAGAGTTTAGGAGTAGAGGTGATAGCCTGTGAATTAATGGACATTCTTTGAGGAAGGAGATGTGGAGAAATTCCTTTAGTCAGAGGGTGGTGAATCTGTGGAATCATTTGCCACCGATGGCTGTGGAGGCAAAGACAGTGGATATATTTAAGGCAGAGATAGATAGATTCTTGATTAGAACGGGTGTCGGAGGTAATGGAGAGAAGGCAGGAGAATGGGGTTAGGAGGGAGAGATAGATCAGCCATGGATGAATGGCAGAATTGACTTGAGGAGCCAAATGGCCTAATTCTGCTCCTATCACTTATGAACATGAATTATACTCAATACCCTGATCGCTATAGGCAAGTATACCACAAGCCTTCATTACCACTCTATCCACTTGTATTGCTACTTTCAGGGAGCTATGCACAAGGACCCCAAGATCCCTCTGTAGAATCCCTCCGATGCAATTAAGTGTGGCGATCCCATTGCACCTATAATTAAGGGGTTGGACAGGCTAGATGCAGGAAGATTGTTCCCGATGTTGGGGAAGTCCAGGACAAGGGGTCACAGTTTAAGGATAAGGGGGAAGTCTTTTAGGACCGAGATGAGAAAATCGTTTTTCACACAGAGAGTGGTGAATCTGTGGAATTCTCTGCCACAGAAGGTAGTTGAGGCCAGTTCGTTGGCCATATTTAAGAGGGAATTGGATGGGGCCCTTGTGGCTGAAGTGATCAGAGGGTATGGAGAGAAGGCAGGTACGGGATATTGAGTTGGATGATCAGCCATGATCATATTGAATGGCGGTGCAGGCTCGAAGGGCCGAATGGCCTGCTCCTGCACCTAATTTCTATGTTTCTATGTTTCTATTCAGCCTCTTTCAGGGAGCCATGGACCTGCATCTGAAAAAATGCATCATTTCTCTCACAGAGTCACACAGCATGGAAACAGGCCTTATCAGCCCAACTTGCCCATGCCTGTCTGCGTTTGGCCCATATCCCCCTAAAACGATCATATCTGTGTACCTGCCCAAATGGTTCTTAAATGATGGCACCGGTCTTAATGGGAGCAAAGCGGCTGGCAGAGTCTTACCTGGCTGCATCTTGGTTTTTTTTTGCACAGTATCCCGTCAGGATTGAACGCAATGGAACTGAAGGTTACAGTGAGGCGGAAAACTAAAGGGCCTTGCCGGCACCCATCATGGTCGCAGCCGGTTGCCGAAAATGTTTTGAATGTTAAAAAAAATCCAGCGGCAACCAGGAAAAGGCACGACTCTTTGGGCAACTACTCACCACCAAACAGGCGTCAACCCGTGACCGCGGTGAGCAGTCGCCCAAAAGAGTCGTACCTTTTTCTGGCGGCCGCTGGATTTTCAACATGTTGAACATTTGCGGCGACCTGTTGCGACTATGACGGGTGCCAGAAAAGTCGCCGAAAATATTCGGGTAAGTGGGACAGGCCCTTAACTCTCCCTCCAAAGGATAACTATAACAAACCCAGCTGGCAGCTGGGAGTCACGCATCTGAAATTCAAACAGATAGTTCCATCACCTTCGAGTCTTTTGTCAGCTGAACTTCTCTACCCCATTGAGAATGTCCTTCAAGCCATGTTTGTTTGTTTATTTCCAGCGGCTACGTGGGGAGCAGAGCCCGAGACCGTATGGGAATCATAAGACTGCACAGTAGTGAGCGGCGCACAAAAATAAAATGAAATGTGGTTCGGTTACCAGCCTGGGTTGCATGTATTCAATTTAATTAGCAGCAGTGGAGCCACCGAGAGACATTCCTCATCTTCACTAACTAGCCACACTGGGGCCGTTTCAGACAAAGCTGTGGTTAATTCTGACACAGGCCATCTGTAAAAATCACTTTCCCCAGCAATAAGGCTGCTTAATTCGTGTTTTAAGTGGTAGAGTATTAAAGAATTTAAATAGAGATCTCAGGGTTAAACACTGACCATTCTAACATGACCTTACTCAACGTTCGACAAGTCAGCTCTCTCCATCCCTGATTGCACAAACTCAATATGACTGCGCCGCTTGTTAATGGAATCAAATTGTAACCAGGAGAACGATACCACTTGCAACCCTGTTAAGTGGAGCGTCAATAGTCCGATACTTTATCTCTGGCTTGCTTTCTGAAACGGGTTCCTTCAATCCAAATCTGTCACTTGACACCAGAAATGCACCAGCTGCCCTAGAGTAACGGCATCAACGTGTTAGTAACTGTTATACCTCTGGGTCAAAACGCTGCAATTTTAATTCGCTCCAGAACAGTGTTGGGGTAGTGCTGTGAAATCACCTCCCTCTGTTGAGACATTAAGCTGCCCTGTTGCCTCTTCTGCTTGTTCCTGTGGATCTTTCAGAGCCGGTGAATTCATTAAAGGATAACCATTCTCGTTGGGGGGGGTCAAAGAAGGAGCGTTCACGTCGCAGCCCTGTTTCCGCCAATATTTCCACCACCACGCACAAGAAACACAAGAAGCGACAAGACAGACGCCATTGTACGCAGATGCCGAGAAGTGTTTCAGCTCTGGCTGAACAACTTCTAATCTTGTGTGTGGACTAGACAAGAAGAACCATTCTCGTGGCCATGCTGGAAGCAGGTAATGGGACTTTCATCTCATCACCTTCGATGGGATCCTACACATTTGGCAGTGTTCTGGTCCAAGGGACCTAGAAGTCTCGTCGGATGGCAGGGCCTGCCTGAAGGCCCGGCGGACAGCGTAACCGGGAAGGAACTGGAGGCGTCGGACGTGAGGAGCGAGGGCCGCTAGGAGGGTGAACAGGGGTAATGCCTCCAGCGCCTCCAAGGACGGGCTGCAGGAGGTGCCCTGGAATACAAAGGTGGCCGGACAAGGAGATGGACGTCGGTTCGCGGGAACTGCTCCAGCAGACCGAACATGCGGGCCGACCAGACTTCGGACTTTGAATAATGGCGCCAGAACCTAGCGATGCCTGCATGTGTAAATTATGCAAAAGGAATGTCACTGTGCAGTTGCCTATGTGACAAACTTATCTTAAAAGGAATTAATTGTGCAAAGGATGCTTTTTTTTTTGGAAAGAACTATGCATTTTCTTTGATGGATGAAAGATGAAGACTGCTATAGCTTGAGTTTAACACCAAAGAAATTCACCAGTTATAGAAAATAGTTTAAATAACCACTCAGAGATACAGACAATGCCGATAAAAACTGCAGAAAAATGGAGGAGGATGCATGCGTGGTTAATGAACAAATGAACTTAAGTATGGGTAATGGTGTGAAGAAGGGTCTCGACCCGAAACATCACCCATTCTTTCTCTCTGGAGATGCTGCCTGTCCCGCTGAGTTACTCCAGCTTTTTGCGTCTGTCTAATGGTGTGATGATACATGCGGAGAAGATGGAGGCCCCAATATCCCCGGGGCAGAGTAGGTTGTCCATCCTTGGTCAGATCTGCTAAATCTGTTCAATTTCATCAGCCTTGTTACTGAAATGTGTTTTCTCAGAGGTCAACTCAACTGTTTTCAGGCGTGAAGCCACGGTGTTGCACGTTGGTGAATTCCAAGGGTTTAACTAGGCTGAGGGCACAGAGGAACCTTAGAGTGGAGAGTTCATTAAAAGTAACAATACAGGGTTAATAAATCCAGAAAAAAAATAAAGATAAGCCGAACAAAAGGGCCCAAATCTGAAGAGTGGAATTGAAAAGCAGAGAAATCATGGTCACCTTATGTTCAGTCAGATTACCAATGTTCACAAAGATCTGGCTCAGCTTGAATCAATGACTTAGGTCAACCTATTGCACTTGAGTTACTTGTACTAGTCTTTGCTTGTACTTGGTAGTAAAGAAAGCAAACACAATGCTAGCATTTATTTCAAGAGGGCTTGTATACAAAAACAGGGACGTAATGCTGAGGCTCTATAAGGCGTTGGTCAGGCCGCATTTGGAATATTGTGAGCAATTTTGGGCACCATATCTGAGGAAGAATGTGCTGGCTCTGGAGAGGGTGCAGAGGAGGTTTACAAGATTGATCCCAGGAATGAGCGGGTTAACCCATGATCAGCGTTTGTTGGCGCTAGACCTGTACTCCCTGGAGTTTGGACGAATGAGGGGGGACCTCATCGACCTCATACAGAATAGTGAAAGGCTTGGATAGAGTGAATGTGGAGAGGATGTTTCCACTAGTAGGAGAATCTAGAACTAGAGGTCATAGCTTCAGAATTAAAAGACGTTCTTTAAGGAAGGAGGTGAGAAGAAATGTATTTAGTTAGAGGGTGGTGAATCTGTGGAATTCTTTGCCGCAGAAGGCTATGGAGGCCAAGAGAGATAGATAGATTCTTGATTAGCATGGGTGTTAGAGGTTTTGGGGAGATGGCAGGAGAATGGGGTGAGGAGGGAGAGGTAAAGCAGCAATGATTGAATTGCGGAGTAGACTTGATGGGCCAAATGGCCTAATTCAACTCCTATTCCTTATAACCTTATGACTTGAACTAGGTACTTTGCGGGACGATTACAAGCCTTTGCTTGAACTTGTGCTAGCCTTTGCTGTTGTTGAATTGACAAATACTATGCCCGACTGGTTAGCATGCAAAACAAAGCTTTTCACTGTTGGTAACGGGGAAATAATAACCTGTGACAGCTGTGGTTGTAACCAAGCTTCGTTCGGGGCTGAATGCTTTGCACGCGCATCAGTGTAGCAAGAAGCGGCAGACAAGGGCAGCTGCATCCTGGGGTGGAAGATGACCCAGGACCTTGTAGACTGTCATTGGGTACGCAGCAGAAAGTGAGGGTGGGCCATGGGCTGATCTGTGGGTGACACCAGATCTATCGAAGTGAACCAGAACCATTCTGGAGATGTTGGCTATGATTGCATTGGTGAGGGTGAAGGTAGTTGAAGCTCAGGAACGTGAGGGTGAAGTGGAATGAACATGAACACGTTGCGGGCCACAGAGACGGCAGGAGGACGAGGGAGATACCGTTTAAAGTAAAGATAGAGATCAGGTTTCAAGAGTTACGTCAAGTGTGTTTTAAGGGCCTGTCCCACTGTACGAGGTAATTCAAGAGTTCTCCCGAGTCTCCCCTGATTCAAACTCGGAGAATCACGGTAATAGCCGTTCGTAGGTACTCGGGGCTCTCGTGGACATTTTTCACAGTGCTGAAAAAACTTCACGAGTTACCGCGTTTCCCGAGTACCTGCCGTTAGCGTTATGAGCCGCTACGAGACATCCACGAGCTCCGGCGTAGCCACTACGTACATTCTACGTTTGATTTTTTTTAAACTCGGGAGAGCTCTTGAATTATCTCCTACAGTGGGATATCAAAATATCAATAAATGAACAATCCCAATAGTAATGCAAAAAAGCCTGAAGTTCTTAGTGCAACCAAAGACTGCCCGTAGTTCAATGTTTAGTTCGTGTTGTGCAGTTCAAGAGCCTGATAGTTGTTGGGAAGAAACTGTTTTTGAACCGGGAGGTCACAGTTTTCAGGCTCTTATACCTTCTTCCCAATGGTAACAGCGAGATGAGAGCGTGGCCAGGGTGGTGTGGGTCTTTGATGATGTTGGCTCTCTTTTTGAGACAGTACCGCCTGTAGATCCCTTCGATGGCGGGGGAGTGGCAGTGTGCGGGGAGAGTGGATTTGGAAGGTGGACTATAAGGTGGGGGGGGGTGAGGTCTAACTGCGTAGCCCGACTGCTGTGTAACCGCGGGGAGCGAGCGTTTATTCAGCACGTAAAGGGTTACTTGAATTATTGCTGTTTTCAGTAGCTGGCAATTCCGAGATGTCTCCAAGTGACAATTAGTCGATGCTACACCATTAACCAATATTTGAGTTGCAGGTCAGGACTTAGCCGCTGGTAAGGTGTCTTTGCCATCACGGAATAATCCCATCATTTCCTCAGGCTGTGGCACTGGATAATTGGGACTCACAATCACAAACTAGGTGTTGGATTCCTTGCTGTACCTTGACTGAGCCATCCGCTCACACACCAACACACCCAGAGTGAAGTGACTCGGAAGGCACGGATAATCAACGCCTCTCGCATGCTGGATACAAATAATTGATAAATATTTGAACAAAACAAAAATCTGTGGTTATTTTTGTTTTGGTCAGAGCGGCTGAGTCCCGCAGACATGTCAATCACGTTTGAGCGAATCTCCAACAGGGGCTGGGGGTCCTCAGAGTCCCTGGGCAAGGACACGAAAATAAAAGGTGGACAGAGTTTGGAATCTCTGATAATTGTCTTGTGACCGCTGTTCGAAAGTGCTTGAGCTCGGTTTTCAACTGAGGAGTGGATAAGTCCAGAAATAAAGAACCACAGATGCTAGTTTATACTAAAGATAGACACAAAGTGTTGGGGCAACTCAGCGGGTCAGGCAGCACAACATGTGCTGGATAGAACTGCAGATGCTGGTTTACGCCGAGGATAGACACAAAACGCTGGAGCGACTCAGGCAGCGTCTTTGGATAGCTGGAATGGGCGACGTTTCGGGTGGAGACCCTTCTTCAGGATGAGAGTCAGGGGAGAGGGAGACACAGAGATAAGGAAGGGTAAAGTGTGTGAGAACGAGACATCGAAAGAGATGAGGATCAAGGAAAATGTAGAATGGGTCATTGTGGGCTAGGAGAAGGTGACAAACAAAGCAAACAGAGATCAAATGTAATCGGTCAGGCAGCATCTCTGGAGAACAAGGGCACAAAGTGTTGGAGTACCTCAGAAGGTCAGGAAGCACCTCCGGAGATCATGGGCACAAAGTGTTGGAGTACCTCAGAAGGTCAGGAAGCACCTCCGGAGAACACAAAGTGTTGGAGTACCTCAGAAGGTCAGGCAGCACCTCCGGAGAACATGGGCACAAAGTGTTGGAGTACCTCAGAAGGTCAGGCAGTACCTCTGGGGATACAGGATGGGTCCCTACCCATCCTTTTATTTCTCCAGTGGATAAGTCTACTTGTGGGGACATGCTGACTGTGACTGAAGTGGTTGGGCAAATGTGCAATGAAAGAACCCAACTTCCAAATTCAGCTCTCCCGGTGGTGATGGCAGGGCTACACATTCTGCCCAGTCACACACATTGCTCACGACAAGCTCTCCTGGCCAGGTGTGCACTGCACTTTCCGCACGGTTCCGATAAAACGTTAACTCTGTTTCTCTCTCCACAGATGCATCCTGATTTATTGAATATTTCCTGCATTTTCTCTTTTATGCCGTACCTAAAGGTGGCACAGCGGTAGAGGTACTGCCTTCCAGCGCCGGACACCCGGCTTCAATCCTGACCACACCTGCTGTCTGTACGGAGTTTGCACGCTCTCCTCGTGACCTGCGTGGGTTTTTCTTCGAGATCTCCGGTTTCCTCCCACACTCCAAAGACGTACAGGTTTGTAGTTTAATTGGCTTGGTGTAGATGTAAAACTTTCCCCAGTGTGAGTATTTTATAGAGTTAATATGCGGGCATCGCTGGTCGGCGCGGACTCGGTGGGCCAAAGTGCCTGTTTCCACGCTGTATCTCTAAACTAAACTAAACTGAAGTTTGTACCGAATGTAAGTTTGTGACAAAGTGCCTGGTGTGCTGAAGATCTGGAGGCTGTCTTATTCTTATTCCTGTGTAATTGCCTAGTGATGCACAAAGACCTCTCTGATTAGCCCCACCAGTTCCAGGCACATGACATGGATAGGAAAGGTCTAGTGGGATATGGTCCAGGTGCAGGCTAATGGGACTAGCTTGGCAGGAACGCCTCGGTTGGCAGGGACGTGTTGGACCGACGGGGCCTGCTTACGTGCGGTATGACACTATGACTCGTGCATCCTCAAGATGGGTTTGAAGATCTTTAGTGGGTCGCGGGCTCTCCCCCCTAACTTGGGTCGCTTTTCCTATTAGAGTAAATTGGTTGAGCCACTGTGGGTTTGACAACTTGTAACACTGACAGCTGACACCATCCTATCTGAAAGCACCATGAAATGTGCCGCCTGAAAGAGAGGGAGTTGATCTTTATATTACTGAACTGTGCCAATGCCCATGGAAGGAATGCTTGTCAACATTGGAGGATCAAGGTTAACCTGGACACTCGACAAGGCAGCCAAAACGACCTTAAATGATCACTGTCCATCATGCTCTGAGGGAGCTGAAGGTACGTAGATCTAAATAAAGCATCTACCACTTTAGTTTAATTTACTTTAGAGATACAATGTGGAAACAGGCCCTTTGGCCCGCCAGGTCTGCGTGGGCCAGCGATCACCCCACACACTAACTCTATCCTGCGCACTAGGGACAATCTACAGAAGTCAATTCATCTCCAAACCTGTACGTCTTTGGAGTGTGGGAGGAGACCGGAGCACCCAGAGAAAGCCCACGCGGTCACGGGGAGAACGTACAAACTCCGTACAGACAGCACCCGCAGTCAGGATCGAACCTGAGACTCTAGTGTTGTAAAGGCAGCAACTCTACCGCTGCACCCCACTGTGCCGCTATTCGAGGAAGTGTTTCTTACCGATTTGACTTCTCTGAAACAGAAAGTACATCGGAACGGACATTTAAACTGAAGATAGGCACAACAGCTCAGCGGGTCAGGCAGCATCTCTGGAGAAAAGGAATATGTGGCGTGTCGGGTCGAGAACCTTCTTCAGACTACGAGAGATATAGATGTTGATATAGAGAGATATAGAACAAATGAATGAAAGATATGCAAAAGATAATGATGTATAATGCAGTTCCACTCCAGCACCGTTCCTTGACCAGACTGAATGGGAAACCCTTGCTTCCTCAAATACACAGTACAGCTGCGGTTAATGGGTTGTCAGATGAAGCCAGATCTTTCCCTCAGCTGGCATTGTTACAAGGCCTTAAATAATGTATGGATGTTCAACCTTGTTTGATCAGTATTATTGGGGCTGGTTAGAAGATGGAATCCAGGGGAACCCAGTATTTCTCAAAAGACAGACACATCGTGTTGGGGTAACTAAATGGGTCAGGCAGCATCTCTGGAGAAAAAGGATGAGTGAGACTTTTGGGTCGGGATCCAGTCCGAAGAAGGGACCATAAAAACCTCACCCATCCTTTTTCTCCAGAGAGGCTGCCTGACCCGCTGAGTTACTCTAACATTCTGTGTCTATCTGTGGTATAAACCAGCATCTGCAGATCTTGCTTTCTATGCCATTTTTGCACGTTGGGTTTTGTTCCTGCAAGGTTTTGTTCTGATTTTAAAAGGGTTAAAAGCAGAATGGGATTCTGACATTTTTATGACATTCGAGGATGAGACCAAGGGCCCTTTAAGGGAGCTGGTGATGTCATTCTCAGGCCTGATTGAGTTGAGCAATTTCAAACAGCGCAGCTCTGTGAGCGCAAACATCTCTATTTACTTAAAGGTTGCCCACCTAGAAGAAGGAAACAGAGCTGGAGTACTGGAATGTGAGGCACGCTCGGTTGCCAAAGTAAACTACGATTACAAAATAGTTGCAGTAATCTGCAGCGCGATTACTGCAGACAAGGTTATCTGGACCAGAGCACTCACAGTGGAGTCAATACTGGTCCAAACATACGGTGACACCCAATGCAAATAATAAACTCCAGGTAAATAAGGAAGAAACGGCCTATTAATCCCAACAAACTGCAGCCTGTTATCTTCCAGCATTGAGTGATTCCCTAATATTAAGCACATTAATATGCTTGGGACACATTACAAAACTGCTCCGTTATATCAGGGCACATTACAAATCTGCTCCGCCTTGCAGAAGTTGACTTCAACAATGGTGGGAAACTTGATACAGTGGTGGGGCTTCCTGGAGTTTGTGTCAACACATCTCACACCGCCCAACACGCAGCAGACTTGCAAGTCCTCCAAGTCCCAAACAAGTTGGAGCCCGCATCCGTTTTGTAACTTGTTCCGTGGTCAGTGACATGACAATGGTGGGTTTCGGGCAGCACCGCCCCACACACCGACATTCCCGGCAGAAGATCCCAATCCCCAAATCCCGAAGTGACAAGTGACTAAGTGACAGCAACACCCACTGGAATACATCGATGACAATCGATGTTTGTCAAAACCAACAATGGATGAGATGGAGTCATCGGGTCACACAATGTGGAAACAGGCCCTTCAGCCCAACTTGCCGGGGTGGGAGATTGCAACCTTCACGTGGTCCACCCTGTTTCAACTAATGCAATCAACCTGGCGTGCACAAACAGAAGATCAAACAGAACAAGTTGTCTTCCAACTTTAGGCTGTGCACGCCATAAGCAAGAAGAAGAAGAAACCCAACTTCCCATGCTGACCAACCTGCCCCATCTACACTAGTCCCACCTGCCTGCATTTGGCTCATATCTTTCTAAACCTATCCTGTCCATGTACCTGTCCAAATGGCTTTTAAGTGAGTCCCTGACTCAACTACCTCCTCCGAGTGCGTGTTCCATACACCCACCACCCTCTGTGTGGAATAATTGCCACTCAGGTTCCCATTAAATCTTTCTCCCATCACCTTAAACCTATGATCTCTGGTTCTTGATTCCCCTACTCTAAGTAAAAGACTATCTATTTACCTCATCTAACCCCTCTATAAGATCACCCCTCAGCCTCCTGTGCTCCAAGGAATTAATTCCTAGCCTGCTCAATGCCTCCCTATAGCCCAGGCCCCCGAGTCCTGGCAATATCCTGGTAAATCTTCTCTGCACCTGTAAAAGGTGGTTAACTCGCATTTGTAAGCTTCTGAACATTGTTGCTCACATCTTCAAAGATTTGAGCATTATTGGCACTATATTATCATTATTATCAGTAGTTAAAGCAAATGCTGTTAGAGAGCCCTAAAGCACTGAAACAATCCACACTGAACATCAAGCACGCATTTACACATTCTCCTTGCATTCTCATGAACTCTCCGTAGGCTCCACCACTCACCAATGCACCAGGGACAACTTACAGTGGCCAATAGACCGACTGGTCTGTACATCTTTTGAATGTGGGTAGAAAATTGGAGCACCCAGAGAAAGCCTATGTGTTCACAGGCAGAGCATGCAGACTCCACATAGGTAGCACTGGGGTTCAGCATTGGACTTAGTGCTGGGAGGCAGCAGCTTAACTTGCTGCACCACCGTGCCACATAGTTTCTCGAAGGGTTCAGTTCTGGATTGAAAGGGGAACTAGGTGAAGATTAGTCACAGTGTTAAAGAAGGAACTGCAGATGCTGGAGAATCGAGGGTACACAAAAAGCTGGAGAAACTCAGCGGGTGCAGCAGGATCTAAGGAGTGAAGGAGATAGGCGACGTTTCGGGTCGACCCGAAACGTCGCCTATCTCCTTCGATCCTTAGATGCTGCTGCACCCGCTGAGTTTCTCCAGCCTTTTTATGTACCGAAGATTAGTCACAATCTGAATGAAAGGTGCGGAGATCAAGCAACTCGCTCCTGCTTCTATTTCTTATGTTCTTGTAATCAATAAAAAGAAAACATTGCAAGACTCAGAATGTATGAGAGGAACATCACGTATTGGCTGTTGAAATGTGTTACCAAGAGAGTGTTTGAAAGGTGGAACAAATAGCATGATTGAAATGTGTTTACAGTGAGAATGTGTGAAATGGCTAGAAGGAGTCTTTTCTCCCTTTCCCAGTTCCAGCAAAGGTTCTCAGACCAGAAATGTAGGAATAGGAGGGATATGAATCATGTGTGGGCAGGTGCAATTAGTTTAAGTTTAGCACAGGCGTTGTGGGCCAAAGGGCCTGTACCTGTGCTGTACATTTTTATGTTCTGTGAAACATGAACTCGCTTTCTCTGCCCAGAGCTGCTGCCTGACCTGCTGAGTATTTCCTGCAGTTTGTATGTCTATTAAAGGGGCTTGCTTGGAATGTGTTTACAAGTAATGTTTTAAATGTTGAAAAAAGGAATGTGTTTGAAATGAGTTAACACCGAGTGGCTTTGGAATGATTTAACAGAAGTGGCAGCTGCATGAAACATTAGTGAGGTCGCATTTGGAATATCAGGCGTGGTTCTAGTCCCCTGATTACAGGAAGGATGTGGAGAGGGTGCCGAAGAGGTTTGATCATATAAGGAGAGGTTGGAGGTCTTCTCTGAAGTGTTGGAGGCTGAGTTTAATTTGGTATCATGTTTGACACTGGCACTGTGGGCTGAAGGGCCTTGTCCAGTGCTGTACTGTTCTATGTTTTTGGGGTGTGCTCGCAATGGGTGACAATAAACATTTTTGAAATGCTCTCCTAAGAGATGTGTTTGAATTGGATATTGGAGTGTATTTACAGAGCGTGTTTTTGATGTGTTTTACACTAGATATTTTTGAATTGTGTTTACAGGGAACGTGTTTGAAGTTGTTTTGCAGGGTATTTGTTTGAAGTGTGTTTACACAGTTTGTTTGAAATTGGTCACAAGGAGTGACTTTGAAATGCGTTCTCAAAGAGTCTTTGACAAATTCACGGGGTGTGTGTTTGAGTTGTGTTTACAGGGAGTGTATCTGAAATATTGGCCTTTGTGTAAGAGGATCTAGCGCAAGGATAAAGACATCTTGGAGAAGCAAGAGACCACACATCTTGGGATCTTGAACAAAAAACAAAGTGCTGGTGGAACTCAGCAGGACAGGCAGCACGTATGGAGCGCAGAAACAGGCCCTTCAGCCCATCAGGCCCGTGCCGACCAGCCATCACACCGTACACTGACACTATCGTACACACCTAGGACAATTTACAATTCTATCAAAGCCAGTTAACCTACAAACCTGAATGTCTTTAGAATGAGGCGGGAGCACCTGGAGAAAACCCACGTGGTCATGGGGAGAACGTAAGACTCCGCACAGGCAGCACCTGGTGCTGTGAGGCAGCAACTCTACCGCTGAGCCACTGTAGGAAGTGGTACACAGAGGGAAATGGACAGATGCTGTTTTGGGTTGGGTCCATTCTTCACACTCTGAATTATATAGATATCCGACTGTAAATATATCGGACCAGCGAGTAAACTCCTGGAATGTGGTGGGCAGGTTTGGTCTCTAACTAAGGAAAGATATATACATGTGACAGAGATGATGCAACGAATGCTCACTAATCCATTCCTGGGATAGGGAGATTGTTCTATAGGGAGAGTTCAAGCAGACTGCCGTTCAGCTCACTTGAGTTTATGGGAACTGGCTTTTATAATGTGGGATTCAGTGAAACATAGAGTTACAGGGATATGGAGTCATAGAATGATTGATACAGTGGAAAAAGGCCCTTCGGCCCAACTTTCCCACACCGGCCTACTTGTCCCAGCAACATTAGACCCATCTGCCCGTGTTTGGTCCATATCTCCATGTACCTATATAATATAACCATATAACCATATAACAATTACAGCACGGAAACAGGCCCTCTCGGCCCTTCCAGTCCGTGCCGACCATTTGTTTTCCCCTAGTCCCATCTACCTGCACTCAGACCATACCCCTCCATTCCCTTCACGTCCATATACCTATCCACTTTACTCTTAAATGTTAAAATCGATCCTGCCTCCACTATTTCTGCTGGAAGCTGATTCCACACAGCCACCACCCTCTGAGTAAAGAAGTTCCCCCTCACATTACCCCGAAACCTCTGTCCCTTAATTCTCATGTCATGCCCTCTTGTTTGAATCTTCCCTACCCTCAATGGGAAAAAACGTAATCCACGTCAACTCTGGTCTATCCTTTCATCATTTAAAGACCTCAATCAAGTCCCCCCTTAACCTTCTGCGCTCCAAAGAATAAAGACCTAACTTGTTCAACCTTTCTCTGTAACATAGTTGCTGGAACCCTGGCAACATTCTAGTAAATCTCCTCTGTACTCTCTCTATTTTGTTGACATCCTTCCTATAACTAGGCGACCAAAATTGTACACCATACTCCAGAATTGGTCTTACCAATGCCTTGTACAATTTTAACATTTACTTCCCTACTCCTATATTCAATGCTTCTGATTTATAAAGGCCAGCACACCAAAGGCTTTCTTTTACCACCCTATTCTACATGCGATTCCACCTTCAGGGAACTATGCACAGTTATTCCTAGATCCCTCTGTTCCACAGCATTCCTCAATTCCCTACCATTTACCATGTACGTCCTATTTTTGATTTGTCCTGCCAAGATGTAGCACTTCACACTTATCTGCATTAAAACTCATCTGCCATCTTTCAGCCCACTTTTCCAAATGGCCCAAATCTCTCTGTAGACTTTGAAAATCTACTCATTATCCACAACACCACCTATCTTAGTATCATCTGCATACTTACTTATCCAATTTTCCACCCCATCATCCAGATCATTGATGTACATGACAAACAACATTGGACCCAAATAAAAACACATGATCCTGAGGCACCCCACTGGTCACCGGCTTCCAACCTGACAAACAGCATCCTCCACCATTTACTCTCTGACATCTCCCATTCAGCCACTGTTGAATCCATTCTTGCTACTCCGCCATTAACACCCAAAGATTGAACCTTCTTAACCAACCTTCCCATGGGGAACCTTGTCAAAGGCCTTACTGAAATCCATATAGACAACATCCACTGCTTTTCCCTCATCAATTTCCCTAGTTACCACTTCAAAAAATTCAAGAAGGTTTGTCAAACATGACCTTCCAGGCACAAATCCATGTTGATGTTCTGATCAGACCGTGTTTTATCAGATGCTTATATATAATTATCTCTAAGTATCCTTTCCATTAATTTGCCCACCACTGACTTCAAACTAATAGGTCTTAATTGCTAGGTTTATTCATTTGAACCCTTTTTAAACAATGGAACAACATGCGCAGTACGCCAATCCTCCGGCACTATTCCCGTTTCTAATGACATTTGAAATATTTCTGTCATAGCTCTGCTATTTCTACACTAACTTCCCTCAATGTCCTAGGGAATATCCTGTCAGGACCCTGGAGACTTATCCACTTTTATATTTTTCAAAAGTGTCTCAGTACTTCCTCCTCTTTGAATCTCATAGTTTCCATAGCTACTCTACTCTTTCCCCTTAACTCACCGAGTTTCAATATCCTTCTCCTTGGTGAATACCGAAGAAAATAAATTGTTCAATATCTCCCCCATCTCTTTTGGCTCTGCAGATAGCTGTCCATTCTGGTTCTCTAATGGTCCAATTTTATCCCTCGTTATCCTTTTGCTATTAATATAGCTGTAGAAACCCTTTGGGTTTACTTTCACCTTTCTTGCCAAAGCAACCTCATATCTTCTTTTAGCCTTCCTAATTTCTTTCTTAAGATTCTTTTTACATTCTTTATACTCCTCTAGCACCTCATTACTCCATGCCTCCTATAATTATTGTTAGATATTCTCTCTTTTTCGAAACAAGTGTCCAATTTTCCCTTGAAAACCATGGCTCTTTCCATTTTTTTTACTATTTCCTTTCAACCTAACAGGGACATAAATATTCTGTACTCTTACAATTTCCCCTTTAAATGTCCTCCATTTCTCTTCTACATCCTTCCCATGAAACAAAGTGTCCCAATTCACTCCTTTAAAATCCTTACGCATTCCCTCAAAGTTAGCCTTTCTCCAATCAAAAATCTCAACCCTAGGTCCAGTTCTGACTCTCTCCATAATTATATTGAAACTAATATAACTGGTCCCGAAGTGCTCACCAACGCATACCTCCGTCACCTGACCTGCCTCATTTCCTAACAGGAGGTCCAGCACTGCCCCTTTCTCTGGTCGATACCTCTATGTACTGCTGCATAAAAACTATCCTGCACACAATTTTACAAACTCCAAACCATCCAGCCATTTACAGAATGTGTTTCCAGTCTTATTTTTTTGAAATTGAAATCTCCCACCAATCACTACCTTGTGCTTACTACTAATATCTGCTATCTCCTTTCATATTTGCTCTTCCAATTCACGCTCACCCATTCGGCGTCTATAATTACACCCCTAAAAGTTTGCTACACCGTTCCCATTCTCAGTTCCACCCAAATAGCCTCCCTAGATGAGCCCTCTAATCTATCCTGCCAAAGCACTGCTGTAATATCTTCTCTGACAAGCAATTGCAAACTCCTCCCCCGCTGGTCCCTCCAATTCTATCATCTGAAGCAACGAAAATCTGGAATATTTAGTTTCCAATCACAGCCCTCCTGCATCCATGTTTCACTGATTGCACAACATCATATTTCCAGGTGTCATCCAGCTCTAAGTTCGTCACCTTACTTACAATGCTCCTAGCATTTTAAAATATACACATTTTAAGAAAAAACCCACCATCCCTTATTCTCGGTCTATATCTTTTTCATCTTTCTGCATACATTTTGGGATCCGAGTGCTTCCCTTCTCTGCTCTTGCCCACCCATGACCCTAGCCCCTCTACCGAGTCCCTCCCCCCTGCCTTTCTAGTTTTTTAAAGTCTCCCCAGTAGCCTTTGCAAATCTCCCTGCCAGGATATTGGTCCCCCTCGGGCTCAAGTGCAACCCGTCCTTTGTGTACAGATCATGCCTTCCCCAAAAGAGGTCCCAGTGATCAAGAAACTTGAATCCCTGCCCACTGCACCAGTCCCTCAGCCACGCATTTATCCTCCACCTCATTTCATTCCTACTCCCACTGTCACGCGGCACAGGCAGTAATCCTGAAATGTTTAAATTAAATTAAACCTGTCTAAATGTTTCTTAAATGTTGTCTCAGCTTCTTCCATACACCCACCACCCTTTGTGTGAAAATGTTACCCCTCAGATTCCCATTAATTATTTTCCCTTTCACCTTAAAATATAAGGAGATAGAAATAATTTAGCAGAACAAAGAAACGGCAGGCAGGAACATATGTAATTTATTGTAAAATTATTAAAAATTAAGATTTATTTCTTGGGTGGATTTTTTTTTCACAGGGATAGGATGAGAGACAGTTACCATTACATGTTATGTTGGAAAAACAAATAAACATATCATTAATGTTGAAATCAGACATATAGGAGGGGGCAGGTTGGATTATTAGGATCACAGCCATTGTGTCTGTTCCACCATCCAAATAGATCAGGGTTATCCTGCAGCCAACTCCATTTCCCCGTCTTTCCTGAATATCACCAATGCTCTCATCTAACATAATCCGTCTGAACAGGAAAAGTTTCAGATTTTCACTGATTTTGGAGTGAAAAAATGCATCAGGATCAGTGGTGCAGCTGGTAGAGCTGCTGCCTCACAGCTCCAGAGGCCCAGGTTCGATCCCGACCTCGGGTGCTGTCTGTGTCAAGTTTGCACGTTCTCCCTGTGACTGGATGGGTTTTCTCCGGGTGCTCCAGTTTGCTCCCACATTCCAATGTTATGAAGGTAGTCAAAAATGCTGGAGAAACTCAGCGGGTGCAGCAGGATCTATGGAGCCGAGGAAATAGGCACCGTTTCGGGCCAAAACCCTCTGAAGAAGGGTTTTTTTGTCTACATTTTTGTCTACCTTCGATTTTCCAGCATCTGCAGTTCCTTCTTAAACACCATTGATATGAAGGTTTGTAGGTTAATTGGCCTCTGTGAATTTGTCATGGCTGATCTATCTCTCCCCCCTTAACCCATTCTCTGCCTTCTCCCCATAACCTCTGACACCCATACTAATCAAATTGTAACTTTCACCGTTAGATTCATTTGTCATTGCCTCTTAACGTTGGAGCCAACATTCCTTTTTTTAAATCATTTTGATTCACATTCTCATTGCCTGATTCAGTGCCCAGTGTGGTCTACCTCTTTGTGTGGATATACATCTAGCAGAAGTCCAGAAGAAACTTGTCCCTGCTTAGTCAAGTGCCTCAGCTGGGCCTTGTGTGACCGGAACAGATGAGATGGAGGGGACCAAAATAAGAAAAAGACTGAATTATATGTAAGAGTCCAGTACTTATTTGGCAGAGTCTATGTGTGAAAAATACAAGTGCGAGGAATCTAAAATAAAACTGCAGCAGTTGCTGCTCGAGTAGCAAATGATTTTACACACAATCACAATCTGACTTTCAGGGTGCTCGGGTAAAGCTTGATACCAATCCTTGCAAGAGGAAGGAGGGCAGTGTAAGCGAGCAGATG
This sequence comes from Okamejei kenojei, assembly GCA_035221665.1. Lineage (NCBI taxonomy): Eukaryota > Metazoa > Chordata > Chondrichthyes > Rajiformes > Rajidae > Okamejei > Okamejei kenojei. The sequence goes on from CM069155.1 coordinate 23,153,694, forward strand.
CGAACGGATCTCCTGTTATCATCACAAAACAAGCTGTTCTTCGAGACTACAGCATGTTTGATCGTCAAATATTGGACAGAAGGTTCATTGCAACATGCCTGGGGCTGTCCAGAAAGAGGACCGACAGAAGGGAATGGTGTTCCATTGCCAAGGTCATCTTGCCAATTGGATGGATTATCATCCGCCATGAAAGTGGCTGCAACGTTCTTTGCTCCCTCGCATTTAATGATTCGGATTTTTCCAACCCAGCTGGAAGGCAACACGCTGATCAAGTATTAGTTCGTCTTCAGGGCAGGAGACCCCGGTTTGCGCCAAGGTCATTATCAAAATGATCAAAAATTGATCAAAAATCCAAATTTAAACACTCGTATTTATTGAGACATGAACACAATTTGCATGCAGGCACGGGCACAATGAGGATTATTACCTATATAAGGTAGTTTTACCGGGCAATTTTAGTTCGTATTTTGATTGGTCAAAAAATGCGCAGTTTCCAGCGGGCAATATTACTTGGTATTTTTCTTCTTCCGGGTTTCGCCATTGACTTTACGTAGAAAAACTGGCCTTTTCGGGAGACACCAGGAAATATTGCCCGCACTGAAATCATATTGCCCTCGTCTTCGACTCGGGCAATATGATTTCAGTTTGGGCAATATTTCCTGGTGTATCCCTCAAGGCCAGTCAATATTATATAAGTAGTAAATGGAAATGATAATATTGCACTCAGCAAAAAGCAATCCCACTTATGAATTGACAATGGCAGGAAGATCATTGAGGACATGGCTGAAGATAGTGGGACCTAGAACGCCAAGCTGATGAGTTCCTGCAATGTTCTGGGCCAGGGAGGGTCGACCTCCAACAAGCACTGCTTTGTACTCTCCAACATTTCTTGATTTCACAGGGTGTGAATCATATTGCATGGGAAGGAACTGCAGGTGCTGGTTTACACCAAAGATAAACACGAAATGGTGGTGGGACAGGCAGCATCTCCAGAGAGAAGGAATGGGTGACGTTTTGGGCCGAGGCCCTTCCTCAGACCCTGCTTGACTCTCTCTGTTGTCAAGTCAAGAGTATTCATAGAAACATAGAAACATAGAAATTAGGTGCAGGAGTAGGCCATTCAGCCCTTCGAGCCTGCACCGCCATTCAATATGATCATGGCTGATCATCCAACTCAGTATCCCGTACCTGCCTTCTCTCCATACCCTCTGATCCCCTTAGCCACAAGGGCCACATCCAAATCTCACTCTTAAATATAGCCAATGAACTGGCCTCAACTACCCTCTGTGGCAGAGAGTTCCAGAGACTCACCTACTCTCTGTGTGAAAAAAGTCTTTCTATCTCGGTCTTAAAGGATTTCCCCTTATCCTTAAGCTGTGACCCTTTGTCCTGGACTTCCCCAACATCGGGGAAACAAATCTTCTGCATCTAGCCTGTCCAACCCCTTAAGAATTTTATAAGTTTCTATAAGATCCCCTCTCAATCTCCTAAATTCCAGAGAGTATTAAAAACCGAGTCTATCCAGTCTTTCTTCATAAGACAGTCCTGACATCCCAGGAAATCAGTCTGGTGAACCTTCTCTGCACTCCCTCTATGGCAATAATGTCCTTCCTCAGATTTGGAGACCAAAACAGGTATGCAATACTCCAGGTGTGGTCTCACCAAGACCTGTACAACTGAAGTAGAAACCTCCCTGCTCCTGTACTCAAATCCTTTTGCTATGAAAAACTAACATACCATTCGCTTTTTTTCACTGCCTGCTGCACCTGCATGCCTACTTTCAATGACTGGTGTACCATGACACCCAGTCTCGCTGCATCTCCCCTTTTCCTACTCGCCCACCATTTAAACCTAATATTCCTGCTTCTGTTTTTTGCCACCAAAGTGGATACCTCACATTTATCCACATTATACTGCATCTGCCAAACATTTGCCCACTCACCCAGCTCTATCCAAGTCACCTTGCAGTCTCCTAGCATCCTCCTCACAGCGAACACTGCCCCCCAGCTTAGGTCGTCCGCAAACTTGAGAGATATTGCCTTCAATTCCCTCATCAATCATTAATATATATTGTAAACAGCTGGGGTCCCAGCACACGAGCCCTGCGGTACCCCACTAGTTACTGCCTGCCATTGTGAAAAGGACCCCGTTTACTCCTACTCCTTTGCTTCCTGTTGCAGCCAGTTCTCTATCCACATCAATACTGAAACCCTAATACCGTATGCTTTAAGTTTGTATACTAATCTCTTATGTGTGGACCTTGTCAAAAGCCTTCTGGAAGTCCAGATATACCACATCCACTGGTTCTCTCCCTTATCCACGCTACTAGTTACATCCTCGAAAAATTCCACAAGATTCGTCAGGACATGATTTACCTTTTGTAAATCCCATGCTGGACTTTGTCCAATGATTTCACCACTTTCCAAATGTGCTGCTATCCCATCTTTAATAACTGACTTAGCAGTTTCCCCACTACCGATTGGTTAACTAACTGGTCTGTAATTTCCCCCGTTTTCTCTCTCCCTCCCTTCTTAAAAAGAGGGGTTACATTTGCTACCCGCCAATCCTCAGGAACTACTCCAGAATTAAAGAGTTTTGAAAGATTATCACTAATGCATCCACTATTTCCTGAGCTACTTCCTTAAGTACTCTGGGATGCAGCCTATCTGGCCCTGGGGATTTATCGGCCTTTAATCTTTTCAATTTACCCAACACCACTTCCCGACTGACCTGGATTTCACTCAATTCCTCCTTTGACCACAGTCCCCTGCTATTTCAGGCAGATTATTTATGTCTTCCTTAGTGAGACGGAAACCAAAGTAGTTATTCAATTGGTCCGCCATATCCTTGTTCCCCATGATCAACTCACCTGTATTCTGACTGCAAGGGACCTACATTTGTTTTAACTAACCTCTTTCTCTTCACATATCTATAAAAACTTTTGCAGTCAGTTTTTATGTTCCCTGCCAGTTTTTCTTTCATAATCTATTTTTCCTTTCCTAATTAAGCCCTTTGTCCTCCTCTCTGGTCTCTGAATTTCTCCCAGTCCTCTGTATGCTGCTTTTTCTGGCTACTTTGTACGCATCATCCTTTGCTTTGTACTATACCTGATTTCCCTGTTATCACGGATGCACTACCTTCCCCGATTTATTCTTTTGCCAAACTGGGATGAACAATTTTTTGTAGTTCATCCATGCAGTCTTTAAATGTCTTCCATTGTATATCACCGTCAACCCTTTTAGAATTAATTGCCAGTCAATCTTGGCCAATTCTCGTCTCATACCCTCAAAGTTACCTTTCTTTAAGTTCAGAACCATGTTTCTGAATTAACAATGTCACTCTCCATTCCTAATGAAGAACTCAACCATATTATGGTCACTCTTGCCTAAGGGGGCACGTACAACAAGACGGCTAATTACCCCTTCCTCATTACTCAAAAACCCAGTTAAAATAGCCTGCTCTGTGAGTTCGTGGTTTCCTCTACATGTTGATTTAGATAAACTATCCGCATACATTCCAAAAAATCCTCTTCCTCAGCACCCCTGCCAATTTTGATTAACCCAATCTATATGTAGATTGAAGTTCACCCATTATAACTGTTTTGCCTTTGTCGCACGCATTTCTAATTTCCTGTTTGATACCATCCCCAACTTCTCTGCTACTGTTATGTGGCCTGTACACAACACCCCACACAGCGTTTCTGCCCCTTGTGTTTTGTAGCTCTACCCATACCGATTCCACATCCTCCAAGCTAATGTCTTCCTTTCCATTTGCTTTAATCTCCTCTCTAACCAGCAACGCTACAGGGTGGTGCACCCCCACCTCCTTTTTCCTTTCTCTCTATCCTCCTGTAATATTGAATATCCCTGATGTTCAGCTCCCAGCCTACGTCACCCTGGAGCCATGTCTCCGTGATCCCAACTATATCATAATCATTATATCTATCTGCACGTTCAACTCGTCCACCTTATTACGAATACTCCTTGCATTGAGACACAAAAGCTTCAGGCTTGTCTTTTACAACGTATTTACCCCTTATACAATTTTGCTGAAAAGTGGCCCTTTTTGATTTTTGCCCTGGTTTTGTCTGCGGCCACTTTTACCTTTCACCTTGCTACCTAATGCTTCTACCCTCATTTTACACCCTCCTGCTCTCTGCTCTTGTACCCATCCCCCTGCCCACATTAGTTTAAATCCTCCCGACAGCACTAGCAAACACTCCCCAAGAACATTGGTTCCATCCATCCAGGTGCAAAACGTCCTGTTTGTACCGGTCCCACCTCCCCCAGAACTGGTCCCAGTGCCCTAAAAATTTGAATCCCTCCCCCTTGCACCACTTTCAAGCCACGTATTCATTTGCATTATCCTCCTATTTCTACTCTGACTGGCCCCTGGTACTGGTAGTAATCCGGAGAATTACTACCTTTGAGGTCCTACTTTTAAGTTTATCTCCTAGCTCCCTAAATTCACCTTGTAGACCTCATCCTTTTTTTACCTAATCGTTGGTGCCAACATGCACCACGACAAACTGGCTGTTCACCCTCCCCCTCCAGAATGTTTGCAGCCGTTCAGTGACATCCCTGACCTTTGCACCAGGGAGGCAACATACATCTGGAGTCTCGTTTGCGGCCGCAAAACGGCCTATCTATTCCCCTGACAATTGAATCCCCTATTACTATTGCCCTTCCCGCCTCTTTTTTCCCCCCCTCATGTGCTGCAGAGCCACCCATGGTGCCATGAACCTGGCTGCTGCTGCATTCCCCTGATGAGCCCATCTCCCTCAACAGTATCCAAATTGGTATACCTGTTTAGGAGGGAGAGATGACCGCAGGGGACTCCTGCACTACCTGCCTACTGCTTTGCTGGCTATTGGCCACCCGTTCCCTTCTTGTCCTCTCATACCGTTTGCCTGCGTTGTGACCAACTCACCGTACGTGCTATCACACGACTTCTCCGCATCGTGGATGCTCCAGTATGAATCCAGCCGCAGTTCCAATCGTTCAATGCGGTCTGCCAGGAGCTGCAGCTGGACACACTTCCTGCAAACATAGTCACCAGGGAACACCCGACATCTCCCTGATCTCCCACATGTTGCAGGCTGAACAAACCACGGGGCCAATCTCTACTGCCATACCTTACTCTCAAATTACACTGTATTAAATATTAAAAAACACAAAAAACTTATCCTTTAAAACTTTACTACTAAATACTGGATCCTTAACTCCCAGAATCCCTCACTCCCAGAAGCTGAAATGTAAAATTTGTAAACCCGGGGTTGCACCCAATCAGCTGCTTCCTCGGGTCCTCTTCCACCAATCAGCGGCTTCCTCAAAAAAAAACCAAAAAAAACCCACTTCTCCAAATGGAACGTTATGGATTTGGGTAAGCCTCTGGAAAAACAAGCCCCGCGCTCGATTTTATCCTTACCGGTCGGGTGTCGCTCCTCCCCCTCCTCTTCTTCCAACGGCTCCTGTGGGCCTCTGGAAAAACAAGCCCCGCGCTCGATTTTTATCCTTACCGGTCGGGTGTCGCTCCTCCCCCTCCTCTTCTTCCAACGGCTCCTGTGGGCCTCTGAAAAACAAGCCCCGCGCTCGATTTTTAACCTTACCGGTCGGGTGTCGCTCCTCCCCCTCCTTCACTTCCTCCAACGGCTCCTGTGGGCCTCTGTCAATTCAAATTCTGTCGGGACCGACAATGGAACAATGACATTCTCACTGTTGCAGCTCATCACTTCCGTAAATGCAATAACATACAGATAAATATACAATAATCATTGATACAATAAATTAATAAGCATAATAGTGGAATAATGTGATAACCATAACAGTGGCATTGGTCAATTAACCTACAAACCTGTACGTCTTTGGAGTGTGGGAGGAAACCGGAGCACCCGGAGAAAACCCACGCAGTCACAGGGAGAACGTACAAACTCCGTACAGACAGCACCCCAGGTCAGGATCGAACCCAGGCAGCAACCCTACCTCTACGCCAGCGTGCCGCCCCTTGGTCAACAGAACATAGACTAGGGATCGGGCATCCTCTCTTGTAGAAGCAAGCAACTGCCGATGCTGGTTTACGAAAAAAAAAGGACGCCAAGTGCTGGAGTAACTCAGCGGGTCAGGCAGCATCTCTGGGGAACATGGAGGGGTGATGCTGAGGGTTTGGACCCTTCTTCCGACACATCCCCTCTTCCTACTACGAGTGCAGAAGGCAGATGAGAGAAGTGAAGCTTTAACCCTGCACAATGTTAGTGAGAGGTGCTTTTATTTATCGTGATCCAGTAGCCATGGAGCGTATGGATTTGCCTGGATAGAGGGGGGAGGGCAGACCGTGCACAGAAATGTGTTATTGAAGTGTTTATGGAGAAAGACAGGAGGGTCTGTGTTTAAATACCACATTATTGTATAACGTGAAACATATTTATGTCACAACTCCTGGGCCAATGTGCTGTGGATTTGCTTTCAGTGAGAGAATTACCACAAGACCTCAACCAGGTGAAATAAATACACCGACCTTGCCTGGATGGCTTTGCACACTGTTTTCCTTGCCGCTCTAAGTCAGCATGAAACCCAAGTTAAAGCGGAAATGGTAAGCTGCTGAAGAATGTGGTCTGCCCCGGGCGGCCTGTAGCCTTCCAGGCCGAGCTGGCTGCCCACTGACCAGCTGAGTTAGGAGCTGGTCTCCACTCCACACACAGCCACGGGGACTGTTCAAAAAGGACACACGCTGTGGCCGAATTTCACAGCAACATCGATACTTGGAACATATCATCTCCAGTATCGGCCCGGAACCATCTTCGAGGTCCAGGAGTGTAAATTGTCATTCCTACTGGCGATGGAACAATGAAATTCAAGCACAGGGGGAAAGAAAGCACGCTGATGTGACATTTCGGAAATCTCTTAAAGCCCTTCCGCGCAATGACTTTAGACTTTGTGCAATATCGTGTGATACCAAATGAAGCAGCCTTCACGGCTATGGCCTGTGACTGAGGGGCACGGTCACAGTGCCAGAGACCCGGGTTCAATCCTGACCACTGGAGCTTTCTGTATGGCATTGGTTCCTTCCGCCCCATGTCCTGCGTGGGTTTTCCCTCGGTGCTCCGGTTTCCTCCCACACTCCAAAGACGTACAGGTTTGTACGTTAATTGGCTTCGGGAAAGATTGTAAATTGTCCCTGGTGTGTGTAGGATAATGTTACCGCACGGGGATCTCCTCAGGAATCTGACGAAGGGTCCTGACCCGAAATGTCATCTGTCCAATTCCTCCGCAGATGCTGCCTGACCCGCTGAGTTCCTAGCAGCACTTTGCGTTTTTGCTCAAGCAGCCAGCATCTGCAGCATCCGCAGTTCCTTGTGCCCTCTGTAAATGATTTGTGTTTAAATCTCAAAACGAGTTCTCTGCTCGAATCCATGCGCTTCTGCTTCACAAGGCTAATGTTTCTGCAGCGCGATTCTTTCTGCCTTGTTCCAGCTAACTGCCGGCTCTATCTTACCTGCAGGGTGCTTTCCGTAACCCTCCAGTAGTTGGAACATGAGGGGGCAAGATTTCCACTCTTTCTTGATATGCCACCAGCTGGGGTTATATCCCATGGAGTGAATAAACAAAATGAATTGATCCACTGTGTTGTCTCCAGGAAAGGGCTGCTGAAGCAGCTGGCTTTTATTCCACAAATACTTCTCTGCATATGTTCTGCCAAAGGCTCGGGGATGCAAATCAGCCCCGACTCGTGTACTCAGAGGTGTGTGGGTGTGTCGACCTGGGCTTGCAGCCGCACCAAATGGTCCACAGCAGTTCAAGAAGACAGCGGACTTGCATTCTTGAGGCCAATTAGAGATGGCCACTAGATCTTGGCCTAGGCAGCAATGCTCGCATCCCGTGAATGAACGAAATAATCACTCTCCCGTCTGTTGCTTTATTGATTGGGTCGTACCACCTCCTGCCTCAACAGCAGAGTTCGATGGTTCAAAAAATGCTCCTAAACTTCGATATCTATGCCAGATTGGTATTTCAGTGAATCTCTCAAAATGAGTTTTGTTCTGTTAGAAATTATCATTCCCCGAAGATGTGAAAGCAAGATGTGGAATGATTGTTTTGGAGACCAATCAATATCCAACCGCACATTTTGAAGAGGAGCAGAAAGTTCTCCCATAATATTCATCGAACATGGAACAAAGAGGAGAACAATAACAGATCATCTCAATCCCATCTGCTGCGTTTGTGACTACACTTTGAAAGCACTTCACGGTTGTCATAAAGGGCCTGTCCCACCAGCATCCGACTCCATGCGGTGAGCGCGACCAAACCGGCAGCGGGGGCCGCGCGGAGGTCGGGTGATCCCTGTACAGGGCCGTTCCCAACAGCATGCGCCTGCGTGCGAAGAGCGCGACCAAACCGGCAGCGGGGGCCGCGCGGAGGTCGGGTGAGTGGCGCAACCCGGCGCAAAGTGAGGCGAACTTGGAGCAAAGTCTTAAAGGTAAGTTCGCCAGGACAGAGAGGGACACACAGAGAGGGGCACAGAGGCACACACAGAGAGGGTCACGGAGGCACGACGTCGAGGCGGTGTGTAATGTGTCGAGGCGACTGCGAGCCGACAAGCCGTTGCCGCGCGGAATTTTTGAACACGGTCAGTTTTTCGGAGCCCCGCGCGATGTCGGGACGAACTCCACACGGCTCCGGCGATCGAAGTGGGACCGGCCCCGCGACGCCGGACGGCTCAAGCGACCACGTTAGGTCGCGCCATCGCATGGAGTTGCATGCTGCTGCGACAGGCCCTTAATGCATTGTGCCACTGAGTCATACAGCATGGAAACAGGTGATTCAGTCCAGCAAAGATGCTCCATCTACACTAGTCCCCTTCGCCTGTGTTTATCCCTTATCCCTCTACACCTTTCCTACCCGTTTACCTGTCCAAATGACTTGTAAATGATGTTCTAGTACCTGCCTCACGACATCCTCTGATAGCTTGTACCATATACCTGTGTGAAAATGTCGCCCCTCGGGTTCCTATTACAATTTTCCTCTCTCACCTTCAACCTATGCCCTCCGATTCTTGAGTTCTCTATCCTGTGAAAAAAGACTAATCATTCACCCCATCTATTCCCCTCATGATTTAATCCACCTTTCGAAGATCATCCCTCAGCCTCCCGCACTTGTACGAATGAAGCTCAAGCTTGCCCAACCTCTCTCTACAGCTCAAGCCCTCAAGCGCTGACAACATCCTTGTACAGTAAATCTTCTCTGCACTCTTTTCGGCTTAATGGCATCTTTCTTATGGCAAGGTGACCAAAACTGAACACAATATTCTTCAGTATGGCCTCACCAATGTGTTGTACAACTCTCACAGAACATCTCAACCTCTCTACTCGATTCCCTAACTGATGAACAACAAGAGCCTTAAGTGTAGGAAGGAACTGCAGATGCCGGTTTGCACTGAAGATAGACACAAAATGCTGGAGTAACTCAGCGGGACAGGCAGATTGGCTGAAGAAGAGTCTCAATCCAAAACGTCACCCATTCCTTCTCTCCAGAGATAATGTCTATCCCGCTGAGTTACTCCAGCATTTAGTGTGTATTTCCGGTGCCAAAAGCCTTCTTCACCAAGATATCTACCTGTGATATTAGGGACTAGATAATCTGAAAAGTGCAATGTAAAATACAATTTATTTTTTTTTAAATTTGGATTGTTCATGAGATGAGGCTTCAATGATTAGCTTTATGGCCAATCCCTATCCACCCTTGGGAAGGTTCAAGTGAATTGCCATCTTGGAATGCTGCCATCAGCTTGGGTAGATACTCCCACACTGCTGTCTGGGAAAGAGTTCCTGGAGAGCTACTGCCTATGAAGAAAGACTGGACAGACTCGGTTTATACTCTCTGGAATTTAGGAGATTGAGAGGGGATCTTATAGAAACTTACAAAATTCTTAAGGGGTTGGACAGGCTAGATGCAGGAAGATTGTTCCCGATGTTGGGGAAGGTCCAGGACAAGGGTCACATCTTTAGTAAGGGGAAATCTTTAAAGACCGAGATCGAGAAAGACTTTTTTCACGCAGAGAGTGGTGAGGCTCCTGGAACTCTCTGGAGGGTAGTGAGGCAGTTCATTGGCTAATTTAAGAGTGAGTTGATGTGGCCCTTGTGGCTAAGCTCAGAGGGTATGGAGATAAGGCAGGTACGGGATTAATGAATTGGATGATCATCCATGATCATATGTGGGTTCGAAGGCTGAAATGGCCTACTCCTGCACCTAATTTCTATGTTTCTATGTTTCACAGCGCTGGAGACCCTGGTTCGATCGTGACTAAGGGTGCTGTCTGTGGAGTTTGAATCTTCTCCCTGTGACTGTGTGGGTTTCCTCCTGGTGGTCCGCTTTCCCCCCACATCCCAAAGGGGTTTGCAGGTTTGTAGATTAATTGTCTCTCTGCAAACTGCCCTTCATGTGTAGGGAGTGGATGAAAAAGTGGAATAACACAGAACTAATGTGAATGGGCGATCAACGGTCGGTGGGCCGAAGGGCCTGTTTACACGCTGTATCTCTAAACTAAACTGCACAGAGACATATTTCCATGTGGAGATGAACTTACAAATAGTTGGTGCTTCTGTGCGCCCATAGTGCTGGTTCTTTGTGCCAGTAAGAGTTGCGAGCTTTCTTCAGATGTGGGTCTGGGTCAAATCAGACTCTCAAGAAGGGGCTCGACTTGAAAAATTATCAGATGCTGCCTGATCCGTTGAGTTACTTAAGCATTTTCTGTTTAAACCGGCATCTGTAGTTCCTTCTTACACTCAATCACAACATCTATTTTCCGTCTCCTGCCCGCTGCCCGTAACCTTTTTACACCCTTACAAATCAAGGACCTATCAATCTCCACTTTAAAAATACCCAATGACTTGGCTTCCAAATGAGTTCCACGGATTCGCCATCCTCTGGATAAAGATATCCCTCCTCATTCTAAAGGTCCAAATTTTTATTCTGAGGTTGTGCCCCTGAGGGTTGGGACCCTTCTTCAGATTTTGTGCAGATTCATGCGCCTCCATTTTGCTGCTCCACTGCCAAATCGTCTCAAGCTATACCTACCTTGAAGATGTTCTCCTCCTCCCTCCGACAGGAGTTCCGTATAACCCTCTCTCACTGTGCTTCCTATCGCTCTCCTGCTCTAAGACCATGTTCTGACCCAGGCTGACCAAGCCTTTCCTGACATCCTCTGAGCGAGGGCTATTTGTATCTATGTATGTAGCCTGCTTGTGTACACTACTCGTATAACAAATGTAAAGAACTTTGGTCAACGAGAGTTGTTTTTTTAAATGTTCTATGTAAATAAATGTGACTTGACTTGACTTGACTTGACTTCTAAAGTCGGCCTGGAGAATAATCCCAATCTGAAACATTGTCTGTCCACTCCCTCCACAGATGCTGCCTGACACATTACTAAACTCTAATCAAAGTTGCCTCAAGCACCAGTCTGCTACGGAGATGATTAAATTGCTGGGCTCAACTCAACACGTTACACTGCACAACAGAACCTTCTTCTAACTTGAAATGGCTTCACTGGTTCAACGCTGCTTTATTGTCACATGTGCACTGCACAGTGAAATTCCTCTTGCGTAGATCGCACATGCACGAGTCGCCATATTATTCTGTCATTTACAAAAGGTCCAAGGGCCGGTCCATGTGCTCAATGTATTGGAGCGGCTCCAGATCTAGGCAAGCCCCAGGCTGCTGCAGGGCCTCCTCTGTCACCCTTGACCGGCTCAGCCCACGAGCCAACATCCCTCTCTTCGCCCGACCGCCTGTGGGTCCCGCGTGGCGCCTCCTGCAGCCGACCTTCAAGGTGCTGGAAGCCAATACCCCTGTCCCTCTCCTACCGGCCCACTCCTCCATCCATCGTTTCCAGCGGCTCCCCCCTCCTCGGCTTTCCGGTCTTCGGGGCTGAGCTCGACGGCTTCCGAGCCTCCCCCCTGCAGACTTACTCTTTGTACCAAACATAGGAGTGCAAATCTTCTTCTCACTCTTTTAGATTGTCCATTGCCGCATCATCAACATGGGCACTGGTTGGGGTACATCGGAGAATCTTTTATCACCAGGACACCACTCCTCTTCTTGCCCGTTCCATCACCAGTACTCACTACCTCACCGTTGAAGGGATCTACAGGAAATGTTGCCTCAAGAAGGCACTAATATCATCAAAGGTCCACACCAGCCAGGCCAATCAGAACTGGACACAGTTGTGGCCTCACCAACAACTTGTACATCTGCATCATGATGTGCCAATTTGTGTTCTCAGTGCCCTCTCCAATGAAGGCAAGCCATCCTTCTTCACCACCCTGTCCACCTGACTCGCCAATGTTTGGGAAGTGCATTTGTGCTCCTAGATCTCTCTATTCAGCAACACTTCCCGGGGCTCTCCAATATTCGGTGTAGGTCCTTCCCTGGTTCGACATACCAAAGTGCAACACTTCACACTTGCCAGGCACCCGGCTAATTTCAACAGACAACGAGGGATCACACATGAAAGTAACCAGACCAGCGGTCGATCTAGCATGTGTAAAACAGCTTCCACGCGTACATTTCATGTAAAAAGAAATTGCACAAATGGATCTAATTTCTACACAAGAGAGTTGCCAACGATTAAGAGGTCTAGACTGAGAAACAGAAGGTGGAAGGTTTAACAGTAAACATTTTGGAAGGAACATTTTCTCACACTGGGAATTGTGAGGTGGGAAAGACATTGTCTCAGATGGTCTGACAATCTCAGATTGCCTCAGACCGCCGACTGAAGCTCGGACTGAACCCTGATCATTGAAGGAACGGGAGACAAAAGCAACCAGCCCAGGATTGTTGTGGTGGAATATAAACCCCAGTGTAAACTGGTTGAGTTGAATGTCAAGTTTACAAATTATAATTTCAATGTAGTTCTTTGTGAGTGGGATATTTGATATCACCCCGTGAACAGAGACTGATGCACCTCAAGGCAGTCTGGAGATTCGAATTTAGATATTAATGTTGATACATTAACTTGCAACAGTAGAAGAATATTCCATGAACCCATTAAGTGTGGAGCGTTACAGCAATTTCTGGGCCTGAGATAAAGCATTCAATATGATTGTAATAATGTGAAATATTAGTCCAAGCAACATTAATAGTGAGACAATAAACATGGAACTGGATACACATCAGGGGTGGGAATTAGATTTAAGGTTGTGAGGATCAGTTTCAACTTAGACAGCCTAAAGTCTCACGGGACACTAGGAATTGTGTGCTCCTGGGGCCAGGATGTGCAGGTGGAGTGGAGGACTTTGGGACGGAGCATATCTTAAAACATTGTTTCATTTCCCCGAGGAACCTGGTAGAGCCGCTCTTAAAAACAGCCACATGCATGAATGAAAAATTAAGTGGAAAACAAATAACCAAATACATTGCAGGTTAAACATGAATGCGGTATTTGGGGATACCGATACAACTTGGACAATGGATCGCTTTAGATGTAAAGAACAATGTGCTGGAGGAACTCAGTGGGTCAGGCAGCATCCGTGAAGGGAAATGGACATGCAGAGATTTGGTCCGTTCTGAAGAAGTGTCCCGACCCAAAACGTCTTCTGTCAGTCTGAAGAAAGGTCCTGAATGAAAATGAAGGTGATTCCCACCTGAAAGGTTGTCTGTCCATTTCCCTCCCGAGATGCTGCCTGACCCGCTGAATTCCTCTGGCACTTTGCCAGAGGAAGGAGCTGTGAGAATGTGTGTAGGATTGAGCTGGATATGGTATAGCCACGCCAATCAGTTTATAATATTTTAGTTTATTTTAGAGATACAGCACGGAATCAGGCCCTTCGGCCCACCGTGTCCGCGACGACCAGCGATCCACACACACTAACGCAATCTTACACACACTAGGGACCGTCTACAATTTTACCAAAGCCAATTAGCCTACAAACCCGTAGGTCTTTGGAGTGCGGAGGAAACCGGAGCTCCTGGAGGAAACCCACAAGGTCACGGGGATAATGTACAAACTCTGTACAGACAGCACCCATAGTGCAGGATTGAACCTGAGTCTCTCTGGCGCTGTAAGGCAGCAGCTCTACCCGCTGCGCCACCTTGTCACCCGGTTCTTCAGCCTGTGACCTTGGCGAAGAGATGTGCGGTAAGATTGTACACAGCCGGGAAAGGACTGTATCTGACAGACAGAGTGGAACGTTCTTAGTTCATGCTTCAATAAACTTTGACAGGATTTCACAGAGCCTACGGTCGCGCCCGGTTTGTTAGCCGCAGAAGAATGTTGTCGGAGAGGAGCGCTTGTCGGATTTTTCCAGTTCATTCCCTAGCGTCGCAACATGGTTAATAATTTGGGCGCAGCCTTTCCAAAACAGTGGATGCAGTTACAGCACAAGAGAGTCAGGATCCTGACCAGGAGAGCGGGCGAGCTCGAGGTTTTGGCACCAGCTTCACCCAGCAGGCTGCCGCGTGGAACCGGTGAAGCAATACTTTCACGCTGGCATTCATCTCACCACAGTGGGGGTATGGGTGGGAGGTGAGTCACACTCTAGCCTTTCACCACTGGGACCTGGGCTCCAGCCCAGCTCAGCCCATGGAAGAAGTGACCTGTCTGCTTTCTGCCTGCAGGAGTCCAACACAAAATCTGAACACAAACGCAACGCAAAGTCTAACGAAGGGGCTCGACCTGAAACGCCCCCCATCCTTTTTCTCCAGAGATGCTGCCAGGCCCATTGTGTGTATCTTTGGTGTAAACCAGCTTCTGCAGTTCCTTGTTTCTACAAAATCCATCTGGGCTGAAGAAATCCATTTGCAACTGGAGAAACGAGGAACTGCATATGCTGGTTTGTACAGAAGGACACAAAGTGCTGGAGTAACTCAGCAGGTCTGGCAGTATCTCTGGAGAACATGGATAGGTGATGCTTTGGGATGGGACCCTCCTTAAGGCAGAAAAAGGGTCCCAACCTGAAACATCGCCTGTCCATGTTTTCTGGAGTTGCTGCCTGACCTGCTGTGTTACTCCAGCAATTTGTGTCCTTTTGCAACTGGAGACAAGCCCGTGCAGACTTTACCCTGAATCCAGTACTGATTGGAAACGTTACTCAGAGAGATGTCTGAATGGCCCATGAGTGAAAATCTAAGCTGGCGCAGGGAAGGCCAAATGTCCCGAAATACAGCAGAGCAGAGGGGGATTTCCAGTCTCATGCGTAGCAGTTTCATTAGGTTTGTAGGTTAACTGGCCTCTGTAAATTACCCTAGTGTGCAGGGAGTGAATGAGAAAGTGGGATAACAGAACTAGCGTGAATGGCTAAGGTAGACAAAAATGCTGGAGAAACTCAGCGGGTGCAGCAGCATCTATGGAGCGAAGGAAATAGGCAACGTTTCGGGCCGAAACCCTTCTTCAGACAAAGTGTGAATGGCTGATGGATGGTTGGCATGGATTCCATGCTGTTTCTCTAAACTAGTGTTTAAATAATTCTTTACTCAATAATTTCAGCTTGAGTTTAAGTTTAGTTTATTGTCACGTGTATCGAGCTACAGTGAAAAGCTTTTGTTGCGTGCTAACAAGTCAGCAGAAAGACATGATTACAATTGAGCCATCCGCAGTGTACTGGTATATAATAAAGGGAATAACGTGAATAATGCTTAGTGCAAGATAATGTCCAGTATTGTCCGATCAAAGATAATCTGAGGGTCAAAAATGAGGTAGATAGTAACTCAGGACTTGCTGTCTCGATGTTGGTAGGACGGGTCAGTTGCCTGCTAACTGCTGGGAAGAAACTGTCCCTGAATCTGGAGGAGTGAGTTTTCACTCTTCTGTACCTCTTGCCTGATGGGAGAGGGAAGTCTGTTGTTAATGTCAATTTAAAATTCAATGCAATGGTTTGATATTCACATCAGCCCGTCAGCTCTGAGACTGGCCTGGACTCCTGGCATTGAGAGACGTATAGCTGTTAAATCCCTTCACGTCCATTCACGGGATGATTACCTGGGTTATTTTAGACATAGAACTTTTGGAATGGACTTGAACCTGTTCATAGTTTCCTCTCAGTTGCCACAGCAAATTGCGATTTTTAGTTGTTGTCCTCTCTTCACACAAGCGAGTAAGAGACGGGAAACAGGCACAAAATGCTGGAGTAAGCTCAGCGGGACAGGCAGCATCTCTGGAGAGAAGGAATGGGCGACGTTTCGGGTCGAGACCCTTCTTCGGGGAAGGGAACGCCAGCTAGGAGGAGATGGAGGAAATCCCACAGGAGGTGGAGAGAATTTTGCTGGAGATGGAGGAAATTCCACTGGAGAAGGGGGACATTCAAAAGGAGCTGGAGAGAATTCCAATGGAGGCAATTCTGAAGATGGAGAGAATTCTGCAGGGGATGGAGGAAATTCCATCTCTGGTGGGGTGCTCGACCTCCCCTAGATGCACAACCCTTCTACCATGTGGAACGCTCCTTCTGCCGAGATGCAGGGACGCCTCCCTGTACCAGAACATTGCCGGGTCGCCACCCTGTACCAGGACGTCCATATATAATTCTAACCCACTGGGAGACAGGTAGCTCACAGAGCTCACACTTCAGAATGAGTCATGGTGTTGACCCGCTAGTTGGCTGTTAACCGGTGGCACAGGTTCTCATTGGAGTAACTAGTGAACACCATCCCTTGCACTCGGAGGCAGGAGAGCCCCAGGCCACCAGGGACCAGGGTGGGAGCATGACTGGGTCCCTGAGATAATCTTGGCCTTCCGGTGTCCTGGTCTGTGCTCCCTCACTATTCCCAATGCTTTTCCCCACTCCCATCAATAGTGCCAGGAGCCAGCATTGATAACTTCAGCTCACCCCCCACATTTCCCCATCACTTCAACTGAAACAGTTTTCATTCTTTAGGGAGATGAAAGACGTGTCAGAAGTCAAGAATTTTGCATTAACAAGAGTTCATTGCCAATGTTTCATATGCCGACAGGGAAACAATGAAATTATTACTTGCTGCAGCTTAACAGCCCATAAATGCAATAACACAGAGATCAATATATATAATAATTAATGATACAATCAATTATTAGTGTAATACTAGGTAACTATCACAGTGTAAATCCAACCAGTCCATTGGAGATCACAGTTGCTGTGGTTAGTGGTGTGTAGCATCAAGGGCCTAACGGTTGTTGGGTAGTAGCTGTTCCTGAACCTGGAGGTCACGTTTTTCAGGCTCCTGCACCTTCTTCCTGAAGGTAGCAATGGGATGAGAACGTGGCCAGGGTGGTGAGGGTCTTTGATGATATTGGGTGCGTTTTTGCTCCAGCGCCTCCAGCAGATCCCTTCGATGGTGGGGAGGTCAGTACCTGCGATGGACCTGTGATAGCAGGGAGGTCAGTACCTGTGATGGACCTGGCAATGTCCACCACTCTAGAGTGTCTTCAGCTGCTCTCCTGTGCTCAAAAGTGCCCAGTTGTGTTTATTGCAGCATTTCACAAGCCTGCAGGAGAGACACAATCTGCAGTCTGAGCACAGGGAGTATGTTTTAAATCAGTCTAGGGTTCCATGGTTAATAGGTTATAGATTTAAGAGGAATCAACTGCATTGCAGACCACATGTGTAAAAATTGAATATAATGATCCAGTTACAGCCTTTCATAAAGTAGACATTATCGGAACTGCAGGGGATGATTAACCCCTTAAATGCACATCAGGGAGTTTTCAGGACAGAGTCAACATGAAACCAGGATTAAGGTTAATCTTTGGTTGTCTACGGGCGATGCTCGAATGAAAAGGGGCAGAGGGGCAACGTACATTGTCACACGGTATCTGCTCATCTTCAGGGTAATGCCTTCAGATCCGACCGAGGAAGAGAAAGGTGGAAATATGTAGAGAGAGGATATTGTGTACAATGGGAAATGTGGTCACGGACTGGCAGACCAAATAATGTGATCAGGAATAATGGGAGAGAGATTGCCGAAAGGTAGTATTGAGCAGAGAGAGAGAGATAGACAATAGACAATAGGTGCAGGAGTAGGCCATTCGGCCCTTCGAACCAGCACCACCATTCAATGTGATCATGGCTGATCATCCCCAATCAGTACCCCGTTCCTGCCTTCTCCCCATATCCCCTGACTCCGCTATCTTTAAGAGCCCTATCCAGCTCTCTCTTGAAAGCATACAGCCAACCAGAGAGAGAGAGAGAGAGAGAGAGAGAGAGAGAGAGAGAGAGAGAGAGAGAGAGAGAGAGAGAAAGAGAGAGGAGAAGGATAAAGAGAGAGAGAAAGATGGATCAAGAGATAGAATTGTGGCATAGAGCGATTACGGCAAAGAGAAAGCGAGACGGAGAGAGAGAGAAGTGTAAAGAGAGAGGATGTACCAAGAGATAAAATTGTGTGTAGATTACAGCAGAGAGAGGGGGACAAGTAGAAAAGAACGAGTAAAGAGAGAGGATGTACCAAGAGATAGAATTGCCTCTCGAGAGATTACCACATAAAGTGTGAGATAGTGTGTGTGTGTGTGTGAGAGAGAGAGAGAGAGAGAGAGAGAAAGACATATATCCAGAGCTGTCGGCACAGAGTATAGAGAGACCAGCAGATGATATAATAAAGCTAAGAAAGGCAGGTGAGGAGAGAGCTAAAGATCTACACACCCAAAAGGGAAGGCAGAATCAAAGTTAAATGCAATAAAACCTTTGTTTCCTCTTAAAACTTTCATGAAACATAACTTCAGGCAGGTTCTGCCCATTCCCTGCAGAATTCCCTTGCACAGTTAGGATGTTATATCAGGATTGTTGGATCCATAAATTCCCGGTGGCATCTCACGGAATAGGAAGGTATTCAGCAAAGATGTTTAAGTCTGCTTGCCGCATGTGACCAGGGCAGGTCAGGGTCCCTGAGCTTATCTGAAGGATCCAGTTGGCGAGAGGGATTATGCCCTTGGCAAGGTCACATATTAAAGACCAGAATGTCAGGAGTCGAGCGAAAGCAGTGCACTTTTGTACCGTTTTATTATTTGAGAATAAAACAGCAAGACAACAGTGAGTGGACCAGAGGGAGGACAGCAAGAAGTGAATCAATATGTTCTTGGAGATGAGACAGTGGAAGCAAGGAGGGACTTCCAGCTGTGACTCTCGCATTAGAGAATCAAAACGCATAATAAATGCTTTATAATTCTCGCTACATCTGATGCACAGAGGAAACCTTCTCCTCATCAGAAAATATGTGGACAGGATAGAGATGTATTAAATGTAAGATTAAAAATTAAAATGCAAAGCATGGTCACCAACTATAGGGAGGATATGAAGGCTTTACATCCTTGAGAGAGGATATAGGATATCTATTGCACTTGTGTTTGCCTTGATTGCATTAATGGGGTTGCATTAGCGCTGCATGTGTTGTAAGGCAGCAACTCTACCGCTGCGCCACCCTGCCACTGGTGCATGCTTTTTGCTCATGTATGTCCTCTAATCCAGTTATGTATAGGCCAAGGTGATCTCCATTCTAAACCTTGGCAACCAGCATGCATGTTTAGAATGTAATAAATGTTTTGTGGCGTGTCTCTGATGCAGGGGCTCGATCTAAAACTTCGCCTCTCCCTTTCCCGCCTGACACCGGGCAGTGCAGCAGTGGAGTTGCTGCCTTGAGGGCCTGTCACACTTTCACGACCTCTGCCGAGTTTGCCCTTGACTCACACTCGCAGCATGGGCGTCGCGAGGTCGCAGGAGGTCGTAGGTAGATCCCAGGTAGGTCGTAGCAGGCCGTGATGCTAGTCGTGGTTATTTGTGCCATCCAGTAGGTCGGGGCGTTTTTCTAGCCGGATGAAAAATGTCCACGAGTAAAAAAGGTTGTTGAATTAGGTGGTGAATGTGGGACAGGCCCTTTACAGCGCTTGCAGCGCCAGAGGCCCGGGTTCGATCCCGACTACGTGTGCTGTCTGTATGGAGTTTGTACGTTCTCCCTGTGACCTGTGTGGGTTTTCTCTGAGATCTTCGGTTTACTCTCACATTCGAAAGACGTACAGGTTTGTAGGTTAATTGGCTTGGGTTGGTATACTTGGTATAAGTGTAAGTTGTCCCTCCTGTGTGTAGGCTTGCGTTAATGCGCGGGGATCGCTGGCCGGTGCGGACCCGGTGGGCCGAAGGGCCTGTTTCCACGCTGTATCTCTCAACTGAAAAACTTAAGTTCCTCCAGCAGTTTGTTTTTGCTCTAGGTTACAGCACCTGAAATCTTTTGTGTCTCCATGATGAATTTTAAAAGGGCTCATTGCAAATAGTAAACATTTTTAATAAAGTTGTCTGGGTCTTGCTAACACCTGACAGCAACCTGGTTTTAAATCACTAAACACGACTTTAGGAAGAAACTATATTGAAGCATGACGTACGTTCATAGTTGGCAGCTTCTTTGTATATGAAAGAAATAAGGTTCTTAGACAAGCCAGATAGTCAGATTGCATCTACAAAAATCTAGTTAACTCGTAGCCATCTCAAAAGCCTTTAAATGGGCACAATAGGTGGAAACTCAGACTTTGGATAATTTTTCTTGGGGATGTGCCCAGACATGTGGCCTCAGTCAGCTTATATTGCAATGAATTATAAACTCATGCCATAAGATCGCGCAGATTTCGATCGATGGAATTTACGCTTGAAATGTTTCTGTTGGGCAGTTTTGGGCAAGGATCAAGCTCCATGGAGACACAAGGAACTGCAGACGCAGGTATCTTGAGCAAAACACAAAGTGCTGGAGGAACTCAGCGGGTCAGGCAGCATCTGTGGAAGGAATGGATAGACCACGTTTCGGGTCGGGCCTTTCATCAGGCTGACAGACGACCCCTCGAAAGGAGGATCCCAACTCAAAACGTTGTCCGTCCGTTCCCTCCACAGATGCTGCCTGACCCGCTGAGTGCCTCCAGCACCTTGTGTTTTACAAAAGGAGCAAGCAAGTGGGGTCTCGACAAAAAAGCCTTTCACTGCACCTCGGTACACATACCAATAAACTACACTGAAACTGAAGGGCCCATTCCTGTGCTGTGCTGTTCTATGCTCCGTCCCACCTACACATAGTGGTCGGAGTGGTCGGTAGAGCTAATAGCACTTGATGTTTCAATCCCTGTAATAAGTCGGCACTCTTGCTATTTGCAGTGGGATTGGAGTGGTGAAGGGTAGGGTAGGTACGTCATCGGGGTCTTCAGGTGGGCACCCTCCTTCTTTGACGTTTCTTTAAACTTTGCCCCTCTCACCTTAAAACTAATCCCTCTAGACTTTGGCGTCTTCCACCCTGGGGAGGGGAGGTGGGTGGGGGGGGGGGGGGGGGGGGGGGGCGGTTTTGACTGTCTATCCTATCTATTTTTCTCATAATTCAATATACTTCCATCTGGTCTCTTGTAACCTCTAGTGCCCCGGAGAAAACAATCCAAGTGTCCAACCTCTCCTTTGCTCGGAGAAGGGGAATCAAGATCAAGAGGACATAGGTTTAAGATGGGGGGGGGGGGGGGTAATAGATTGAATAGGAACCTGAGTGGCAACTTTGTTTGCACATAGAGTGGTGGGTATATGGAAGAAGCTGCCAGAGGAGGTAGTTGAGGCAGGTATGTCTCAAAATGTTAAAAAAAAACACATTTGGACAGGTACATGGATAGGACAGGATTAGAGGGTTATGGGCCAAAACGCACGCAAGTGGGACTAGTGTAGATGAGATGTTGGGCGGGGTGGGCAGGTTGGGCCAGAGGGCTTGTTTCCATGCTGTATGACTCAATTACTTTCCCTGTAGCTAACTGCCCTTAGACCGGGCTTTGAATTTGTATTGAAATAATCACCTTAATTCTCACTGCAGTAGCACGTGTGACACTTGTCTTGAAGAACGCGGGGCCAATAACCTGTCGACTCGGACTGGAAGGATGTGAAAGTGCCACTCGCCATGGGATATCAATAAACACCTTCCCTGTGTCTGCTGATCAATGGCTAGCACCGTTCACAGCACTTAAACTTGCTCAAGGGGACTTCTGAAATCGCTCAAAGGATTCGCCAAACATCAAAATGCATCTAAAGTACTCCCATGTGTTGCTTTAATACATATAACATGTCACTGGCTTTCGTACAGCAGGCCCTGGGCCTGTCCCTTTCTCTCTCTCTCTCTCGCTCTTTCTTTCAAGCCGGCATTCCCACCTCCAAGTCCCGACTGGGAATGAGGAACAATCGCCAGCTGATTTTGTCCTCCCTCTGCCTCTCGCCTGGAACATCTGGTTTGCACATCACGTCGGCAGCTCCTGGCTCTTGTCACAACAAGCTCTGTGAGAACGGCAACTATTCCTCTGGCCGGCACAACACATGGACCCCGCTCAGCATTCACGTCATAACAGATAGCGGCCGGCTGGATCCTTTCCCACCCCCCCCCCCCCCCCCCCCCCCCACCCCCCCCCCCCTCCCCCTCCACACCTGGTTCCTGGTCCGCAGCCTGCTTGAGAAGGTTAGGCATAATTCTTTTAATTCCGCGATAAAACAAACAGATGGGGGCAGGATAAATACTCAAGCCCCCTTCTTCCACAATGCCGGGTCATGCAACCTGCCTCTGCCAACAACCCTGTCTGTGAGGAGCAAATGAGATTCAGGTGAGGCTGCCAGAGACTGCAGCTGAGATAACGGCCAAGCAGCAACCCAGTTCACCAGCTGGATGCCAGAGATTTGCCGCCGAGACCTTCACGCCCACTCCTGAACCGGCTGGGTTTGGGGTGACTTTGGTGGCAAGGGTCGACCGGCCACTTTCAGTCACAGGGCAGCGGGGATTCTGCACTGGGGTCCATTGGGAGTGAGAAGTTCTCCTCTCACCTCCGCTGAAAGCCGGGCAATGGCCTGGATCTACACCTGGACCACAATGGACCTGAACCCATGACAAGAGAGAGTTCGATACAGCTCTTGGGGCTAACGGAAACAAGGGATGTGGGGGAGAAAGCAGCAACGGGGTACTGATTTTGGATGATCAGCCATGATCATATTGTATGGTGGTGCAGGCTCGAAGGGCCGAATGGCCTGCTCCTGCACTTACTTTCTATGTTTCTACATTGTCCATCAATCTCCAGGCATGGCTTGAAGGGAGAAGAGACCAGGAAACCCAAACCGCGTGGAAGCATACTCCAGCAGGTGAGGAAGAAAGGAAGTCGAGAAACAAGTCCTTTTCTACTGGTTGATTATTTCTTACAGGGTAGGGCCACGGATATTTTCATGTTTAACGATGATGTTGCCATTGGTAACGGTGTCACTTGTGATGCAGATGAACTCTGGTTTGGTCACCTGAAGAGATGGGGACTGTGGTTTACCTGAGGGATGGTCATACATCGACCCAGTCCGACCCTCGTCTCCCTTCACCCACCCACACCGGAAACCCGGGCACACTGGCACGCTCACCCTGGAGCACCAGAACCACGAGCACACTCATCACAGAGCCCCAGGCACATTGACACGCTCACAAGAGAGCCCGAGACACTCTGACACACTCACCACAGTGCTCCAATCACACTGACACACTCACCACAGAGCCGCAGTCACACTTACTCCACATCTCCAATCACAATGACCCAATTCAGATCTCCACTCTGACACACTCACTCAAAGCTTACACACTCGGACACAATCACTCACCATGGTGTGATAGAGCTCTAGACACTCTGACACACCCGCACCAGTCCTCCAGAGACTCCGACACACTCACCACAGAGCCCCAATCAGTGGCAATCTTGCTCCACATCTCCAGTCACACTGCCACACTCAATTCAGATCTCCACCCTGACACACACTCACCATGGTGTGATAGAGCGCTAGACACTCTGACACACTCGCTCCAGTCCTCCAGAGACACTGACACACTCACTCAGGTCTCCTGACAAGGGCACATGGCAGAAGGCCAGATACTGACACACTCACTCTCTGCCACCCCCACCCCAATGGAGGATGAGGCACTCCCGACACAAGCCCAGTTCACTATGTGACACGGCACTGGTGAGCTGACTGATGGGCCAGAGACTGGACAGGATGGCCCTGAGCAGCTGAGGCGTGAACCTCCATCGCCTTCCCTTACTGCACAGATCCCTCGATGGGCAACTACTTATTTCCCATCTCCAACTTCCCTGTGGAAAGAGAAACGACATGCTGGAACCACTATGGCAGGGAGTGGAGATTCGAATCGAGCCAACAATTTTACTGCACTAACAGTACACACAGCTCACAACATTGGGCCAGTGAGCAGGGGACTGCAACCTCCAAATCCAAACCAGAGCTTTCAGGAAAGCAAAGGAAAGAAAGCTGGAAGTGAAATTGCATTGAAACAGACCCTTCGGCCCGTCAACTCCATGCAGACCATCAACCACCTGTTCACACTGGTTCTATTTTATCCCATTTGTTCATCCGTCACACGAGGGTCAATCTACACAGGACCAATTAACCTGCAAACCTGCACGTACGTCTTTAGGATGTGGGAGGAAACCGGAGCACCCGGAGGAAACCCTAAACACGCACAGGAGAATGTGCAAACTCAATGCAGGCAGCACCCGAGGTCAGGATCAAAATGTGATCATGGCGTATCTCACAAGACATTGGGAATAATACCTGGAGCAAAAGTTAAACATTTCAGTGTCCCACTCTTGCTGTGATGTTGCTGAATCATGACTCATTTATCTCTCCCTCCTCACCCCATTCTCCTGCCTTCTCCCCATAATCTCCGACACCCATACTAATCACAAATCTACGCTGTGTTTGCTGGGTTTCTGGGGTCTTTGGAGGAGGCGGGTGGGTGGGGCGCTTGTTTATTTCTCCCCAGCTCCTGCCTCTTCCCCCAGCCGTCCTCAGGCACTCCGGTAACCTCGTGTGTGCGCGTGTGTGTGTGTGTGTGTGTTACATTCCTGGAACAGTTTGCTTCCTAGCAACACTTAGACATCAGATCTCAGCATCTGCTCAGGGAGTTCCCACTCACCAGATCTCCCTTAGGGTTTGACAGTAGTCAGCAAGTCAGTTATTTTCTTTCTTTTAAAAAAAAATCCTTTAAGTGAAATATGTTTTTTTTAAATGATGAAACATTCGTCTCACAACCAGAAATTCAATTTTGAAACAAAAGACAAAAGGCAAGTAGGTGAAAACAAAAATAGAATTCAGTAACAGACCATCCCAGCAGATCAAATCCCCTCAGCACTCCATGCTATGTAGCTGAGGTACCTCCTCCTGAGTTTACATCCCTGAACTCCAGGATTTCTGTGCTTCTGTACGGGCGTGAGTCTGACCTTTCTGACTTATCATCACTCCATTCTCATTGTTCCTTCCAAGATTGAAACTGCCAAGTGTCTCCTCTGGTTCGTCTTCTGACTATTGACACAAAATGCTGGAGTAACTCAGTGGGGCAGGCAGCATCTCTGGAGAGAAGGAATGGGTGTTGTTTCGGGTCGACACCCTTCTTCAAACTGGTGACCTTTTCGGGTCGAGGACCCTTCGTCAGATTGTTGATGTTTTGGGTCGAGACCCACTCATCTCTGAAGTTTCCATGCCTCAGTGACCCGAACGGACGTGCCTTAAGATGCCCTTGTCCTGAGCAATGGAATTCCCTCCTCCATGCTTCTTGCTCACTCGTTCTTTCGGACTCTCCTTGACGCCCTTCCCTCTCCTCCATCAGCACCTCACATTTTGCTTGGGTAGCTTACAATCCAACGGTATGAACGTTCGATTCTCTCATTTTAAGCAACTTCTGCCTACACTCCCCTCACCTTCCTCCTCCTTCCCCTGGCCCCCTCCCTCACCCTAGTCGTGTATCCAGTTCCACAGTCTTCACAGATGCAGCCTGTCCCACTGAGTTACTCCAGCATTTGTGCCTGTCTCCAATTCACCACATTGTCTCCCTCTTGAGATCACACCTTCCCCAGCCAACTATGGGCCTACCAGGACACCACCCTGACTGCCTGAGGTCACTTATGGCTGGCTCTAATTTGTCTGAAGAAGGGTTTCGACCCAAAACTTAGCCTATTTCCTTCGCTCCATAGATGCCTCCTCACCCGCTGAGCTTCTCCAGCATTTTTGTCGACCTTTCAATTTGTCATGGTCTGTTCTCACCTCCAGTTCTTCCCCCCACCGCTTACATTCAGTCTGAAGAAGGGTCACGACCTGAAACGTCACCTAAATCTTTTCTCCAGAGGTGAGTTACTCCAGCACTTTGTGTCTATCTTTGGTATAAACCAGCATCTCAGTTATTTGTTTTGGCATTCTCTACCTTGACCTCTTGTTATGAGGATCAGGTATCAAAAGCCATTTGATAACTATGCAGTGCGATGGGTAGGTAGGAACTGCGGATGCTGGTTTAAACTACATATAGACACAAAAAGCTGGAGTAACTCAGTGGGTCAGGCAGCATCTCTGGAGAAAAGGAATAGATGATGTTTCGGGTACGCCCCACCCCCTACATTCAGTCTGAAGTAAAGGTCTCGACCTGAAACGTCACCTATTCCTTTTCTCCAGAGATGCTGCTGACCCGCTGAGTTACTCCAGCATTTTGTGTCTGTGTGAAGTGCTTTGTTACTAGCAGAGGACATGTAAGTTGTTGTTATTTTGAAATATTTTAATTCAATTTAAGAAAGTCTGAAGAATGCATGGTCCAAAGGGCAGCGACTGGTTCTACTTAGCTGTGATGTCTCTGCATTGGAAACTGTTGTGAAGACTCTCTAGGCTTATAGGTGAAGCTAGCTGCACACTAGTGCACTGTGCAAACACTATGAGATCATTTTTTCCAAGCAATGCTACTGCTGGCATGAACATTAAGAATTATAAAGCTCTGTTGGCAGTGTCAAGGCTCTCTAGACATGAACGCAGTGGAGAGATGGAGATTCAATGCTACAGTTGTATTTCATGCCCCACTCACTTCCATTGACACCCCACCTGGGAATGAAGGGCTGTAACCTCTTCTTTCTCTCACTACTTCAATAGCAAGTCTGCTGAATCTTCAATTCAATCATACTTTATTGTCACATGTGCCTAGGTACAGTGAAATTCTTTGCCTTTGTGCACATTCCGGTAAAGTCACGCTGCGCACCTCACCTAGGCAGTGCGCTAGGAGTCGCCATGTTTCTGGTGCCGACAAAGTTACTAAGCAGTCTTATTTCCTCGCAGCGGTGAGCCAGGCCTGCCACCGCTCAAGGCAGCAGATGCCCCCCCCCCCACCCCCCCAGCGGCTCCCCTTTGCCAGCCCTCCTCGCTCTCGGCAGCACGGGTCCCTCCTCGCTCATGGCGGCCCTCCTCACTGGGTTGCTCTCCGCGGCCCTCAGAGGCGGGGGTCCCTCCTCGCTCCCAGTGGCCGTCCTGACTCTTAACCCCCCCCCCCCCATGGCCCCCCACCCCCCGCCAGGTGCTCTCCGCGGCGCAGGGACCCCCGACGCTCTCGGCGGCCCACCAGCATCTCATTTTGGATTGGGACCCTTCTCCAGTCTGACGGTGTAAGGGGGAGAAAGTTGGAAGCGGGAGATAGGGATGGGGCAGATCCTGGCAAGTGAGAGCTGGATACAGGTGAGGGGGGATTCAGGTGGCTAATGGGTGGAGTAAGTGATAACGACAATAGGTGAAAAGGAGATAAAAGAGTCAGATAAGACGAGAAGAGGAATGAAATGTAAAACCAGACAGACGGAGGTGTGGAGGTGGAAGTAGATTTTGACTTGCTTTGTTAATGTTAAAAATGTACGGCAAATCTATCAAAATTGTGTTGATTAACACCTAAAGTCGTGAGATACAGTTGCGAGAGTGGAAGTAGACAGCATTCTGGTAAACCTCCTCTGCACCCTCTCCAAAGCCTCCGCATCCTTCCTGCAATGGGGCGCCCAGAACAATGCTCCAACTGCGGCATAACCAAAGTCCTATGGAACGGCATCATTACTTCCTGTTAAAGAAGGCAAATTTCCGTCCCTGAAATGAACGGGACAGCTTTGGAATAGCAATCCACGTGGATGTACAGGGAATGGAGGGTAACGGATCACGAGCAGGCAGAGGAGATTAGTGTAACTTGCCATCTTGTCCATGTGGGCTGAAGAGCCTGTCTCTGTGCTGTACTATGTATGTTTGCAATCCAGTATCTTCATTGAAGAAACAATCTTCATTTCCTCAAATCTGAATTCCTCAGCTGCCAAAAAGAATGAAGGGTAGGCCTGGATCAATGGTCCAGGACTCTAGTAACCTAACCACCCTGGTGACATGAAGCCATCGCTGTTTGTGAACTTGCTAGGAGGTCGACCACAGAACATTGCCTTCATTGTTCAGCTGGACCTGAGCCCTTGTCACCCAGTTCCCATGTCCGTGCTGTTTCACCCTCCGTCACTCTGCAGGCCGATAATTGATTTTTATTTGTTCTGTTCGTGATAAATCTAACAAAAACTTTTATCATACGTGCATCATCTTCAATAACAATAGGCAGCGACAGACCAAATATTTATACTGAATTTATTGCATCAGACCCAGGAAACATTTAGCTTCTACTCAACAATAGCAGCGTCTTACAAATACTTACATTGGCAAACAGCTCGTGGATTGGGTCATGTTTAGATTAAAAAATACAACAGAGGATCAGCTACGGGCGAGCTTTTAGTGCAAAGGAATGTGAATGCTGCGAATAATGTTGAGTCCCACGCCTGTCCAGTGGCGAAGGTGAAGACCAAGAGGTTTCGTCCCTGCAGGAAGATTGCCAAGGCAATAGTATCCACACTCAAGCCTATTTTTAGAGCTTGGTTTTACGATGAATCTCAGCAAGAGTTCACGCTTGCCGCGCCTCTGCTTCACTGAGGCAGCGTGTAGCGGCAGATATCCCTGCAACATCAACGTGCCCGTGCAAGGTTCTGCAGCACTGCTGTTGGCTCACACATGTGCTGGTAAAGTCCCACATCAATCCAGCATGTTAGGGCCACAAGTGCTACATTGCGGCAGCTTGACATAATATTTTGTCAATGCAAACTCTTCTCCCGAGCTGGGGTTTTCCTGGCAGCGTTTCAATACATGTCCTGCTGTGTGTCAGCAGGGGGGTTTACAGGGTACGGCTGTCAACATTATAGTCTGAGGGAGTTTGGCATGTCCCCAGCAACTCTCACCAACCTCCACAGATGCATCGTAGAAAGCATTTTATCAGGATGCATCGCAGCCTTCAAACACACTCTATGCAGGAAAGTTTGTCCTCTTCACTTAAATGTCTTTCCCCCTTTGTTTGATGCCTGTGACCTTTAGTCCATAATCCCCCCCACCAGAAACAACCGCCCCACAGCATGAAGAAGCATCACAAAGGTCATTAGGTCATGTCATATGGGATAGGAGTAGAATTAGGCCATTTGGCCCATCAAGTCTACTCCGCCATTCAATCATGGCTGATCTATCTCTCCCTCCTAACCCCATTCTCCTGCCTTCTCTCCATAACCTCTGATACCAATACTAATCAAGAATCTGTCTATCTCTGCATTAATAGCTATCCACTGAAGGCCTCCACAGCCTTCTGTGGCAAAGAATTCCTCAAAACGACATTACGTACCTCCAGCTCAGAAAAATGTGACAGAGAATATCTTTCGGCCCGAAACGTTGCCTATTTCCTTCGCTCCATAGATGCTGCCACACCCGCTGAGTTCCTCCAGCACTTTTGTCTCCCTTCGATTTTCCAGCATCTGCAGTTCCTTCTTAAACATATTTTATTAGAGAAGTGACTGGATACGATGGATGAAAAGAGTTTTAATACAAAACAATAACAGCCAATTAGCGATGGTGGCACGATGTGCCCGGTCAAAGACTGTAAATGGGGCGCTGAGAAATATTTCTTAGCTTAGAAACTGTTATCAGTTACATTTGAGATGATTGTAGTGGATTCATTTCATACACACAAGGCATTGGAATTGGGAAATTGATTGCCGGTGGTCCCCTTGTGCAAAGTAAGACTGGCAGGAGAGGGAATGGGGTGAAGGGATCGGAAAATGAGCTCAAATTATCTGCCCCCCAAAACTACCACACGTTCCTCCAATGTTTCTGACGCCTCCTCCCTCCATAACCTTCCATCCACACGTTTCATAACTCAACGTTGCTTCCTTCCAAAATGCCTGCGAAATAGTTTGAGTCTAGACTCGAGGTAACTCCAATTTGAGGGCAGATGTAAATCATTTAGACGTTAATTGTCGTTGTCACACTGCAGTTGGTACACGTTGAGATGACAAGCAGCCATTAATAATCAGGTTTTCTAATCTCTCCCGTTATAATGAATGTCTTCAACTATTACTATATCCATACCTTCCATTTGAAGATTGTACTGACGGCCAATGCTCTGTTGACCACACTGATGCCTGGACCTAGTGTTGGCGATCTCTGCAGGTTTCAAAGGCCTCTCAAGCACAACATCAAACCGTTTGGACCAGTCCGGTGACCGGGATGGTGGTCAGTTATCCATGTTCAGGAGGAGGTACCTTTGCCCGCAGGTACGTACATCGTCCTGTTAGCCCAGAGTTAATGAGTGATCGCAGAGGTCAGGCCTTGCAAGCACAATGCGGGGAGTTGCAGCAGTATTTAAAAATCTGCAGGAAATTAATATGCACAATGTTTCTGAAAGTGCACTCTGCCATCTCGGCAAGACTGTCAAACACACAAATGTCGTACCACCATTACGTTTTAGACTTGATATTGGTATCTGTTTTATAGTCACCTGTCTAGTGAGTTTGCGTGCTATCCAGTCAAATCATACCATACCTGTGCATAATCGAACCGCGCACATTTACAACAGGTTGTGTGAAGAGAAAAATAACCAGAGTGCCCAGTATAGTATTACAGCATTACTGTGTTACAGAGAAAGTGCAGATTAGAAAATGTGTAAGGGGCACAATGAGGTAGGTTGGGAGATCGGAACTACATCTGTACCTTAAGACTTAGCATAGATTTTATGAAGGCTATAGGGCAGCATGGAAAGAAAGGAGGTGTTGGGAGGGCAAGGGTCAGGCATTGGTTAGTGGGTACAACTTAGAACCAAAATGCTTACAGCACCTTCTAGGATCTAAATGAAATTTTAACCTGAAGGACTGGCATTGAGACATCTGAGCCTTTAACGTTGCTGGCCAGGTACATGAGAATGGAAGGAAGGGAATCGGAGAGGCACAGGTCCAAATGGAAGAGGAAGCAGAGGCTGCTCGGCGACAGGTTGTCACGTGAGGATGAATGATGATTGCAGATGTTCCCAGTCGTGCAATTTGCGAGGCAGTTCGGCAACTCCACAAGGGCAGCAACAGTCTGCGGACGATGCAGACAGAGACATGAGTTGTCCAGGTGCTAACTTCCTTTAACTGGATCTTGCCAATCTGTGTTGTGAGGGACACCAGAAAATAATGTCTGATGGGAACAGTGATGCCAGCAAGTGGTTTCACACCATTCATCTCCTTTACCAGCTGCAGCAACAATGTAGGAAATCAAAACTCACACCGGGTAATAAATTAATTCCATGGCCTTTCTTACCCAGCCTCCCTCTCCCTCCAAGAGCCCACGCATGGAACGGAACTTCACCCATAATACATGCCGGAGGGATTGGCGGAGGGAAAGAGAACTTTCTCCACGCCGTGTGCGAACGCTGGCAACACACCCGGTACCTCAGTGCCGGTCACAGCGAAGCTCTGTGGGGAAGGGTGCTGGCCTGATGAGCCGCTGCCGCCATCCAATGTCCTACTACCAGCCGAGCTCAACACCCTCTCAAACCCTGGTGAGGCAGAACTCAGAGAGGCCACAGGAACGGCCTGGGTGCTTCGTAAAGAGAATGTACAGGCTGGTAGCACTAAGAGTGTACAGGCTGGAGACACTTTTAAAAAAAATACAGAATGCTTTTATTCAGAACAAACAAAAATACAAAGTAGTAACATGGTCAGAAAATGCCTATATTGGCATTTTACAAACAAAGTTCTCAAATTAAAATATTGTCATTTTTATCAATAATGCCTTCGACCTCCAGCGGTGACCAGCGTTCACGGAAAGCCTCCACAGTCCCCGTGGACACCGCGTGTTCCCTCTCTAGGGACACGCGGGCACGGACGTAACCCCGGACTGCTGTGCGGCCGTCGACTCCCGCGAAGGCCCATCAGGGAGACCCCCTCCTCCCTCCCGACCCTCCCCCCTCTGCACCGGGTGCCCAAATATAAATAGTGTCGGACCCAAAACTTGAGGAGCAGCCCCTTCAGATACTCGAACAGGGGCTGCAACCTCTCGCACTCCAAGTATACATGGAACACGGTCTCAAAAGTGACAGGCGGCGGACGAGTATGCCACGGCCAACACTCTCCACCCCAGACATTGATGACACTAGGAGTGTCCAACGTGACACTTTTTTTTTTTTTTTTTTTTTTTTTTTTTTTTTTTTTCCTTTTAACAAATGCTTTTATTTAAATCAACAAGTACAAAACATTCAAACAATCAGGCCTATATTTGGCATTTTACAAACAAAGTTTCCATTTTTATCTATAATGCCTTCGACCTCCCTCGGTGACCAGCGTTCGCGGAAAGCCTCCACAGTCCCCGTGGACACCGCGTGTTCCCTCTCTAGGGACACGCGGGCACGGACGTAACCCCGGAAGAGGGGCAGGCAGCCGACTGCACCCGCGAATGGCCATCTTGTGACCCTTCTGCACCGGGTGCCCAAAAATAAATAGTGTTGGACTAAAATGGAGCCAAAACTTGAGGAGCAGCCCCTTCAGATACTCGAACAGGGGCTGCAACCTCTCACACTCCATGTAGACATGGAACACGGTCTCCTCCTCGCCGCAAAAGTGACAGGCGGCGGACGAGTCCGTGAACCGGCTCAAGTACCTGTTACATGCCACGGCTTTGTGCAACACTCTCCACCCCAGGTCCCCAATGTAGAGGGGACATTGATGACACTAGGAGTGTCCAACGTGGTGACACTGGGAGTGTACAGGCTGGTAGCACTAGGAGTGTACACATGGGTGACACTAGGCATGTCCAGATTGGTGGCACTGGGAGTGTACAGACTGGTGACGCTAGGAACATGTTGGTTGGTTGTGATTCCCATGAGAAATAGTACATGTGTTGCCTTCCCCAATCAATGAGCAGCGGAGAGAGCTGATGTGTACTTGTGGTGATGCTGTATAGAATAATAAGGTCATAGAGCTCTACAGCATGGTCACACACCCTTTGGCCCAATGTCCATGCTTGTCAAGTCGGCATACTTGGCTAGTCCCATTTGCCTGTCATTGGCCCATTTCCTTGTAAAGCCTTCTTATCCACATATCTCTCGAAATGTCTTTTGCAAGTCAACTTTTCGATAGCTTCTTCTGATCTACATAAGATTTAAGATCATTAGATATGGGAGCACAATCAGGCCATTCGGCCTTTGAGTATGCTCCAGTTACAGACTACCATCGGAGTAAAAAGGTTATCCCTGAGGTCCCTCTTAAATCTCTCCCCTCTTATCTTCCGCCTATGCCCTTGAGTTTAAGCACCCTCCACCCTGGGAACAAAGACTGCGAGCATTCATTTTATCCATATCTCTCACGTCTTGTGCACCTCCATAAGGTCCCCACTTTATCCTCCTTTACTCCAGAGAAAAAGTTCCCAGACTAGAATCGAGAAACAGTGTGAAAAAGAGAAGGAATCCACTTTAAAGCCAGCAATGCTAATCCCTCCACTTCCAGCACAAGACCATGTACACTCAGTTATTTCCACCACGTTTAAATAGAACCCTCTTTTCCAAGAGCATGCAGTGAGAGGCGGGGGTGGGGGGGGGGGGGGGGGGGTGGTGTGGGAATAGAGAGCAGCAGATCTTTTGAAATCGAGTGAAAGGTTTTTTGTGCTGAGCAGCTTGGTTTCTGCGAGCTGAAGGAATCCGTTTCCCGACGAGCTGATTTGGTTGAAGATCTTTATTTCTGAGCAAAGGGAAAGAAAAATAAATGAAGAATTGTTCCCGACTTCACCGGGGGAATTCCTTCATGAATATGTTTCACCTTTTCCAGACTTATCCCGGCTCCCTCTGAGGACATCTGACCTTTTGTAAAAAAATAATGGAACGGAGAGAGTCCTTAGAGAGGATAATGCAACATGCCCTGTAATGAGATCCACTGCCTCTGGTTCCCATGGCAACCGCTGCCTTTTTTTTTGTATTATATAAAATGCGCATTTGTCTATTGACCATTTGGAGCCATTAACTCTATCCAGTGCCACTCCGCTCTCTGACATACAGCGGACATTTCATTCTCTGAAAAACTTTGCGATGACTTTTCTCCCTCTTCCAGCTCTTGTTCTTAACTGCTGCTGTGTTGTGGAGCTGTAGAGTCACACGACATGGGAACAGGCCCTTCGGCCCAGCTTGCCCATGCTGACCAAGATGCCCCATCCCCTTTTGCGGGGTTACGCCCGCGCCCGGGTGGTGTTAGAGAGGGACATCATTGTATAGAAGTTATTTAGTATATTTGTAAGGATTGTAATATAATTGTTTGAACATTTAGTGTATAGATAATTTGGTGATTTTGTCCTATGGCGGTGGGACAGTTACCACGGTTTTGTTTTGTATCGTGATGGTAATTCAATTAATTATTTTTGATATTAAAAAAAAAGATGCCCCAGATACACTACCTCGTCCCACCTGCCCATGTTTGGCCCATATCCCTGTCCAAATGTCTTTTAAAGACATGAAAAGTCGGATATACAGGGGAGATACAGCATGGAAACAGGCCCTTCAAGTAATGATTTATACTAATCCTACACAAACCTAACCCAGAAGATATTCACAAAATGCTGGACTAACTCAGCGGGACAGGCAGCGTCTCTGGAGAGAAGGAATGGGTGATGTTTCAGGTGGAGACTCTTCTTCCACCTGAAGGGTCTCCACCTGAAACGTCACCAGAGATGCGGCCTGTCCCGCTGAGTTACTCCAGCAGTTTTTGTCTGTCTTTGGTGTAAACCAGCATCTGCAGTTCCTTCCTACACAAATCTAACCCAACCTTGCATCTCCATACTGCCATCCGTGCCACAGTGCTGCAGTCGGTAAAGTCCAAATGAGCGTCCATGGGGACTTCCACACCTGTAATACACACAAGATATCTAGGACTAATAACATGTCTTTACTTCCTGAGAAGTTTCGGCATGTCACTGAATACTCTATCGAGCTTCTACGGGTGTACAGTAGAGAGCACACTGACCTGTTGTCTGCTCTGTTTTTCATCTAAATCCAGACCTAACAATGTAGTGACTCTCAGTGCAATGGCAATAAGCGATAGACAATAAATGTTCATATTCTATCACTAAATATAACTGTACCACTCTAATTCTAACCTTTTGATCAAGCATGCAATTGATTACTTCACAAACGGAGGCCATCTTTCAGTTATGAAGGTTCTCAAGTGTTGAAATCCCGTCCTGGATATTACCAATTTTCCACCTCTCCCTTCCCTTCCATTAAATGTTTTTGAAATCCTAGTTTTTGGCTGGGGTTTTCGGTAACACCCTCATGAGCCTCTACAGGTGTGTGGTGGAGAGCGTGTTGACTGGATGCATCACGGCCTAGTTCAGCAACTCGAACACCCGGGAACAAAGGAGGTTACGAATGGTGGCGAACACTGTCCAGGCCATCACGGGCACAGACCTCCCCACTATCGAAGGGATCTGCAGGAGGCACTGCCTCAAAAACTCAGCCAGCATCATCACGGACCCATACCACTCACTTTAACCTTTATTTGTTGTTATTATGTTATCTACTGCATATCTTGTCTACAAACCTGTGCTGCTACAAGTAAGAATTGCATTGTTCCCGAATAGATGAGGAATAGATCGGTTAGATGCACAGAATCTCTTGCCCAGAGAAGGGGAATTGAGGACCAGAGGACATGGGTTCAAGGTGAAGGGGTAAAGGTTTAATAGGCATCTGAGGGGTAACTTTTTCACACAAAGGGAAGTGGGTTTATGGAACTATCTGCCAGAGGAGGTAGTTGAGGCTGGGACTATCCCAACGTTTGAGGAACAGTTAGACAGGTGCATGGATGAGGTGGAAGATTGCAACCTTCACGTGGTCCACCCTGTATCGACGAATGCAATCAACCTGGTGTGCACAATCAAATAAGTTCAAATAGAACAAGCTGTGCACGCCATACGCAAGAAGAAGAAGGAACATGGATAGGACAAGTTTGGAGGGCTGTGGACCAAGTGCAGGCAGGTGGGACTAGTGTAGCTGAGGCAGGTTGTCCAGTGTGGGCGTTGGGCCGAAGGGCCTCTTTCCACACTGTATCACTCTATCACTCTATGACTCTATGACTCTATATGACCATTAAGCACTCTTGACTTGACCTGCTTGATGTATCGTGGCTTGAAAGTGTTCCCCTGAAGTGACTCGATGTTAAAGGATGCAGCACCAATAGACACATCAAATGGTTAACATTTACTTTCCATGCTAATCTGAAGAGACTGATCACTTAAAAATATGTTCGAGTATGACAGCTTCCTCACTGCTAACAGCAAGAGAGGAGAGGAACAAAATTGCTCTGGGATAAACAAATAATTTACGCTAGATCCAAAGAACAAATTGCCTTTTTATGTGGAACGTTCGGGTAGGATTAAAAGATTGAATCTGATAAAAAAGATGTAATTGTCAAAAATCCAGCAATATCACATTAAGAGTGGGACACTGAAACATTTAACTTTTGCTCCATCATGATCACATCCCGAGACATTTGAACATAGGATGCTCAAAGTAAGGGCATGAGTTGGCCATTTGATCTCTTGTTCCTAATCTTCCCTTTCATCAGATCATGGCTGACCTGATTCTTAAACAATCCTTACATTCCCTTCCACCTGCGTCAACCTTACACTTTTGTCACACCTTCTTGATTGGTACGGGTGTCAGGGGTTATGGGGAGAAGGCAGGAGAATGGGGTTAGGAGGGAGAGATAGGTCAACCATGATTGAATGGCGGGGTAGACTTGATGGGCCGAACTGAATGGCCCAATTCTACTCCTATCACTTATGACCTTATGACCCAATAACCCTCTTGCTCATCAGCAGCCTGAGGCCTCGGGCAGATTAGCCATGATCATATTAAATGGTGGGCCAAGGTTAATGGGCTGAGTAGTCAACCCCTGATGTTATTTTCATGTTCCTATCCTCTTATATTCTTACTTGTGGAACTGCCCCAATAACGTCTGTTTCGATCCTGACCTGTGGTGCTGTCCATGTGGAGGTGTACATCTTCCCCGTCATAAATTCCAAACATCTGTGGAGTAATAAGTTAGTTGTCCACTTTAAAGTGGATGACACAATCTCAGGGGAGTTGGTGGGAAAGTGTTGAGAATAAAAAATCCTACGAGGGTAGAGTTTGTGTAAGTAAATGTTTGATGGTTGAATGGTCTCCATGAGCCTGCTTCTGTACTCTATTAGTTCATGTCCCTGATGAATCCATGACTACGACTAAGTTTGGACAGCAGACCATTGCCAAGGCTCAGACAGTTCACAGTGCAACCCTTTCTCCATCAGGCATTGAAAACCCTGAAATATGGATCTTGGCTGGGCTTTGAATGGCTGCTCACCCAAAACGCTCGACTGGCTGCTCTTGGACACCTGACGCTCCCCGCTGGTCCTTGGCCTGCCCGCTTGGAAACAGAACTAGCAGCTTACCTCAAGCCATGGACGAGTTGGAGCCAAGAGTGGAGAGCCTGCTTCTCCTGGCTTGGGTGCAGGAAAATGAGATAGAAAGAACAGGAATAGTTGGCCAGTTATTGCAGACATTTCCAAAGCTTTGATGACAGGAAAAACAGTTCTGGCACAGATCCTCTGCTGCAAAAGATAGACACAAAAAGCTGGAGTAACTCAGTGGGACAGGCAGCGTCTCTGGAGAGAAGGAATGGGTGACGTTTCGGGTCGAGACTGAAGAATGGTTATTGGCCTCCATTCCTTCTCTCCAGAGATGCTGCCTGTCCAGAAGAGTTACTTCAGCTTTTTGTGTCTATTTTTGGTTTAAACCAGCATCTGCAGTTCCTTCCTACACATTTCTTCTGCTGCAATGATCTGTATGATGTTCAATAGGCAATAAGTCACTATGGTTATATGTAATCAATAGTTAGCCTTTTAAACAAAGAAAATGTCTGCTCAACGACACGGTATAGAGACTAGATTCTCGGGGTCTTTAAACACGGGCCGTAGTAGGATTGCGGGTTGCACAAGAAGCTTGGGACAAAGAGCCAATCCCAGCATGGAACAGTGCTTCTATCACCTACGTGCTAACTGCATGTTAATCCTTAGTGACAGCCACTTGGCATTGGGTGTGTTGGCTAGTCAGAAGAGGAGGAAGCAGACAAAAAGGCCAATAACCATTCAACTAGTGAACAGTCAGCTAATTAACTCTTGAGCTGTGGGCTACCCAAGCTAAACTGCTCTGAAACAAGAGCAAAGGCTTTGGACTTTAGAGATACAGCATGGAAACAGGCCCTTCTGCCCACTGATTCACCGCCGACCAGTGATCACCCCGCTCTCTAGCACCATCCTACACACGAGGGACAGTTTACAATCTTTACCGAAGCCAATTAACCTACTAACCTATATTTCTTCAAATATGTAACGATACCGGAAGACCTGGATGATACCCGCGGGGTCACAGGGAGAACGTACAAACTCCTCTCAGACAGCACCCGAGGTCAGGATCGAACCCGGGTCTTTGGTGCTGTAAGGCGGCAACTCTACCGCCCCCACGGGGCAATCTGCCGATTTGCCGATCCCAAAGGAACAGGAGGTGTGACGGCCAACATAAATGGAGTTAAGACAACTGACGGAAGTCAGTCAACGTATCTCAATGACATATTTTGTTCAGAGATACAGCAAGGAAACATGGTCCGGCCACCGGGTCCACGCCGACTATCGATCACCCGTTCACAGCAGTTCAATGTTATCCCACTTTCTCACCCGCTCCCTACAGACTGGGGCCAATTAACCTGCAAACCCACAGGCCTTTTGAAAGTGGGAGGAAACCGGAGCAGCCGGAGGAAACCCAAGCAGTCACGGGGGGGAACATACAAACCCCACACAGACAGCACCCGAGGTCAGGATCAAACCTGGAACTCTGGTGTTCTGAAGCAACCGCTGC
The DNA here is from genome assembly GCA_035221665.1 of Okamejei kenojei. NCBI lineage: Eukaryota > Metazoa > Chordata > Chondrichthyes > Rajiformes > Rajidae > Okamejei > Okamejei kenojei. The sequence goes on from CM069155.1 coordinate 23,192,726, forward strand.
ACCAGGTGCACCACTGCCCCGCTTGCCAATCTTAAGATACCTGATTTGAAGATCATGTAGATAGAGTGATACAGTGTGGAAACGGGCCCTTTGGCCCAACTCGCCCATACTGGCCAACAATGTCCCAGCTACCCTAGTCCCACTTGCCTGCGCTTGGTCCATAACCCTCCAAACCTGTCCTGTCCATGTACCTGTCCAACTGTTTCTTCAACGATGGGATAGTCCCAGCCTCAACGGCCTCCTCTGGCAGCTTGTTCCATGCACCCACCACCCTCTGTGTGAAAATGTTACACCTCGGACTCCTATTAAATCTTTTCCCCTTCACCTTGAACTTATGTCCTCTGGTCCTCGATTCCCCTACTCTGGGTAAAAGACTGTGCATCTACCCGATCTATTCCTCTCATGATTTTGTATACCTCTATAAGATCTCCCCTCATCCTCCTACGCTCCATGGATTAGAGACCCAGCCAACTTAACTGCTCCCTATAGCTCACACCCTCTAGTCCTGGCAAATTCCTTGTAAATCTTTTCCGAATCCTTTCAAGCTTGACAATATCTTTCCTATAACATGGTGCCCAGAACTGAACACAATATTCTCAATGCGGTCTCACCAACGTCTTATACAACTGCAACATGACCTCCCAACTTCTATACTCAATACTCTGACTGATGAAGGCCAACGTGCCAAAAGCGTTTTTGACCACCTTATCTACCTGCGACTCGACCTTCAAGGAACCATGCACCTGTACTCCTAGATCCCTCTGCTCTACAACACTACCCAGGGGCCTACCATTAACTGTGTAGGTCATGATTAAGATCCATCTTGCTGAACCAGCGAGTTACTGTATATTAAATAATGTCTTCATTGCCACTGTAATGAGCCAACACCGAGAAAGGCAGCTATCTCCCTCCTGAAGGCACCTCCAAACATCTTGAGAGAGCCCGTCGATGTTTTTGAAAATGTGTAGGAAGGAACTGCAGATGCTGATTTATGTCTACCAAGGATAGACACAAAGCGCTAGGTAACTCAGCAGAGACACAAAATGCTGGAGTAACTCCAGTAATACTGCAAAATCCCCTCAAGGTAAGAAGGGTCCCAACCTGAAACATCGCCTACTCTTTTCCTCCAGAGATGCCTGCCTGACCTGCTGAGTTACTCTTGCATTTTTGAAAAATCTGTTTGTACTAATCTCTTCGACATGAAACTTTGGAAAGAATTACAATCTTCTCGTCCTTCAACAGATGCATATCTACTTTATTTACGTTTAACTTTGAACATTCTGTACAAATATTTTCCACTTGTCAAAATCAACTAGATAGAAATACAAGGGGGCCAGATTTTGTTGGGAGGCCTTTCCACTTTCCCCTTTGCCCTTTGCCCATTGCCCTTTGCCCTTTGCCCTTTGCCCTTTCCCCGTTGCCCTTTGCCCATTTCCCCTTTGCCCTTTCCCCTTTGCCCTTTCCCCTTAGCCCTTTGCTCGCCTGATGTGCACTGACCCAGAAGTCACAAGTGGGCTAGTATTTATCTCACACCATTAGCATGGCCTATGATGACATTATGCCACTGGTCCAGTGATAGTGGAGGAGCGACACAGTTTGATCAGAGGCCTGAGAGACAAATAGAACATAGTACTGCTGAGGAACAGGCCCTTTGGCCCACAATGTCCACGCTGAACATGATGCCAAGCCTGCACGTGATCAACGTCTCTCCATGTCCGTGTGCATATCTAGTCAGGAGTCAACAGTGTTTGATTCTCATGTGTCCCAAATAGAACAATGACATTCCTACTTGCAGCAGCACAGCAGATTAGGTCCACATAGTACTCTGTAAACAGTATAATAAATGAGAGGAGACAAACGTTCAGTGTGGATGCATATAAAGAAACGTATACACGTACACCAGTTCAACCCTTCACCTTAGAGACAATTTACAGAGGCCAATCAACCTACAAACCTGTACGCCTTTGGAATGTGGGAGGAAACCGGAGCACCCGGAGAAAACCCACGCGGTCGCAGGGAAAACATGCAAACTCTGCACAGACAGCACCCACGGTCAGGATTGAGCCCGGGTGTCTGGCAGTGCGAGGCAGCAACTCTACCGCTGCACCATGTGCCGCCCTGTGCTTGACCCCCCTTGTATGTGGAAACCCATAAGCATGGTGGCATGGGACAGAAGCAGGAATCCATGAAGAGGCTCTTGCTGCATAGCTGTGTCCAAACTGCATTGCACCTCTGCTCCCACCAGACCAATGCTTCTGATCTCACTGGGCAATGTTACCGGTGTGGGATGAGCGCAAGACCGCTTCTGGTTGCCTGCTCTTTCTCATCTTGCATACTCTACAGGCCAATCTTCAGAAAGGCAAGGAGACACAATGAGTGAATGTTCCCTCCAGCTTTGCCTTTGCCCATGTGGAATGAACATTCCTCAAAGTCAAGAGGACGACCTCAGAATTTTCATCTACCCTCACATCCCGTCGTTCACAGCTGGCTACCACAGGAACTGTTGTCACCCCATGAAGTCTGTCCCACCTTGCATCCAGCGGCTCCTTTTCCAAAGGTGCGTTCCCTGATTCAGAGCCCGGCAGGTCCCTCACGACTGGTGGTCACGCAGTGAAGATTCCCGACTTGGGCGCGAAGGCTCACTTGAGACGGAGAGGCAGGGACTGCTAACCCAGCGCAAACTTGGTCTCCTTTCAACGAGGTGAACTCTGGTAGATGTCATCCGATGCACGGAAGACAGCGGTGAGAGTGAGTGAGTCAGCGGGGACTGGATGTTGCGTCCAATTGTGCAGGGGTGGAGGAAGAGGAAGGGGAAGTGGCTGGGAAATGGGTGGTGCAGCAGGAGCATGCATTGTTCCTCTTAGTCTGAGCCCAGCCCACACTGATGAGACGGACACAGCCTTTGGCTCTTCATGACGCAAGCTTGGCTGGTCTCACTCCATTTCTGCTCAGGGCGAGTGCCAACACAAAGATCCTCATAAAACGCCCCATTTATGGATTGCATCATTATTGGAGTTCCTACAAAGAAATAGAATGGGTCAAGGATAGGATTTGACACAACCCTTCCTGAAATGAAACTTTGAGAGAGACAATCCTGAAAATCCATTGAATCACAATGAATATGGTCACCAGCTTGGGTTCCACTGATAAGGCTGCTACCTGATTCTCTTGAATACGTCCTTTGCTTTTACAATCACAGAATGAATAGCCTGCACACAAGTATTTATTCTAATGCTGCTCATTCTGCCCCATCCTAATTAATTAAGGTTGAAAGGTGATTACTGTTATATTGGAGCACACTGCAGCCAATTCACACACAGCAGAACCCCACAGATCGCAAGTGAACCAGCAAGTGTTTAATCCATTTGGATGGATGTCGTTGAGGCTTAAATGTCCCACAGAAAGAATCCCCTTCCTTCTTTGCACATCATACATTTACCCAAGCAGAACACCGCATGCAGGAAATGAAAGGTGGAGGATCACACATACTGTACAACACCTCCTCCTTCAGCCGTAACTGTACAACTCTGCCCCCTTCTGTCGAGGGATAGACTGACTCCCCTTCCCTCCCCCCAACCCCCCCCCCCCCCCCCCCCCCCAATCTTTACACATCCCCAATCCTGGACTTTCCACTCGTCACTTTAATTTCATGTTTCATGTATCTTGTTCTGTTTTACGACGGTTGGCAGACCTATTTCCCTCCTGGGATAAATAAAGCTCTATCATATAGTCTCGTCTTGTGGAATTGTGCATGCACGCTGAGGAGATCAGTTTGCCTACGCATCATGTTCGTCACGGACATTGTGGGCCGAAGGGCCTGTTCCTGTGCTGTACTCTTCTATGTTTAAGAAGGACCTGCAGATGCTGGAAAATCGAAGGTACACAAAAATGCTGGAGAAACTCAGCGGGTGCAGCAGCATCTATGGAGCGAAGGAAATAGGCAACGTTTCGGGCCGAAACGTTGCCTATTTCCTTCGCTCCATAGATGCTGCTGCACCCGCTGAGTTTCTCCAGCATTTTCCTGTACTCTTCTATGTTCCATGCTCTAGACTGATAAGTCTTAGTGATATGGACAATGTGGCACCATTTTACATTTAGTATGTGCTGAATACTAGAGACATACAGCGTGGAAACAGGCCCTTCGGCCCAACTTGCCCACACCAGCCAAAATGTCGTATCTACACTCATCCCACCTACCTGCGTTTGGCCCATATTCCTCTAATCTTCTCCAATCCATGTTCCTGTCTAAATGGTTATAAAACGTTCTGATAATACCAACCACAACTAACTCCTCCAACAGGTTGTTCCATATACCCATCACCCTTAAAAAAGTTGCCCCTCGGGTTCCTCTTAAATCTTTCCCTCCTCACCTTAAACTCGCATTTATATTGAGACTTTGACCCAAGTGGATTGTCGCCTTTTTGAGATGGAAAAGCTTGTGTGGACCTGAGATCCTGAGAGCGATGCCGTCTACAGCTGTGCTCCTGGTAGGGCCACCCATGTTCTATAGAAGAAGCGGAAACCACTTTCGACCATTAGGGAGACTGACAAAAACCTCTGGGAACCACACGGAAACCTTGGGTGGGGCGCAAAGTCTCCAGAGGTTTCCGTTCAGGTTTCCTAAGTGGGACAGGGGCATTAGTGAGCAAGTTGTGGAGTTTTCGGGGTCCAGTCAGCTGAAAGAAAGGGCGGCAATAGCGGAACAATGAAAAATGGGAATGCAAAACGATTTAGCTTTTTAAAACATTTTATTTTGGCTTTGCAGCTTATTAAAGCTTAATAAATAAAAATCAAATTAAATCATCAGAAACGATATTAAAGCATGAAATAAAAAAACTTTTGGATACACAACCCAGTTTCAAACATTTGCTACCCAATTTTGTGCTGTGGCCAGAGAGTTATTAGGAATTTACCTCTAAACTCTAACGGGTGATCGATGGTCAGTGTGGCCTCGGTGGGCCAAGGGCCTGTGTGCATCGATCACACAGAAACATTGATTCTATGTTAGTGCTCTTTCACATCCACTCCCTACACACGAGGGGCCAGTTTGCAGAGATCTAGTTACCCTACAACCCGCCCGTCTTTGGGATGTGGGAGGAAATCGGAGCACCCGGAGGAAACCCACGCAGCTGCAGGGAGAACGTGAAGACTCCACACAGGCAGCACCCGAGGTCAGGATCGAACACATCTCCGGTGCTGCAAAGCAGGAGCTCCACCAGCCGTGCCACCCTGCCACAGCGAGCAGGAGAATAGTCTGCCAAAGACATAATTGGTGGTGGGAAACTGTACAGTCACTTGAAACTGGGCCTCGGCGACGGTGAAGCCTCGCGGGTCGACCTGAGGGCATGGGGGACCCCCGTGAGGGGGGGGGGGGGGGTGAAGAACAATGGAGGACGCGTGGTGGGGGAGGGGGAGAACAAAGAAGGAGCCGGAGGGGTTGCTTTGTAACTTTGGCGCATACTTGCATAAAATTTCACTGTGCCTTGTTACATGTGATTATAAAGTATTCCATCCCGTTCCATCCCGTTCCATCCCGTTCCATCCCAAGCGACTGGCTCTCAGTACCAGCTTTATCAGTCACCGTCTTTCAACACTCCATCTCTGGTGCTCTCACTAACAACAGGGCTGTGAGGATCCCAGACACTGGATATAAAGTTAAGAAACGAGTGGCTTGGCTCCGGAGAAGGACTGGGAGCCTGTGATTTAAGGGAGAACTGTGAGGAGGGAATGCGAGAGAAAAATGCAGAGAGACAGCTTAATAAAAAAAAAAAATGAAACACTTACGTGCTCAGATGTGAGCTCGTCGGAAAGCTATGTTGAGAAAATTTGATTTTTTTTCTTTTGGTGAAATTTTTATTTGTGACAGCTCTGGAAGAGTCTAGACAGGCGGAGGAGAAAGGGCGATTTTTTTGTCTCTTTTGCTAAATCTGCAAAGGAGGCTTCATTTTTCTTTGAGGGGAGGACGCCTGTTGCCAAGGTTTTAATAAATGACACATTTAGACTGGGCACTGCATCCATGTTTGTTTAAATAAAGGGCTTCCAACTATGTAAAGGAGCATGGTTGCTACAACAAATCCAAATATTTCTAAACATCACAGTTATATATATACGTATAAAATATTATCAATAAAGGGTTGACACCATTAACCCTTTAAAGCCAGAAAGGGTGTTTCTAGGACCCAAAATGCTGGAGTAACTCGGTAGATCAGACAGCATCTCTGGAGAAAAGGAATGGGTCAGAGATGCTGCCTGTCCCACAGAGTTACTCCAGCATTTTGGGTCTGGAAACGTCCTTTATGGCTTTTTAAGGGTTTTTCACTGTTTTTTGTGTCTATCTTCAGTTTAAAACAGCATCTGCAGTTCCATCCCATACATGGGTGTTTCAAGATTAGTTTAGTTTTAGTTTAGTTTTAGAGAAACAGGCCCTTCGGCCCACTGTGTCCGTGTCGACCAGCGATGCCCGTACACTAGCACAATCCTACGCACTAGGGACAATTTACTTTACTGAAGTTAATTTACCTACAAACCTGTACGTCTTTGGAGTGTGGGAGGAAACCGGAGCATCCGGAGAAAACCCACACGGCCACGGGGAGAACGGACAAACTCCGTACAGACAGCGCCCGTAGTCGGGATCGAACCTGGGTCTCTGGTGCTGTAAGGCAGCAACTGTACCGCTGTTGCATGTTCTGCCCCAGCAGATGTATACCATTCCTCTTAATTGGCATTGGCATGTTTCAAAGTCGGCATCTATGAAGAAGGGAAACAGGATCGAGCTCAACTCCCAAAGAGAGAGAGGTGATTTTAAATCTGCTTTTCTGATGGAATTGCCGACAAGTGGCTGAGGTGTAAAGATGACTTATCTGAAGAACACTTACCCACCAAAAGCTGAAAAGTTGAGAGGGAACGATGGATCAGCCATGATTGAATGGCAGAGTAGACGTAATTATGCTCCCATAACTTATAAACGTATGGAGACGCATTGGACTGCAGATACTGGAATCTTGAGCAAAGCATAAAGTGCTTCTGGAACTCAACAGGTCAAGTAGCATCTAAGGTGAGAATGGACAGGCGGTGTTTTGGGTCGGGACCTTTCTTCTGAAAGGATGCAGTTGGGTTATACTCAGACACAAAACAGATGGGACCCTTGGCCGATAATGCTTTCTCTTTTGGTGGCAGTATTACTGCACTTGGGTGTCAGTGCATTTGTGTCTCTGGGGAATGTGCGTCTTCAAGCTCTCAGAAGCCTGTTCCACCAAGGCTACATACAAATCAATAAGTTGCTTTATTTCACAGCATTGTAAACATACAGGACAGTAATTCCATCAGTAAATTTTGTTTCTGTGCAATAATTCAAAACAAAGGACTCGCCATCGAACCCCTAACAACATACTTGATTAAAACAAAATGACTTCTAACTGTGCGAGTATATTTCTCATCTGTTATTCCCAGTACATGACGTTTTGCAGCGTTCAGCTTTGTAAACCTGTAAGCCAGGTTCTGCCTTTGAATAACTTTTATACATAGAGTCATAGAGTCCTACAGCAAGGAAACAGGCCCTGCAGCCCAACTCGTCCATGCTAACCAAGATTCCCCATCTAAGCTAGTCCATTTGACTGCATTTGACCCATATCCTTCTAAACCCTTCCCATTCACATACATGTCCGAGTGTTTTTTAATGCAGGGACATGTGGACATCCTTGCTCCTCCGCACCCTTAAGACTGCAGCTTTGTGAAGATAATCCTTTGCATCTTCCTTGGGGATAAAGCAGGTGACTGATTCTTCCTAACATTGGACCAACTGTGACAGCCATGCCACACATCACACCAGCCAACGGACCTTTGTGGTTTGTGCAGGAAGGGACTGCAGATGTTGGTTTACACCGAAGATAGACACAACTTGCTGGAATAACTCAGCGGGTCAGGCAGGATCTCTGGAGAAAAATAATGTGGGATTTTGGGTCTGAAAAAGGGTTCCAACCTGACACATGTAGGATTCATTTGGATCTGTACTTCAGATTAGTTTAGAGATACAGCGTGGAAACAGGCCCTCTGGCTCATTGGTATCATATACATGGACCTTATTTATTTTCCCCAATGCATAAGGACCTGGCCTTGTTTTGGACAGACAGCTGCACGTTCTCCTCATTACCTACGTGGGTTTTTTTTAATTTTATTCTAATGTTTATTTTATTAGAAGCAATTGTACAAGAAAAAAAGCAATCGACATAACAATGATACAATTTTCGTACAGCTTTAGTTTTAACGTTTTATAAACTGATAAATGAATCGGAAAAAAACGTTAAAAGGAAAGAATGAAGAGAAAGAAGAAAGATACAAAAAAGAGAAAAGAAAAAACCCCTGAACCGAGAGAAAAAAAAGAGAAAAAGCGGAGATATATCCCACTATCCTTCCCTGCTCCCGCACACCCAACCCAAGCATCGGTTTTAAATTTGTTCAACCATTCTGTTCTTGAAGAAATTCAATGAAAGGAGACCATATTTTGGAAAATTGATCTGATTTATCAGCTTTATGACAAGCCTTATGTTTTCTAGATGTAGTGTCTCGGTCATTTCTGTGATCCACATCTTCATTGTGGGAACTGTTATCTTTTTCCAGAATTGAAGTATAAGTTTTTTCGCAGTTATTAAGCCATAGTCAAGGAAACGTTTTTGGAATGTCGTTATCTTAGAGCAGCTCTCTGACATTCCTAATATTATTCATTTTGAATCTGACTCCAATTGAATTTTGAGTGTTTTAAAAATGGTGTTGAATATTCCCATCCAGAAATGTTGTGTTTTTATACAGGATACAAAAGAATGGGTTAGGCTAGCTTCTTGGAGGTGACATTTATCACAGAGAGGGGAGACAGTTGGGAAAATCTTACCTGCGTGGGTTTTCTTCGAAATCTTCTGGTTTCCTCCCACACTCCAAAGACATACAAGTTTGTAGGTTAATTGGCTTGGTATAATTGTAAATTGTCCCGAGTGTGTGTAGGGTAGTGTTATTGTGTGGGGATCGCTGGTCGGTGCAGGACTCAAGTGTGCTGAAGGGCCTGTTTCCGCGCTCTATCTCTGAACTAAAACTAAACTAAACTAAACTGAAGGGATGAGAGCACTGGTCCTGGTGTGGATTGGGATTAGCAGTAGCCCACTCCGCCTTGATCCTCACGACATGGAAATTAGACCGACGGAGGCTAATTGGGAGTGAAATAAATGCAGACACTGTTGGCCGTGCTCTGAGGGCAAACAGCATCTGTGATCAGGTTAGACAGCATCTCTGAGAGAAGCAGTTTCTCATTTCTGGAATCCACTTTTTACAACGCTTATGAAACAATTTTCTGGTTATGGCAGAGTGTTTTTGTCAGTTGCTCGGTAGACGAGAATGAAAATCACATTTAAAACCTTTCAAAATGACCTTTTGGTGTCCTTCTGCCCCAAAGCACCAACTTAGATCCTCCAGAAAGAGTTGCAAGCTTGGCGGGTGAGGACTTAAACTTTAGACTTTGGAGGCTGGTGTTGGGGAGAAGCCTGCACGAGCAAATCGTCTCGCAGAATCAAATGTAATCAAGTGGGAACTCCGGATCAATTTTGCTTCTCCAATTTGCCTTTCTCCTGTTCCTCAGCCATCTGAACCCCCTCTCCAACCCAACCACCAGCCATCAGTTCCAGTCATTGCGGCCATATTGCGGGTTGGGTGTTGGGCAGGATGTGTAGGAAAGAACTACAGAAGTTGGTTTAAACCGATGATAGATACAAAAAACTGGAGTAACTCAGCGGGACAGACAGCATCTCTGGAGAGAAGGAAAGGGTGACGAGACCCAAGGGTCTCGACCCGAAACATCACCCATTCCTTCTCTCCAGAGATGCTGCCTGTCCCGCTGAGTTACTCCAGCTTTTTGTGTCTATCTTTGGATGTTGGGTAGCTTGGCAGAGGCACATGCTGACTTCCAGAACGCTGACCATCACACCTGCCCAGCTGCTAGCTTCTCTCTCCGTCACTGAACTCCTCTCAAGAAGGAAACAAGTCCTTCCGCACCAAGATGCCCCATTTAGACTAGTCCCACCTGCCCCTGTTGGGCCCATATCCCTCTAAATCTTTCCTATCCATGTACCCGTCCAAATGCCTTTTAAATGTCGTTATAGTACCTGCCTCAACTACCTCCTCTGGCAGCTCGTTCCGTACAACCACCGTACGTGAAAAAGTTGCCCCTAAGATTCCTATTAAACCTTTCCCCTCTCACCTTAAAGCTATGCCCTCTAGTTCCTGATTTCCTTTTCCTGGGAAAAAAAGACTGTACAGGTACATTCACCCAATCCCCCTTATGATTTTACCATCCAGCCTCCTGCACTCCGAGTAAATGAACTCCCAGCCCGCCCAACCTCTCCCTGTAGCTCGGGCCTTCCATTTGTCTCTTCCCATTTGATGCAAAAAAAGGCAAAATCATCTGATCCATCATTGTTTTAGTCATAGAGTCACTGAGTGATACAGTGTGGAAACAGGCCCTTGGGCCCAACTTGCCCACACCAGCCAACATGTCCCAGCTACACTAGTCCTACCTGCCTGCGATTGGTCCATATCCTCCAAACTTGTCCTATCCCATGTACTTGTCTAACTGTTTCTTAAACTTTAGGATAATCCCAGCCTCAACCAGCTTGTTCCATACACCCACCACCCTTTGTGTGAAAAGGTTACCCCTCAGATTCCTATTAAATCTTTTCCTCTTCACCTTGAACCTATGTCCTCTGGTCCTCGATTCCCCTACTCTGGGCAAGAGGTTCTATGCATCTACCCGATCTATCGGTCTCATGAATCCTCACATGTGGTTACGTCACAGTATCACATTGTATCCATGAAAAACACCCAGGCACACAGACAGAACGATATCCTGAATGAAACATGACCTCAGCTCACTGCATCTGGGATGGAGCCCTGCCCGTGTGGTATTCTGTCAGACACGGGCCATACTTCTCCTGGTCTTCTTATACTTATGGAATCTTATAGAAACTGATACAATTCTTAAGGGATTGGACAGGCTAGATACAGGAAAAATGTTCCCCATCTCCGGGGGAGTCCAGAACCAGGGTTCACGCTGTTTAAGAATGAGGGATAGGCCTTTAGGACTGAGTTGAGGAAAAACTTTTTCATCCAGAGATTTGTGAATCTGTGGAATTCTCTGCCGTAGATGGCAGTGGAAGGCCAGTTCACTGGATTTATTCAAGAGAGGGTTCGACATTTAACTCTTAGGGCGAATGGAATCAAGGGATAGGAAGGAAAAGCAGGAACGGGCTACTGATTCTGGATGATCAGCCATGATCATAGTGAATGACAGTACTGGTTCGAAGGACAGAATGGTCTACTCCCCGCACCTACTTTCTATATTTCTATGTTTCTTCAAGTTTGGCCGCTAATGAAGCTTTCTGCGTGCAGCATTTCACTGGCCTCTCTCAGCTCAATGAATCACACCATAGCCCTGAGAAACTGGAGCCGGCAGAACCATTATTCCCCGTGTCTCCGTTGTCACCAGCAGTGAGCCGGTGTTCCAGCTGGGTCTAACTTTGCAAGACAGAATCATTTACCAAGTGCGCCCGTTTGGCTCTGAGCAAAATAAATATTTATTTACTGAGGGGATTGGAGTGACAGAGCTGAGGGGATCGGGCCTGATGGTGATGAGTAGACGGAGGATGAGTGTGGAACTCCGTGAGAGCTTGAAAAAAACTCCTGCTAAACATCACACACATTTCCCATCTGCTGCTCGATGCAGAAACATCTGTCTTGGTCCATATCCCTTTAAACCTTTCTGATCCATGTACCTGTCCAAATGTATTTTAAATGGGTTGGTAGTATCTCGACTATTGTTCCTCCTCTGGCAATAGACACCCAAGCTGGAGCAACTCAGGCAGCATCGCAGGAGAAAAGGAACAGGCCACTCCAGAGCTGCTGTCTGACCCGCTGAGTTACTCCAACCTATCACGTCTATATTAGATATTCTTCTTCTTGCTAATGTTGCGCACAGCCTAAAGTTGTTAGACAACTTGTTCTGTTTTATCTTCTGTTTGTGCACGCCAGGCATTCGTCGAAACAGGGTGGACCACGTGAAGTTTGCAATCTCCCACCCCTATATTAGGTGTAAACCAGTATCTGCAGTTCCTTCCTACGTACCTCCTCTGGCAGCTCGTTTTCAATTCAATTCAAATTCAATTCAATTCAAATTTAATGTCATTGCACAGATACAAGTATGGGTGCAACGAAATGCAGTTTAGTGTCAGTACGTAGTGATAGCAGTGTTTAGATAAATACAGATAAATAAATGCAGATGTGGGAATCTATCGGCGGGACTCCGAGTTCAGCAGTGCGATGGTGTTATTGTAGAAGCTACGCCTCATCCTGCTGGTGCGGGACCTGAGGCTCCTGTACCGCCTCCCCGATGGTAGGAGGGCAAACAGTCCATGGTTAGGGTGGGAGGGGTCCATATCCCTTTAAACCTTTCTGATCCATGTACCTGTCCAAATGTATTTTAAATGGGTTGGTAGTATCTCGACTATTAGTATCACACCTTCGGTGTGAAAAAAAGCTGCCCCTCAGGTTCCTAGACATCGATCATACAGCAGGAACACAGGTCCTTCGACCTAACTTGTCCATGCCGACCAAGATGCCCCAACTGAGCTAGTCCCAGTTCCTATTAAATCTTTCCCTTCTCACCTTAAACCTACGTCCCCTGGTTCGTAAAACAGGACACAACTTGCTGGAGTAACTCAGCGGGTCAGGCAGCAAATCTGGAGAGGTGCCGTTTCGGTTTAGATAAAGGATTCGTAAGAAGCACAGAGGAGGTGTGGAGGGACAATGCGATGGATTCACTCTTTGAATGGCGCCAGATAGCCGCATACATGGCAGGCTGCCGGCTTCTTACACAGGAGACCAACCACGCTGGCTGGCAGCTCTGCTGAACGGCAAGGGTTGAGCAAGGGCTGCTCATCAGGATAAATTACAAAACTACTTCATGTGAGCTCAAATGTACCTGCCTGTTGTAACCTTTGATTATAACGAACACTCTGGCAGAGGTATATTAACCACTGGGAGACCTGCCGCTTCTGTAGCTTTATATCAGCAGCAACACTAATAGCTACTGTAAAAAACCTCAATATTGGAGACCCATGCTCTGACTTGCCAGAGGCACTAAAAAACACTCCATAAAAAGGGTCATATATATAAAAGCCTGCAAGCACGCTGTGCTGTTACAGTAACTGGAATGGTACGTTAGACCCTGCGAAATGTTATCAGCTCACAGCACTCCATAAACCTGCCTCTTATCAATCAATCACATGGTACAGGATCAATATTCGTTTCTAACAGCTATCTGCCTTGTTTTGTGGTGCTGGGAACACACAACCTCTCCCAGTGATGAGTGGTGCGCCTCTCATCTGTCACCATATAATATATATATATATGTGTGTGTATAGTATATACATTCATATACATACATACATCCATATATATACACACACAGATATATATTATATATATATATATGTGTGTGTATGTGTGTGTATGTGTGTATGGATGAATGCATGTATGTATATCTATCTATATAACTAAAAGTTTTATCTTGACCACTTCCTGTCTGCTATGATTTTTGGCCATCTTACTCACAGTCCTCCTCCGCTGAGGCAGCCCCGAGGATTTTTCCAATCGATGAAAAATAAAAAAGTTATGAATGTTTAAAAGATCTTGAGATCAATTGATTGGTCCTCTCGCCTGTCAATCACCATGATGAAGGTAACGCCCCTTCTGGGGGGCCAGGAGTTTCAAGCCCAAATGGTATGAAATTGCATTTGAATTTGGTGGCCTGCACTCTGCTTGAAATGGTATGAAATTGCATTTGAATTTGGTGGCTTGCACTCTGCTTGAAATGGTATGAAATTGCATTTGAATTTGGTGGCTTGCACTCTGCTTGAAATGGTATGAAATTGCATTTGAATTTGGTAGCCTGCACTGCTTGAAATGGTATGAAATTGCATTTGAATTTGGTGGCCTGCACTCTGCTTGTAATGGTATTTCAAGGAATAGCCGTGAGTGAACTGCCAGCCCACCAGCCCTGAGTGACTGAGCTGCCAACCCACCAGGCCTGTGTGAATGAGCTGCCAGCCCACCAGGCCTGAGTGATGGAGCTGCCAGCCCACAAGGCCTGAGTGACGGAGCTGCCAGCCCACCAGGCCTGAGTGACTGAGCTGCCAGCCCAAGAATCCATTCGGCCCACAATGTCCATACTAGTCCTCTGGAAACCAGTCCCTTCAGCACACAACACCCATACTAGCACTCCAGAAAGCCCCTCTCCACTGGCCACTAATATTGGAATTGATGGAGAGGTGGAATATTGCATTGGGGGACCAGCCCTCCCGTGCGAACATGGGACCCGATGGGTCCCACTTAGTCAAGTGTATATATATATATATGTGTGTGTGTGTGTGTGTGTGTGTGTGTGTGTGTGTGTGTGTGTGTGTGTGTGTGTGTGTGTGTGTGTGTGTGTGTGTGTGTGTGCGTGTGTGTGTGTGTGTGTGTGTG